>JAKSZT010053887.1:28758392-28871727 GCA_026826555.1 Tolypeutes matacus
AAAAAAAAAAAAAAAAAAAAACACAGCAGGAACATTTATGTAATATAAGTATCTTTAAATAATAATAATAATAATAATAATAATAATAATAATAATAAAAACACCAGGGATTCCTGTTTGGAGAGGGAAGTGGCCTTGATTCTTTTAGGTTTGAGCCCGTTTAAAGCCCCACTTGCTCTATTGATGGAAATAATTAAGAGTTGGCTCTGGAGTTCTGTTTCCATTCTCCTTGTTACTTCTCTTACCAGGACAGACAGTTCTCAACTCAAAAAGCAGCTGTCCTGCCTTCCCTGGGGGCTTAAGGAGCAGGGAAGTGTTCACCTCACTATGGGTGATAGGTGACCCCCCATTAGGTTTTCTTTTCCTGAGTTTGTGATGCCTGATTATTTCATTTCAATATCCTAAAGGAACCTTAATGTCTAAAATGGAACTGATCGGGAAGCGGCTGTGGCTCAATTGGTTGGGCACCTGTTTACCATATGGGAGGCCCCGGGTTCGATTCCCGGGGCCTCCTGGTGAAGGCAAGCCAGCCTGCGTGGTGTGGTGAGCTGATGCAGCAAGATGACCCAACAAAGGGAGACAAACAGACACAGAAAAATGCAAAGCAAAATGGACACAGCGAGCACAAGCAGCAAGGGGGCGGATAAATAAATATAAAATAAATCTTTAAAAAAATAAAAATAAAAATAAATAAAATGGAACTGATCACCCTTCCCCAAATTTTATTTTTTATTTTTTACCTCATTCTCTTGGTTTGAAGCTTGAAGTTAACTTTGACTCCTGCTTCGTGATGGTTAAGTTCATGTGTCATCTTGGCCAGGTTAAGGTGTCCTGTTTCCTTTAGCAAGCACTGGCCTGATTGTTACTGTGAGAGTATTTCGTGGATTTAAATCATTAGTCATTTGATTGTATCTATGGTTGATTACATCTACAGTCAAAAAAGGAGATGGCCTTCTGCAGTGAGAGATGTCTCATCCAATCATTTGAAGGTCTTGAAAGGAGAACAGATGATTTCAGGAATCAGAAAGAAGAATCTCTATTTCTACTTCAGCCAGCCAGCTTCTGCTGGGGAATTCACTGTAACCTTCACCAGAGTTTCTAGCTTACAGCCTGCTTTATGGAATTCAGACTTGCCAATCCCCACAGCCGTGTGAGCCAATTCCTGTAATAAATCTCTTAATATCTATATACATATATATACATATACCCTGTTGGTTCTATTTCTTTGCAGAACCCTAACTATTATACCTTTCTCCAGATCCATAGTCACCAGGATTTGCCTGCCCATCCTTTGACACACCCAGGAAACTAGCCCTTCCTTTCCAACCCCAGTTCAGACTCTTCATTCCATGCCTGTCGGTCCCTTCCCTGGCTCTCTGCATGCTGCTGGTTTCCTTTTCTTAAACTTCTCTTTTAACCTCATCTTTCTCCTGTTCAAAAACTGTAGATGGGTTTTCATAGACTTCTGGTTAAGGTTCAGAGTCCTCACTCTACCCACCAATGCTTCCTACCAGTTGTCTCTTCTAAGGAAGTGGTCTTCCATGGAGCATATTATCTACTTTTTTTCCCTATGGCTCATGTTTTTCCTGTCTCAGATGTCCTTACCTCTCTTTCCTCCCCCTTCCCATCCTTTCCCTGAATCTTTTAAGGCCCAGATCCAATCCCCTTCCTCCTCGGAATCTCCTCTGTCCACCACAGTTGGAAGCAACAGTTCCCCCTTTTAAACTGTACCATATTTAGTTTTGTACTCCTTCTTTGGTACTTTTTGTAGCATTTCAATAATTATTAATTTTCACATTTTATCTCCCTGGTTGCAAATTAATTTAGGGCAAGGACTGTTTCATACACTGTGTTTTGTAGCACTTAGCACAATGCAGGATGCTGGTGGGTGGTGAATCATTAGTGACTGCCTGGCTTGTTCTTTCTTTCTGCCGGCCACACCCTCCTTTCAGTCATAGCCCAGCCCTTACCCCCAGGAAGCTTCCCTTGTGAACCCTGGCAGTTTTTCAGCCTGTCACTATCTTAGCCCATCCTGCTTGCCCAGTCCTCGTGGTACCCTTTATCCTGTCCAAATCCTGGCCCTCTTAGAGAGTCAGTGTGGCCCAGTAGAAGGTACGCAAGCTTTGGAGCCAGACGGATCTGGGTTTGAACCTCGGTTCTGCACTTGCTAGCTGTTGGCTTTGAGCAAGTTACTCACCCTCCCCGAGGCTTGGTTTTCTACAACTCCCAATGGGGGAAATATTCTTTAGGTAAATATTCTTTAGGGCCTATAATAGGCCCTCAATACACATTAGTTTTCCTCCCCTACTTCATCCCCCAAATTCTACCTCTTCCATACAGCCTTTCCCAAGTTTTCTACTTGATACTCCATTCTGCTTTCACTAAAATCCTGTAACATTTATAATGGCAAAGACTCCGGACTTGTCAGACCTGGAAGGATTGGTTAAGGATTTTAGAGATCAGGAAACTGAGGCCCAGAGATGTTGAGTGACTTGCTGCAGGCATCCCAGAGCTGGTGAGTGGCAGAACCAGGCCTGGTTCTTAGCCCTCCTGGGTCCCGGGCAGGTGTTGTCAGCACTGTGCCATCCTTGCTGTCCTCAAGCCAACACATGGTCTCCTTCAGCCCAGGGGCTGTCTCCACCCCCACTGCATCCTGCACAATGCAAATGAATGCAGAGGAGGTACTTATAAATACTTGTTGACCCACTGTTTCCCTGTGTGTGCCTTATTCCCATGGTAGACTATTATATTCCTCCAGGCAGGAAACATATCAGACTTTATGCTACTCTTTGTCCCTTTTTGGTATTCAGTACAGACCTGGATATAATAACCAAAGGTTAATTTCAGGCCTGAGAACAAGGGTTTTTGCAGTCGGACAGGAGGTCCTTTTAGTGGTTCCCTGGGCCGTCCCACAATATTCTGACTACCTGGTGAGCATAATTCTGTGGAGTGTCCATTCGTGAGTAGCTCCATGGGGCAGAGGCCTGTATGTGTAGCACTGGTGCTTTCTGTACGCCACTTTGCCTCCCACTCTGTCCTCCTCCATCCTCCCCCTGTTTCCATCTCCAACCCCCACCTACTCCCGGTGCAAAGCTGCTCTCCCTGCTCTGGCTAAGAATAAATCATCATGGTTGCATAGCAACAAGTTTGGTTTCCTTTACTCTGCCTTCTCTTCCTCCTCCCACGAAAGTGCCTCAGCTCTAAATTTAAGGTAGTGTGTCAGGAGATGCTGTTACCCTTCAAACACCCTAACCCCAGCATTGGTTCCCCTATAGCTTTGTGAGAACAGAAGCAGTGACTCCTAGGTTCACATTTCTATCCCCAGCACCTAGTACATAGGTCCTCAATAATTATCTATTGGATTATGAGCAAATGAATAATTTTCTCAGAATCCCTACAGTTGAAAGGTGCTTCTGGGAATGGGGAAGGTTATTATGGACCCTGGGATGGTGCATAATTCACCTCTCTGCCTGGATGACCGTCTTCTCCCTTTCCTAGCCACCTAAGCAGCTGATGTAGCAATAGAAGGCACATGTATCTTCATATCTCACAGGCATGTGCATGATGAATATAATTTCCTCTCCCTCTCTTTCCTGGGAATGGGTGGTTCAGTCAGTCCACACAGTTATTGAGCCCAGTGGGAAGAACTAGGATCCCTGCTGTGGGAAGCTTGCCGTCTAAAGGCCTGGGGGCAGGAGTGTGAGATTTGCTTTCAGGAGAATAGGAGACTCTGTGAGATTTGAACTCACAGAGTCCTAGGTTTGAATCCCAGCCCTGCTAGTTGTAAGCTTTGTGACCCTGAGTGAGTCCCTTAACTTAGCTCCTGGGCTGTAAGAATTGTATGAGAAAAACCATGGAGAATCCATCAGAGTGCCAGAAACAGGGGTCCCCAGACAGTCTGATTTTCCTTTTTCCCTTTAGTGGAGAAACAGAAACATACCGGGAAATACTTATGAATTCTAGTGATGAGATGCCATTGTCATGGAGAGGGAAGGGCAGGGAAGAGAGGCATGGAGAGTGTCTGAGTTTTGGAGTCAGAGGGAGTGCTCTCCCTGGGCCAATGGTATTGCCTTTGTTTTTCTGGCTTGAAAACAGTGTTGGGTTTTATAACTGACTTCCTGACTCCTTCCAAACATCACCACATAGCTTCGCAGGTTGACCTAGTGTAAGTCCCAAGGAGGAGAGGGAGGTTTGGGTCCAGAGGGAGAACAGCAAGTTCAGCTGCTCCTCTGAGGTTGGAAGAGGAGGTTGGGGAGGGGCCTGCTGTTCAGCTGAAAATAGCAGCAACAGAGCAGCCAGCGGTCAGAAGCGGGGCCAGCCCCAGGCACATAGTCCCTGTAGAGGACCCAGAGCTCCGCCAAGCTGTCTGCCCGTGCCTTCCACGTGGACCCTGGGCACTGCCCAATGCTGTGGGTCACTCCCTGCCCACAGTGGGCTGCCCGTGGCTGGTCTGCCTTTTAAGTCCAGCCTACCGCTCCCTCCTCCAGCTCCTCCTCGCCCCCTTCGCTTCCCTCTTCGCTTCCCTCTTGCCCTTCTTGGTTATTATAGCAGCAGCATCTATTTACGAGGCTTTTCGCACACCTGCCACTTTGTACTGTGCTCTTGAGCCTCTGTCCTCTGAAAGTCAGAGATGGCATCCTGGACTTATGGACTGCCAGAAAAACAATTGAAGAGCAAACATTAAATAAACTTGGAATAGGTGAGATAATGTGTTCCCATCCTGTAGGATTTGAGGCCAGTGGTATTTATAAGGCCTTCTGGGTGTGTATCCAAGAAAACCCAAGAATTTCCTGCTTGCAAAAGGTGAGGATAAGGGAGCCAGTGTTCCAGAGGATAAGTAAGCTCTCCTCCTGTCTGAAAAAGAATGGAAAGAAGATTGCTTCCTGGCTAGAGCTTAGGGCTGGACCTCGGGAGAAGATGCAAAACATCTTTGTCCTGTCTCCTCAGACCCCTCCACATTTCCCCCAGACTCATTCTCGACTATTGATTAATCCATTAATTGATCAGTTGATTGACAGATTCTTCAACAAATATTTAAGGAACCACCTGCTAAGTACCAATGTGGATGGGAGGGTGTACTAAATCAGTGGCTTTTCATTTTAGCTGCACACTGGACTCTTCTGGGGAATTTTAAAAGTACGCAATAGACCAATTACATCAAAAAAATCTCTGGGGCTAGGATGCAGGTATCAGTATTTTTTAAAGCTTCCCGGGTGTTTACACTGTGCAGCTAGTGTGGAAAACCACTGTTTTAAATGCCCCCTCCCTTTCCTTCCTATAACACTGTCACTCATTGCCCCTCTTTGGGCCATAGCTGCTGTTACCATCTGTGTGACATGCCTGAAGATGACACTTGTAGTCACTGAGACATATGCTACTCAGGTCACACAAATGTTTATCGAGCAGCTATTAAATGCCCAACATTAGAAAGACACAGTGATGGGACTAACAGCATATTAATATAAGCATTCTATTTCCTCGAATGTTTATATGGTTAGCCAGAAGTCAGCTTTTCTGATGAATGGGATTTTCTGCAATTTGTCCTGTCTCCTCCCTCGGTAGAAGAGAAACAGTTACTGTATCTGGTGAGTTTCAATTAAATGAAGATTAAGCAGGCTGTGAGAAAGATAGAGAAATAGATGGAAGGCAGGCAAATAGGGAAGGATGCTAAAAGGGCAAAATGTTTTAATCAGGCAGGTATTCAAGAATGCAATGATTTGTCATGAAAAGATAAAAGTAAATAATATGTCTGTGAATAGTATGCAAGGACTTGAACTCCTACGAGGCACCCTGTCCTCTGCTGGGCACAGTGGACATGACCTGGTACTCAGAGAACATGCAGTCTAGCTGGGGAATTAAAACCAATGTGCCAAAAATAGAGATGCAAAGTACTCAATTGTGTTTACCTAACTATAAGGATACTGGGAGCTTGAAGAAGGGAGGTACCAGTGTGGGGTAGAGCAGATCAACCTGAAGTATGGTCAGTCTGTAATGGGAAGTACAGAAATTGAAAGAAATCATTTAGAAATTTTATAGCAGTTTATCAGAGTAATTTTATGTCCATTGAATCTAAAAAAATGAGGCTTATATTTTGCTTTTAAAATTGTTTTTCTCAAGTAGTCATTTTTATTGTATTTTTACAAAAGTACTAGTCCATTATAGGTTAGAATAAAAAGGAAAAAACAAAACAAAACAAAATAAACCCAAACTGATCCTTTACCACAGATGAGTTTAAGATGCACTGGACTGGAGTAGCTAGAAATCTGAGATGTCCTGACCAGCTGAAAAAGTACCAGAAGGTTGGAAGAGGCAAATGTTCTATCTGATAATGAGAAGGGAATAAAAGCGTGTACTGGAAGCCTCAGACCTTACTCACGCATAAGGCTCTAAGACCATGAGTTGTTGATGTATGCTAGAAGTACATCATGTGCTTTATATGAATTATTTCAATGACTTGTTCCACAACCCTAAATGATAATAGTACTTATCACCATCTCTGTGTTACAGAGACCTGAAGAGGTCAAATAATGTGTCCAGGATCCCACAGCTGGTGAATGGTAGGCCTGCATTTTGAATACAGTGTTTTAGACTCTATAGCCTGACAGTTCCTGACCCCCCAATTCCACCCCCCTGCAGCCTCTCCAGGTGCCTGGGAGCATGGAAACAGGCTTTGCCCATCCAGGTGTTCCACAGTAGGAATGAAGAGAAGGGCAGGTCCCACAGAATCAGATAATGGAGCTAGGCATTGTCCTTATAGGAAGGTGTCCTGCCTCTCGGGGAAGGGCAGGGTGTGGACTTTTATCTGGCAGTTCCTGCGCTCTGTTCTCCTCTGTGCTCATTCCCAGAGGTATTTGAGTAAGTGGACTCATACTAGTGCGGGCGTCTTATTAGACTTTGAATTGTCCCGTTGCAGCTTTTGCCAGTGGCATCTAATCCATCCATTTAAAAAAATTATCTTGAAATAATTATAGATTCACAGGAATTTGCAAACAAGTGCACAGGGAGTTCCCATGCACCCATCACCCAGCCTCAACCACTGTTAACATCTTGTGTAACTATAGTACAATATTAAAACCAGGAAATTAATGTGCATACAACTCATAGACTCATCTATCCATTTTTGCAGCCATATTCTGGATGTTACATTTTAGGAGAAACATCAACAAGCCATGGTATGTGTGGAGGAGGAAGAGGGTAGCTGATCTGGAAGCCAGGTCATACCTAGAATGTTCTAAGGGACTGGTGTAGTTTTGTGTGTTAACACCATATGTTATTTAGCTCTCCAGTTTTAGTACTAAAACACTGTAAGGCACATAGTAGGCCCTCAGAAAAATGTTTTTTGAATTGAATGTTTGATTCAGAGCAGAAAATACACATAAAAGCTGCCTTCCATATTGCTGTGCTTCCAATCTATCCTTGCTTTTGAGGGCAGAACTGGGATTAGTGAATGGGGGAAAGACATAGGGGAAACATCCTGGCTGAATTTATGGAAGAATTTAGCCAAGAATGGGAGTAATGAAGCGGGCAGGTAGTCGACTCCCCGATACTGGAAGTGTTTAGTTGGTAATAGACCATCAGGGATGCAGTGGAAATGGTTCCTGCATTTTTAAAATACTCAGCCAAATGATTTCAATGGACATCTTTTCCAGTTTCTCATTTCTGAGATTTTAAGAATATGCAGTCATGGACAGAAATAGGACAATTGGGAAGAGGGTACCCTTTATGTGTAGGGGAGTTTGAAGTAATAGCAAAACATCTTTATGGAAGAACCCCTGAAGATTTTGAAAAGACTGTTTTTGCTTTTAAGTGGAAAGTTAGAGGCAGCCAGATATAAAAACCCTACTCTGAGCTTTTCTGTGTAACTTGTAGAATTTGCCCAGAGATGTCTCTGGAGTTAACCTGGAAATTATACATTCATCTTCTCTTGCAGCCAGCATTTGGCAATGTCAGTCCTAGAGAAAACTCTGGGAGCTGGATTCTACCTACAGGTGACATGTTTTTGTCATGTTAATCACTTGTTCAAATTAAGGAAAGGATTATTGAAATTTCTATTCCAGGAAATGAAGTAGACAATGAGCTAATCAGATTCCTTCTAGGTGAGAAAGGGAAAAAAATAGGTCAAGGTTCTTAAATCAGGCCATCTGAGAAAGTTATTATATATTCATATATGATTATCCTGTAAGGTATGAATTTAAATAATTTATGTTTTTACTTCATTCTAGCTAGCAAGGAAGACTCAGACTCTTCATGTCATATATTTTAAAAAGCTCACCCAAAGAAAAGTCATATTTTTTTAAAAAATGGGTAGTTAGGGAAGAAGTTAGGCATGAACTAACACTTATTTATTGCCTACTATTTGCCAGGAACTTTACATATATTATTTCATTCATTTATACCACAATCCTGATGAATAGTGTTTATCATTGCTATTTTATGGCCAAGGCATCTGACGCTAAGATAAATAACTTGCTCTGGGGACACAGCTAAGTGAGAAATAGAGCTGGGATTCAGAGACAGGTCTGTTGGACTCCAAAGCCAGTGCTCTTTATGCTGCTTAGTGTTGGCGACATGCCATCCCTAACAAAATCCAAACCTGCTGTGTCCATGAATGGATTTTAGAGCTAGTATCTTATATGTCTCAAACCCACAAGTGTCATCTGTGCCTGCAGGAAAGCTTGCCCAGATGGCAGATGTTTCCACAATTGCCAATGACCTTTCAGTAGCAGAGTCAGATCGAGGCATTCCAAACTCACTATACTCAACAGCAAATTTTCCCCAGTGCTGTTTCCTGCTTATGTCCCCCTCCCCCTTCTCAGTGCCTCTGTGATGTAGGATCTTAAAGGTGAACATTGTCCTGGTGCTGTGAGTTTCCAACTTACCTGCTGCCTAATGTCTAATAATCCTAACCTAATTTTTTCAAATCTTGGGATTGTGTTCTCATTGTTATAAGCTGGCTTTGAGGGAAGCCAGGAAACTGCAGAGTACAGGGGACAGAGCTCTGTCTTGAATATGCTCTGTCCTTGCTGTGTCACTTACCAGCCATGTGACTTTAAAGAGTTCCATAGCTGTTCGAACCTCAGTTCTTTCACCAACAAAAACAGGACAGTAATAACCTTCTCGATTTCATTTTCTAGGGTTAGTGTGAGACTCAGATGATATTAGTAACTAGAAAACTTTGTAAATCATAAAGCATTATACAAATGAAAGTCTGGGGAATGAAAGAGAACAATCCCATCCCCTGGAAAAGCTTTCTTTTATGTGGGGTGAAAGCCAGTGCACACTTCAGGGTAGGAAAACATCATTCTTTTCTGGGCAGCCAGGTTCTGTTTCACTGGAGGCAGCCTTGGTCTCTGTGGCTTTTTCCTTTTCCTGAAGAGCATGGCTGTGTTTCTTGGCTTGGGTTATTGAGATAACTGTTCCCAATCTTCCCTTTCAGTGAGCATGAGGCTGGTAGACCTGAACTACAGTTGCTGGCTGAAGCCTTCCAAAGATTCTGGTTTGGTGGACTGTGTTCTGCTCGGCTTCATTTGCGGGCTGGTTATGTAAATATTAGGGTTGTTAATCTTCATTAGAGGGTGTTAGCCAAGAAAAACTGTATTTCTAAAACCACATATATTACCATGGGAAAAAAGGTAAAAGTAAACCAAACAAAATTTAATAATTTTGATGTCCTAAAAGCTTCCAATGAAGACTAAAAAGCCTCTAATCTGTATCTGTTCAATAAATAAGCCAACAACTTCAAATTCTTTCTGAAAGTGGGGTATATATCCTGAACAAATAAAAAAGCAAATTTTCTTTAGAATAGAATAATCTGAACAATTAGAGGCTATAGATTTTGCTGTCATTTAATAGGATTGGATTTGTGGGGCAGCTTTCATACTTTTTTCCACGTAGACTCTATGCCTTAAATTTATTTTGTTTGTATTTTTTCTTGTAACCTTTTTGCTTAAGTATAACATACATACAGAAAATTATACAGATCATAATTGTAGAGATAATGAATTTTCAGCCAGTGAACCCACGTGTGTAACCAGCATCGAGATCAAGGAACAGATCCTCACCACTCTCCAGGACACCAATGCCCAGGACCCCCTTCTGTTCACCAGTCCCTCCTCAAGACTAATCTCTGTCGAGACTTTCAGCACCACCCACTAGTTTGCCTGCTTTGAAACTTTATATAAATGGAAGCTTGTAGTATGTATTATTTAGTGTTTGTCCTCTTTTGCTCAAAATTATATTTTGAGATTAATCCAGGTTGTGTCTAACAATTGTATGTCATTTTCATTGCTATGTTCTATTTCTACTGTATAATATACCACAGCTTACTTTATCCATTCTATGGTATAGGGATTTGGGTTGTTTCCAGTTTGTGGCTAATATGAATAAAACTGCTATGAGCACTCATGTAAATGTATATTGATGAAAATATGAGCCCAGTTTTGTGGCGTGTATATCTGAGAGGATTACTGACCTGTAGGGCATGAGTGTATTTTGCTTTAGTAAATGCTGTGCCTGAATACTGCCAAGCAGTTTTCCAAGGAAATTTACATCTCCACCAGCAGGTAGGAGACTTCCAGTTGCTCTACATCTTTGTCAGTACTTGGGACTGTCCTTTCTGTTTTAGCCATTCTGGTAGGTATGTGGTAGTGGCACATTGTGGATTTAATTAGAATTTCCCTGATGACTAATGAAGTGAAGAACCTTTTCATATGTTTATTATTGGCCTTTTGTGTGATACCCTTTTGGTAAAGTGAATCTTCAAATATTTTTCCTGTCTTTGCTATTGAATTATCTTTTTCTTAATGAGTTATAGGAATTCTTTATTTATTTTGGAAATGAGTCTTTTGTTGAATATAGAATGTATGTATTGTGAATATCTTCTTCCAGCCTGTGGCTTGCCTCATCATGCTCTTTACGGGGTATGTTTTGATGAACATATGTTGTTAATTTTAATGTAGTCCAATTTATCTTTTCTTTTTCTTTTCTAGTTAGTGCTTTTTGTCTACCCTATGGTTTTTACTAAAGGCTTTATTATTTTACTTTTTACGTTTAGATAGGTGATCCATTTGAAAGTGCTTTTTGTGTATGGTGAGGGAGAGATTTCCTGTTTTGCCATCCAGTTGACATAGAGTCATTTGTTGAAAAATCCTTCCTTTATCCACCACACTATAGTGTCACCTTTGTCATTAATTGAGTGACCATATATATGTGTAGGTCTGTTTCCGTGCATTAAAATTTGGAGGTGCCACCAGGTGACTGGTACTACCTGAGTTTAATTGTACTGAATAAGTGGATAGACTCTTGGCACTTTTATGAACAACTAAGAAATGCCTGGGCAGGCTTTTTAAACTTCTGTCATTTTAAAATAGGCATTTAAAAAAGGCTTCTCTGTTTATTTGTAAAATATTTTTATTAATCTCTGTGTATTTAAAAGTTGTATACAATAGAATCACAGACTTTCAGAACTCAGAGATATCAGATATCATTAGTCCAATCTTTTGGCTAAATAATATTGTGAATTTTCTCTCCCTGGAGATATTTTTAAATGTCTTTTACAATCACAGGAAGTCAGAGCTTGAAGAGAACTGAGAACCGTGCTAGGCCAGAAATCTCATTCTACAGATGAAGAAACTGAGGCCCCAAAAGGCAAGTGCCTTTATCGTATAGGTAGTTGTGTGGCAGGGTTAGATCCTGGGTCTCATGACCCCAAGTCTAGTGGTCTTGGCTTGTGTAGACAAAGATGCTTCTTACTTCCAACATTGCCCAAAGCCAGCCAGGAGTTTCTCATGGAATCTGTGAACGTGTTTGTCATAAAACATTAATTGGTGCCAGGATTTAGGGTAGCATAGACAGAGCCAAAATGTCCCTTGGGCAAGAGCCATGAATCCCCATGGGAGTGGGCTGGGATTCATAGTTTTGTTAATAAAACCTTTCCACACCAAGTGTGAGTCAGATTCAATATATGAATACCATCAAGGAGTTTCACACAGAGAGAGTTTAATTTTAGTTCAAACAGATCACCAGTTTGCACCCCCTCAGAAATAAAGGAGGTGGAAGCTGTTATGTCTTTCAAATTACATTGATCGCTAAAACAGGAAAATAATCTGGAGGAGGGTCATTTTCCTTGTGGACTGATGTCCTGTGTAACAGCTATTTCTGGTGAATTCTGCACCTCCAGTCCAATAGAAGAGAACATGGAGAGTGGGCCTTTCCTCCCTTTTGCCTTAGTGGCATTCAGGAAATTCCATGTCTGCCCTGTCCCCTCCGGGTGCCCCTGCCCTAGTCATTTTTCTAAGGCCTGTTGCTCAGAGCTGGTCTACAACTAGGCAGCAGTGCCGGTGGCCACAGAGCCTGTAAGAGCTTCCTGAGACTGTGTTCAAGGCATTTCTTACGGAGAAGGGAAACCGAAAGAGTCAGCAGTACCCCCTGTCCTTGGAGCTCGCCTTCTGCTCATATTTCTCTGAAGAAGGCCTAAGGCAGGGATTGGAGATGTGCCTTGTGGACTTCATACATGATCCCCACCACCACCACCGGGCTTGCTCCTGCCCTTTCTTGTCACCTCCATCCCTCCTGCTGCTCCTTGAGGTCCCAAGCAGGGGTGCTTGTGGCCAAATGAGGAGGATGGAGAAGGTGGGGGTGTGTTACAGCCCTTCCTTGGCTTTGTGGCTGGTGACTAGAAGGAACCTGATGGAAGGGACAGAACACTCCTCCCGGGAAACTCCCAGGCTAATGGGGGAGACACTGGTCACCTGGCCTGGTAGTCTCTGGTATAAAGCTGGGCTGAGCGTAGCTTTCTTACCTCTTGGGTGCCAGGTCCGTGCTAAGGAAGAGCAGCACTGGGGAGAAGCTAACTCTGTCCTGAGATGGTGATTTTGTCCTCTCTGGTCAGGCACTTGTCTACCAGAGATGTTCATATGTTGATTTGCAATGCACTCCTGAGCTCCCATTAGCCTGTTTGGAGATTTTTGTCTGAAGGGGACCTCTGTTCCTGGAATTCATGGAAAGCCCCTCCTGACATGCCTGCTGCGACTCATCACGTTAATGGGAAGGGAGGGCTGGAGGCCAGCCAGGGCACCCCTCCCCAAGCCGTGTTGGGGATGGCTGCATTGATTGCAGAGTCTGTGGAAGTTTACAGCGATAGATGGGGATTCACTGGGCTTTCGCAAGGCTGCTGATAGTGGAGGAATAAAGCTTTGGCCCTGGAACCTGTCTTCTTAACTGGGCTCCTAGCCAGGGCTTCCTTGCCATCCCCCTCCACTCCCCCATCCCATCATGCACACCCAACCAGATCTGGCTTCCCTGAACACTACTTAGTCAAACTTCTCCAATTACTTAGAAACCTTTAATGGGTCCTTTTTGTCTGGGCTTGAGCCCTACAAGGTCATGTGTACATCCACAAGCAGTTGCCTTTAGAACCTTATCACTGACCAGGCCTGCCCTCCACAGCAAAGTCCATCCTCTTGTCAGATGTGCTCTCCTCATGGTCCCCTGAAGCGTCCACACCCTTACCCATGCTGTCCCTTGTGCTCATCTACATGTCTTCTGAGCTCACCTCCACCTGCTCAAATCCAGTCTTTACTTCAATACCCAGCTCATGCCTCACCTCCTTGACCAGTGGTGCACAAGCCTTTTTCTTTTTAAACTCTGTACCACTTTTAAAGTAATTTATTCACATTTTGCCCTCTCTGCTCATATTTCTGTGCCAGAGCCCATTTCTCTAATGTGTGCTAAGTGCCCTGAAGGCAGAAACCTCAGTAACCTCCAGGGCAATGCTCAATGGGAAATGAGCACACACTGCTTCTGCGGGTGAATGGGGAGAGGTGAATACTTGATGAAATAATGAACTCTTTCCTGACAATCTTAGCATTATTTCATTCTGCACCGGGTGTTCATGCACCCATTTTAAAGTGAGGTGTGCAGATGTTTTGGGGAAATGGACACATGGGTCTCAGAAAGATTTCTAACAAGGCAGAATTCAAGAGCAGCACTGAGTTGGAGCAGGTGCTAGAGGCAGAAACAAAACAAAACCAAAGATAATAAGACATTTAATTTGACACACCTTGGACATGGACAGTGGGGTTCAAAGTGCAATTTGGGTATGTATATATGAAATTCTGGGGAAACAAATGCTTGGACAACTGTATGTTTATGTGTCTTTCTGTAGTTTTCAGTACTATGACTTATCTAATAGTGATAAGAGACCTGCACTTGTCACTCATGATGTAATTTTGATAAGTACTATGCAGGGGAAAATTCACTACTGGATGCTCCTGGTCACCTGGATGGAGGTGGCCCATCAAACCCTAGCAGCCTCTTAGCATTTGGGAAGTCAGAGGCTGCCTTTGGGCAGAGCCATCCCTACAAGGGGCAGGATGGGGAAATCACAGCAGGCAGATCTCTAGGATCCTCACATTTTTATGCAGAAGATATCTGGTTAAAATGATCATCAGGAGTGGAAGAGGGCAAGGAGAAGAGTGGCAGGCAGTGTGCTATGTTGATTTTGTGGAAAAGTGGATGGGATGTAGGATTGCTTCAGTGTGAGTGAGGAGAGGAAAGTGCTAAATGACCCAGGTTGATTTTTGCAGTGAGTGCTTTTGTATGAGAACTGCCTTATTTTTCTGGGCTATCAAGCAGTTCTGGCTATCTGTCCCCAAAGCAGTGAGCACCCCACGAAGTGAAGGGTGGGACAAGAAACAGTTCTGCCCTTGAGGAATTTCTATAGGCACCACTGCCAACCCTTCTCTTCTTGCTCCTTCTCACCTCACTAGAGGTAGTGAAGTATAATGGGATGGACCCTGAAAGCCTGTCCCCCGTTCTACCATTGTCACCTGTTCTCTGAGCAATTCAGTCCTCCTCGGTGGGCTTCCTTCTCCTTTTTTACAGGAGGTTTACAAGGTTAATATGGGCAGTGAAGAAAAACATGTTGTAAGTCTTAAAATGCTATATGATATTATATTTTACAGTCTTCTCCAGGACTGGACAGGAAGATAGGTATAGTCTTAATTCTTTGAAGATCTGGCAGGCTCACCAGCTGTGTAATGTAGATACTGGACAAAGCTGATATTCAAATAAATTTGACACTCTAGGTATTACAGGGCATTGATTACACTTTGTGGAAAATACTAGTATTTGCAATCATTGTGAGGAATTAGTCCTGTTTACCAAGACCGAATTAACACAATATATTATTGTCATTACTTTTGGATAGCTCTAGAAATTCCCATGTGTGGGAGCAAATTGGAATTGAAATGAACTGTAAACTTTACTTAACACAATCTGAGATCACATCTCTAGCTCTACTCTGTGTTGTGTCTGTGTCCCCGTCCCCCCCCCTCCCCCCCCACGCGCCCCTGCCCTCATCCCTCCTTCCTTCCCCCAAGGCTATCCTCCCTCCTCATCACGTCCCTTTCTTCTTCTCTTCCTTCCCTTTGGTTTCCAACTTTGCACTTCCTCCTAGTGAGTCATGGTAGAGACTGACTTGCCTCTATAACACAGAAACGTGAATCTTACGTGTCCTCGTGGGCGTCACTGAAAATGTCCTATGTTATTACAAACCCTGAGCCTACGGGTCCTAGACTGCTTCCATTTGCATACCTCCCGAAGCATTTCATTCTCCAGGCCTTTGGGCATCCATATCAAAGGCTTGCAGAGCTACCTCCAAATCCTCTCCTTCCTTCAGTGTCAAGCTGCCTCTGAAGACCAGAACCGTAGGTGTCAGAAAGTGGCTGAAAGATGAGAACTTGGATTGAGCAAATCCCTTCATTTTGGAACAAAATAAAGAGTTTAAGGTTTGGTGTTCAGCTATTGGAACCTGTATTCTTCTCCCCAAATCATCTCTGAAAGTGATGCAGAAGAACAGTGTCTAATGTAAAACTGCCCACAGTGCCAGACGATTTTGAGTGATGCATAGAGCCAGGCACAGTACTTAAATGTGACAGCTACATGTGCTTCTGCCTTTAGGAAGGGCAGCCAGTTTCCTAAGGGGGGCTGGGAGAAGGAAAAATTCATTGCCTTCTTTGTGGGCTTCTTCTTGTTGAATTTTGCTCCACAGGTTGGAGGACAAGTTCCTGTCCTCCTAACTAGGCCTTAAAAGTCTTAGTGGAGTGGACACTCGCTGGAGCCTGTGGAGAGTAAAAAACAAGGAGCTCCCTGCCTTACACAGTCAGGAGAGGCAGGAGGGAAAGCCAGTGTGAAGGAGTGGGAGTTGGAAGGAAGTTGGAACTCAGCTCCTCATGGCCCTTCACTTTGAGATCCACAAAGGAAAAAAGACACGTGTCCTTACTGAAAGGTAAGAGTTTATATTTACCTGGATTCAGAATATTATAGTCTGTTTTACTCCAGTGTCATATTTCCATAATGTATATAAATCATATCTGACTTATCATGAATCCATGCTCTGAAGCAAAGCCAAATACCCAGTATGATTCCTGAGCTGGGACCTTCAGATCAGGAATACTACTCAGTGCCCTCTGAAGGGGCCATTATCAGATTCATACGTGATGTAGAAGACTGTCTAGAAACTAGAGAAGCACTAACTACAATTTTGTCCTTTTTCTCCTTAGCAAAATGGAACCTCCTTCCTGCACATGGAAGTCCTTCTTCACTGTACGCTTTTCCAAGGGAAACAAACAAGCATGACTTCCAAATACCATGAAATGAAATATATGTGTCTATATGATATGAAGACAACTGAATGCATCTTTGTGTGTGGGAAGTGTCTACTGACATTAAGCATCCCTTTGTGAGTGAAGGGAGGTCCATGAAGAGATAATACCAATACCTGCTTCTAGTGTTCCAAGTCCCTAATTTCTGCTTCTGCTTCTGAAACAGCAGTATTCTCAGTAGGACTACACAGGGAACAAATGCAAACAATCTGAAGTCTGCATAGCTGTATTCAAAACTAACTTCATAGATATGATGACGTTTGAAGATTAGGAGGGAGTAAAAAGAGCAGTATGTTCTCCAGGTGTGCTTTTATGAGGGCCTGGAAGTGTAAATTGTCTAGGAGGTTTCACGCGATCATCACCATAGGTCTGGAAGACGCTCTTGGCAAACCTTTTGAGAGCAAGGATGTGAACAGGGCAATTGGAATGATCCATGAAGAGCAAGCATCTCCCACGGGACTTGTCGATGGATGGATGGTCACTTACACAAGGAAGGAATTGTGGGTAGCATGATAATGTCAGTTGAGCCAGCTTTTGTGTTTCCAGAAGCATTTAAAATAAAAGAACAGCCACGCATGGAGTATGTGAAGTCTTACAGAGAAAGAATAGTATAGTATTTGCTTTGATAAATCATCTTACAAGTAATGTGAAAACACTTTGAAGAAAAATGTTCTCATCTAATGCATCCTGTAGGCCTGTCTCTCATAGCCTAAATCTGTTGATGACATTAAACATATTTTCTTTTGGTGTTTTTTATAGATTTTTATAAGCTGGATGCACTCCAGAAAATATAGAGAGTGAAATATGTTCTAAAGCACATAATAGGTTCTAGAATTAGAGCTGCATAAAGAAGTAAGGAGAAATAGTATAAAGAGATAAGAAGAAAGGTAGAAATACCACAGCAGGACACTGAACTATTTTAAGACCTTTACTCAGGGATTGGAAAAAATTGGACACATCAATAAAAAAGACGCTAAGAGTCTGTAGAAAACTAGACTAGTGATGTCCTTTGGAAGTTTAAAACAGAATAAGTTACTCAAGAAAGATTAGTATCTGAGAACCTTAAAGAACTCCAAAATGTTGTTTCACACCTTAGAATGAGAATCCAGTTTTGGGAGCCCTGAGCTCCAATTCAGACAGTGGTAGAGTTCTGGATCTATTCTGAGAAGGTCTCAAGATACATTTCTGGCTGAGGAAAGGACTCTGATGACTATCCTGACAAGCTTGGTCCCTTTAAAGTCAGAAATGACCACTCCTGGGCTGGGTACTGCCTGGCCCTGTGCCTCATATTTCTCACCTACAGTCTTGCTCTGGGCCAACTTTCAAGCTCTGTCCTCTTCCTCACAAGCTTTCCCGGTATGTAGGCTTGCTTGTGGCCCACCTGACCTCTTTTTAAATGCCTGAGGTTTTTCTTCTACCTCTACCTGACAAAAGCTTGGCCAAGCTCTGTTTACTTATTTGCAACATTTGCTTGCTTCAGGGGGTCATCACAGCTCTCATCATAGCCCCTGCTCAATATACACGGTCCAGCTGGAATGCAGCTTCTTCAGTGGTCATTGTGAGCAGCAAGAAACACTGTCCTTTTGGAGTTACTGCAGAACTCACACAAATTTACAAAGTCAGTCCCTGTAACTCTCACTGCATCAAGATCGGACAGTGACCTTGGCTGAGACACCCCTTTATTTCTGTTTCAGATGAACTCAGCTGGCGTTTAAAATCCCAGTGCACTTCCTCCAACTTGTAGAGAGAAAAAGTAAAGTGAAAGACTTCATCAAGAAATGGAGAGGAACCACATGGTTGGCCATTGCTGCTGCGTGAATTCTTGGATCTGGGGCTCAAAAGTGTCAGTATGGGTGCAGATGGCACTGCTGCTGTTTGCCTGGTTTACCTTTAAAACAAGCAGCATATTTTAAGCCTTCAATGTTGGAAAGGTATTTTTACAGGCAGACCCCAAAACTCCACAGGTGTTTGCTTCTAGGATAGAGCCAGGGATTCTGTCCTTCAAATGTCTCCTGTAGCATGGGTAGAGGACACAGTCTTCTGTCTCTCTTGCTCCAAGAACTCTTCCATCTTCTGGAAGCTTGGGAAAGATGTGTGTCTGCGACTTAAAATATTTGCCTTGAACAAGAATTACTAATTTGTAGAAAACTGTCTTAATATAAACAAGCTCTCAGTTTACAGAATCCTATGGAAATGTCTAAATGAAGCATCAGAAGCAGTAGTAACTCTAGAGGTTGTTAACTAAAGAGATAACCTGAAAAATAAAGTTCCATATGCCAAAAACTATATTTGATTAGTTTGGGCTTTTATTTTTCATCCTTTTCTTCTTTTATATTTCTCTTATAAAATTAAGTGCTCTTTCTCTATCTATTCAATATTGGGAGGAAGGCCAAGTAGAGAAATTAGGATGGCATTCCTTATTTGAGTAATAGACAAGAATCAGTGTGGTATGGTGAAAAGAGCTTGGGTTCCAGTTCTGGCTTTGCTGCTAATCCTGGGTAACCTTGGCCTGTTTTTTTTTAATTAGTAAAATAAAGGGGCTCTCTAGGGTATCCTTCTTGTTCTAAAATCTGTCAACTCTTTCTTGCTGATGGGTTCTTCGGTTTGGAATTTTCTGAATTTCTCATAAATTGTCACAAATTGAGAAGACACCATTCAGGAAGAATGGGAAATTATAACTCCATTTGTAACAATGTTCAAAACTTTTGAATGCAAATGCATGCAATTAATTTGTCATTGTCTGAATATATTATGTTTTAAAATACTGTATTCGAAAATCTTTAGAATTTTAAAAATCTGTAGAAAAATAAATTTGTTTTGGAAAATAAATAAACATTGCTGCTTGTCTAAAACCTTCAGGACCTTCATCGCCTTCAGTGTAGTTCTCCACCCTGGCCACCCATTACCATCACCCAGAGAGCTTTGAAATATACCAATGTCTGCTCTTTCCCTACCCTCTCCTTCTCACTCTCCAAAGTTTTAATCTGACTGTCTGGTGTGAGACCTGAGGACCAGTGTTTTAGGAGCCAAGGTTGAGAACCACTGGCCTACAAAATAAAAAATTTTCCCCAAGGCCAGTGTATGAGTTCCTCCCACACTTGGCTCTGACCTGCTCAGCCTTCATGCTGACTGCCTGTGGTCCCTTTGACCTGCCATCCTGTCTCACACATGTTGTTTCACACTTCCACACCTTTGTGCCGGCTGTCATGGTCTCGATTGCCATTGCCCCAAGAAGCCTAATCTTTCTTGACCCTCTTCCTGCAGTGTACACTTTTTTATTAGCATAGCTTCTGTGATACTTCATAATGGTCTGCTTTGCAGTTATCTTGCTGTATTGTAACTATTTTTTATCAATAATTGTATTGTACATATTTGTATTCATAAAGTTAATCCTTTCTCTTTCATGCTTAAAACCTCCAGTGACTTGTAATTGCATTAAGAACAACATCTACCCGTTTTACTTTGGTTCTATGGAGTGCTATAGAATCTGAACCTGCCTCTTTCTCAGACCTCTTCATACCACTTCCCACTTATTCACTTCACTCCAGCCTCACCAGCCTTAAACAGGCCAAGTGCATTCTCATCTCAGGGCCTTTAAACATGGTGTTCCCTCTGCCTGGGATGTCTTCCCTCATCTTCTCTTTTGCCGCCTTTCTAACATTCAAGTCTTAGTTCAGATGTCATCTCCTCAAAGAGACCTTTCCTGCCCACTATAGCTAAAACACATCCCCACCCCACCCATCACACTCTGTCCTACTACTTTTATGTTCTTTATATGACTTGCACTATCAGAGATGATATTATTGTGTACACATGATTATTGCAAGCCTCCCATCACTGGAAGGTAGAGACATTGTCTGTCTGATAGGGACTCAATAAATATTGAGTGGATGAATGTTACTTGTCTCCCCTATAAGATAATCATAGGCCTATTGCAGTGACTGGAAAGGTGTTCAGTAAGTGTTTGATGAATTAATGGTTATATATCATAGCTGTTTCTACTTAGTAAGATGACTAAAGATCTTTAAATAATACCAACAAAAATTAGCCTGGCATATGTTTCCATTTTTCTTAATTTCCAGCTTTTAAAATATAAGAGAAAAAAATAATTTTCTTTTTAAAAGACAATTATGTTACGTCTCTCCATAACTTCAAAGTCTTTGTTTCTAGGGTCCACACCCATGAGGGCTCCTTCTCTGCAGGGATCCATTCAGTAAATAATAAAGGGGAAGAGATTCCTTTGGGGATCAATTTTGCCTAGAATCCCTAAATCTAAACCAATGCCAGTGATCTGAACTAATATGAGAGGAAAATATGTTTTTTGAACATCTAAATTCAGGGACTTTGCAAATAGGCCACTGGACAAGTGACAACACAGTGTGGAAGGAACAAGGGCGTGAACTCTGTGACCTTGAAGGGTCCTGCATTGCTCTTTCTTCTAGCTCATTCCCTGCAGTTGGTCCCCCACCAACAGGCCATTATTAAATCATTGATGACGGGACTCTGCTCACTGATGGTGAAGGTTGTAATTTCTTCTACCCAACGTGTTTCTTGCTCTGGAATAAGCATAGTTAGAGAATATTGGAAAGGTTGTTGGAAACTTTGGAAGCAAGAATGGAGGAACATTGGACTCCCTAGAGAACACAGAGGATGTGTCAGGTATAATCTGAGGAGAAAGGTAAATCAAGTCCATTTTCCCATCTGTAAAATGAAGTGGTTCCACTAGATAGTCTTTAGGGGCACCTCTGATTGCAATCTGCCCAATCTCTAGAATTTGTAAGCATTTTTTTATTGAAATGATCAACGTCCATAATCTATGTAAGAGTTAATCCAGTTAGCCTTTTCTTCATGTAGTCCTTTCGATGCATATGCCATGTATACTCTGTGCAAAATTCCATGACTCTCTCTGGTCTGTGGAACACCACAGAGTAAATTGAGGTAGTAAATTACCATTGCAAAGAGGACTGTTTGGGACATTATAGAGCTTCATTGTTCCATATAGTAGCCATTAGCCACACGTGGCTATTTACATTTAAATTAGTTAAATTAAATAGAAAATTCAGCTTCTCAGTTGCACTGGCCACATTTTAAGAGATCAGTGGCCACATGTGGCTTGTGTGTACCATATTAGACAGTGCAGATATACACATTTCCATCATCGCAGAAAGTTCTATTAGCTAGCACTGCTCTGGAGGGCGTCCTGCCAAGGGTGCGAGATGTGTAGTTAGAGAGCTGCTAAGGCCATGCCCATCTCTAAGGCTGAGTGATTCTGGGCTCTGTATTGGGAAGGTCATATTTCTGCTTGTCCTCTATTGAAAGTCTTTTGTTTTCCAAAGGTGCTGAGGCTGGTGGAAAAGTATAAAACAACTGCAGGGAGTTCTTGTCTGCCTGAGAACATTGCCATGCATCCCCAGAAATGCAGTGAGAATAAGAGATCATGAGGTGATAGTTAAAAGCACTGGCCCCTCTTTGACTTCCATTCCTCCAAGCCAGTCAAAGTAAAGCTGGATTTGGTTGTCATTGGCAACTGAGTCTCTGCCTTGTCTAAGCTCTGTGGCCAGGGTTTATGGAGTTCAGGGAAGAACAAACAGAGCAAGGAGAGTCATGTTTGCCTTAGCTTTAAGGGAGCTTCCAGGGTGGTAAAAGGGAAGGGGGAGGGGGGTGCTTGAATCAGGGCTCAGCCAGATTTGAAAAATAGGGAACACTCCCTGGGAAGAAGCTTAGTGTTGCCACCTTTTTTCTTAGGTGAAGCGTGAGCTCATAGAAAAAGTAACTCTTCGACTCTCTGAATGTCCCCTTGTCTGGCATTCTGTTTGCTTTCTCTGATGTCCTTTCACTATGGCCTTAACTCTTGTCATGATAACATAGTATGTTAAATATTGAGAAAAGTTACTACTTTTGAAGATTGTGGAGCTAGGTATATCTGTTCTTTGGTTTGGATTAGGTCTCAGTGGGCCTTTGATAGAAAGAAGACTCTGGGAATGACTTGGAAGGCAGCCCCATCAGTCATCATTGTCAGCTATACCTCCAAGCACATGGCACTGTGCTGGTAGCTGCAGAAAACAAATGACACAGGCACAGACTCTGTCCTTGGGTAGACAAACACCTAAACACAGGCAAGGCACACTAAGTACACACTAAGGGAATACAACCCTAAATCTTGACTTTTGGGTGGAAAGCTATGGGTTTTTGAGCCACACAGATCTTGGTCCAAATCCCACTTATGGGCTGTGTGATCTTAGGCTCTGTGAGCCTCAGTTTACTTCTATGTAATATGGAATTAATACCTTGCAGTGATGTTGTGGGAATGAAATTTTGAACATGTATGTAAGCAGAAGGCTTGGCACATTGAGACAGTTAACAAATGTTATTTTCCTTCTGTTTTTAAGTCCTTAATTTGAAGATATGGGTGTGAGTGATGGAGCAATTGTGGGGAATCTGATGCTTCGGAATTGGGAATCACTGTACTCTACTGAGCTTGTGGGCTCTCTGGGATGTTGGAATGATAGGGTAGGGGTGGGGGTGGGCTTGTTCTACTCTCTCTACAGGGTAAGGGGTCACATGTATGATGGAACCTGTCTTTTTTCAATCCTGAGCCAGTTGTTGACATTTTAGCAGCTTTAGCTTCTCCCAGCTGTGGGATACAGTTGGATAGGCATTGATACTTATAGGTAGTCTACAATTATCAGTGCAGTGGAATCCCAGGGATTGATGGAGGGGGACTATGTCTACTTTAAGGGGGTAGGGAGGAGGATCCCCCTGTTTCCCTGGCACCTCAGGTTCAGTGAAATGTTGCTCCAATCAATGGTATTGATTGGTATGTGATGGAGATTCAGTTCTGTACTTCAGTTTCCTATTTTACTATAGAAACTGAGTGTATATGAGAGAGAGAGAGAGAGAGAGAGAGAGAGAGAGAGAGAGAGAGAGAGAGGGAAGAGTTTTGAACAAAAGTGGACTGACTGTTATGTCAGTAGGGAAGCAGGCAGGGGAAGAGATGAGGAAAATTCTCTCTGGGACTCCAGGCTGGCTTGGATGTAGGAGCAGAGCCTCACTGGTGTGGGACTAAGGACATAAGGATTGGAGAGCTTTGCTTCCACCTAAGAAACTGGAGAAGGAGGTGAGAACTATTTTAAAGTAGGAACAGTAGAGGAGACAAATTCCCCTTGTTGGATATAGAGGTGTGAGGCAGTGAAGATTGGCTTGATTAAAACTCAACCAAAAGAATTTCAGTAATTCCTTTCTCAGAAAATACTTTGAGAAAGTCTCAGGTAACTGCCTAATTGCTCAGCATACGTACTTTGGGTATATAGTAAAAACAAAAATGAAAACAAGCAAAAAACTGACATAGGAACCTAGCTTATCATTCTGGTCTCTTACTAACCACATCAAGCTTCAAGTTGTGCCTTTATCCCAAGGTATCTCGCACATTGAAGGATCTTTTTTCCTGAGTGTGATGGAGGGTGGAACCACTGGGAAGGAATTTTACATTTAGTCAACATGCACTGGGTCCAGATGACATACTTGGTACTTTTTTATGTCACTTAAGTTTTCATAATAACTATGAAAGGCAGGGGAAGAGATGAGGAAAATTCTCATTTCATACATGATCTGTGCATGCAAAATCCCAGTTTTCCAGATTAAGAAATGGAGGCACAGAGATGTGAAGTGTCACGGCCGGGGCCACACAGCTGGTGAATAAGTAATGGTGCTAGGATTAGAACCTCAGATCTGACTTTAGCACCAGATTTATGGAGGGCCCTTGAATGTCTGACTAAGGACTTTGGAATTATTTTAGAAAACAACAGAGAGTTGTTGACTATGACCAATAGCATGATAGATGAAAGAAGACTTTTTTTTCCCCTTGAGTACACACAGAAATTGTAGATCAATAAGAGCAGGCTCTAAATCTCTCCCATTTTTATGGCCCTTGTGAAGCCCTTGGGCTTGGCTCCTCTTTATGCAGTTAAAACTCTGTGGTGCTGTCTGGCACCATTCTTAGGGTTTTGTAGCCTGCAAAGTCTCAGGGCATGAGCACTACCATCTGCCTTGCCTGAGAAGTACTTCAGTCGTCCGTAGTTCCCATAATCTTGATGTTTGTACTTTAGAGTAATCCTTGTAAGGTGTTTGAGAAATTGGACCCCAAATCACCTTTCTCCATACTGCCACTTATTCACACATGTACCCACCCAGCCACATGCTGTGGTGTCCAGCTCCACTGCTTTGTGTTGTCACTGTTTTGGGGTTTGGCTTATTGACATCTGCAATACCATTGAGTTCATTGAGGGTAGAGTCCTCAATTTACACATCTATGAATATCCCATGCCTGCCAGCACAGTGCTGGGCCTGTAGGATACACTGCATAAATATATTCAGAATGAGAGTGATTATCAGGAAGAACCTTCTGAGAGGAGTCCTTTCTAGGGGTGACTTAGAACTAAAAGAGTCTCCTCTGCTGGATAGGTGGGTATGCATTGCTGAGAGGAGTAGGTGAAGGGAGCGTTCCCCAGAAACAGAGGGAAGGTGTGTCAGTTATCCATTGTTGTGTAGCAAAGTACCCCAAAATTCAGTGGCTTAAAATGACTACTTATTTGCCCACAATTCTGCGGGTCATCAATTTGGCTTGGGATCAGCTAGGCAGTTCTGCTGCTCCTCTCACCTGGGGTCACTCAACTAGCTATTGTCATTTGGCAGCTTGAGAGGGGCTGGGTGGGCCAAGATGTCCTCACTCACAGGTCTGGTGGTTCATGCTGACTGTCGGCCGGGTGCCTTTAATCTACCAGAACTTCTTCACATGATGGCAGAAGTGTTCTAAGAGGACAAGAGCAGTAGCGGCAAGACCTCTTGAAGTTGAGCCGTACAAGTCACAGCATCTCTTCTGTTTTGTATTGGTCAAAAGAAGTTTCATGCCAGCACAGATCCAGGAGAAAGGGAACTAGACTCCACCTCTTGATGGAAGGAGAGGCAGAGTCACAGTGCAAAGGAGCGTGCACACATGGCTGGGAGGACTCGATGTGACCGTCTTTGTGAACAGTCTACCACAGAATGACTTCTGTTTTTCTGATTCTTCCTTTCGTTTGAACTACATGTTCCCTGAGGAATTCCTCCCTGCAGAGATCAAGTTAGTTTGGATTCTCAGACAGATTGTTTAATACCTGCAAGCAATTACCATCAGAGTCCCTGAATAAAATCATCTTCCTGGGGGTTCTGGGAAGAGTTTTCATGGGTATCCCCCAAACCTCACACTAACCCCACAGGTGTTTGGACACTTAATGAGGAAAGCAGCTTGGGGGAGTTGAAAAAGCATGGGTTTAGGAGTTGGACTGAACAGGGTTCAGCCAGTTCAGCTTTAGTACTAACTGGCATGTGGCTTTGGGTAGGTTTTTGAATTTTATTTTCCTCATCCATAAAATGGGTATATCTATTTTGTGTGACTGATATGAGGAATCATTCATTCAACAATGATATTCTGGGAATAATTAGAATCCACTCCAAGGGCAGCATGCGCTGAGGCCCCTCATTCGGATCTATGTGTCAAGTCCATCCTGAAACCTGGCTTCCCTTCCCCCCAGCAATTTCCCTTCATTTTATCTTGACACACTGGCCACATATGTCAAGAGTTTCCAGAGGTCTTCCTATCTTATGCTGTCATGATTGCTGTGAGCCGGCAAGGTCATGATAGGTTCACTTTGCTAATGGTGCCCTGCAGAGAAGTTTAAGAAAAGCAGGTAGAAAGTCTGCTCTAGAAGAATTCTGCTGGACTGCTGAATGGAATGGCCAGCAATGATGCACAAAGAGTCTGGTCACCACTCTAGGACAAGGGTGTGGAATTTGGATGCAGAAGACCTGGGTCCTGGACTCTACTCCTCTACATATTAGCTCTTTCAACCTCTCTAACTTTCCTTATCTATGGATTGGGGATCAGGATTTTGTTTTGTCAGTTTGTTGAGAATAGGAGAGAAAAATTGCAACCAGCCTAGCAGAGTTCCTGGAACACAGTAGGAACACACCAAATGGCAGCATTGTGATTATTCTTGATCCCCTCAACACTGTGCCCCCCTGCTGCCTGCATGCTAGGGCTGTGCTGCCCACTCAGCTACTGAAGCAGGAAGCGATGGAAAAAGACCATTCAAGGACTGCTAACAGGTACAGGGTTTCTGTTTAGGGTGATAAAAATGTTTTGGAACTAGCTAGAGGTGATGGCTGTACAACATTATGATTAAACTAAATGTCTCTGAATAGTACACATTATATAATTAATTTTATGTCATATTAATTTTACCTAAATTTAAAAAAACATGCATAAAACCCCCTGAATAGATGATAAGAGTTGGGGAGGGGGGGCGTTCCGTGCTTCCAATGACCAACCTTCTGGGGTGTGATAGCTGTGTTTCTGAAAAGTTGTATGTCATGTGAACTTTTATAAATTGAATCCTATTTCCTCATTGACTGATCTGATCATTGATCTGGTCTAAGAGTTTCTTGGAAAGCAGATGCCATGGGAATGAGCAGAGCTGCCACAATCAGCTTCCACCCCCATTGTCACTCTAGCTAGAAACTGGGCTTAGAGAGATGAACGAAGTAAGTTGCCCAGGGTCACACAATTAGCAAATGACAGGGCTGGGGAACTCAGGCTGATCCTGGTGAAACATAAGAAAAAATGCACAGCAAGAAGACTAGAAAGAACTACACAAAAACATTACAGTTAATATACGAGGGGTGGGGTGGAGTGGGGTGGGGTTGAGACATTAGGTCATTTTATTTCCTTTTTCTACTTTATTTTCCAATTTTCTGAAATGAACATGCATTGCTTTTATAATGGCTAAAATAAATTTCATAAAGACAAAGTAAATTTAAAAAGAGAAAGGATGGGAGAGCAGAGCCAAAGTAGTGGCCTGTGTCTAGACTACCAGGGGTGTCAGAACGGCAGGGAATGTAGTGGGCAAAGGGCAGACAGAACTGGGAGTAGACGCTGACCCTCCTTTAGGCTTCGAGGCTAGAACTACCTTGTGGAAGGGCTGTTAGGCTAATCTGACATTCTTAGGGACGTGGGGAGAATGTAGGGCAGCAACAAATCATTGCATTGAAGTTTCCTCTACTTCATTTGTCTTATGCCTTGGCCTCCTGGCCTAGGGATAATTTGGGGTGGGGGGTGGGGAAGGGAACTTGGAGGAGGGAAGGGGCTAAGATTTCCTGTTCTTTTAAATGGCCACATCTCAGGCCCAACAGGAGAGAGCAGGGCAAGGTCTCAGAAACCCCCAGGAGGGCAGGAATGAAGTTCACTCCAGCAGTGCTTTGGATGAAAATATGTAAAGCTTGTTACTGATACTGTGAAATGCAAAATGCCACACAATTTATCATGCCAAGAAGTTCCTGATGCTTGGGCAGACTTTCTGCAGCAGTGAGTTGGGAATTTTTAAAAGTACAGCTTTTGTCTATTTTATGCACAAGGCTTATCAGTCGCTGTCAAACTCCCCTCAGGTCTGGGTGGTTTCTCCTGGGCTTCTCCCCCAGAAACCCCCAAGGCAGGCCCCCATCTTGGAGCCAGCCGTGCCCCTTCTCCGCTCCCAGGATGTCAGGCCATTGGGCAAAGTGCCCAGAAGTGCGGAATTGCAGTTGTCTCCCTGGAGAAGGGCACAAGTGCAGGACTCCCCTCGAACCCCTCTGCATGTGGCCTGGTGCTGAGTCTGTGCCAGCTCCCCTCCCCCTGCAGAGCAGGCCTCTCCTGACCAGTCCTCTGGTTAGCAGAGCATATCCGGAGAAGGGGAGCTTTTTCACAGGATGGAGGAAGGGGCCAGCCGGCTGGCATGTGGAAGGTTTCCAACTGGTGAGCTCTGGGGACACAGGCACATGTTTGAATGGAGAACATTGTTGCTGAGGTCTGTTCCAGAGCTCAGGCTTTCATTCCCTGATCACATGAAGAAGAGGTGGAGTAAGTCACACCAACCCCCTCCCTCACCTCATGATGGAGAAGTTCATGGCACCTCATGGTGAATGGAGGTCTGGACACTTGTTTTGCATCCTCCACCCCTCATCATCTTTATGGATTACAATCTCAGACAAATAGGAAAGAGATAGACCTTACCATTAATAGGTATCTAAGTGAGTGTAACCCTCTGGAAGTTGAATGCACCTAATATATTTGAGGAATATATCAGTGATTAGTTGCCAGCTTGTCTGCTCAACCCTCACCAAGTGCCTTGAAAGTGAGGTGCAGACCCTGCTATTCCCATTGCAGGGGTAGGTATGGAAAGGCAAATAGCAGGACTTTGTGCCAGGGCCCAGGGAGGGACACAAAGCATATGCAGTTGGAAACCAGGGGTGGGCATGGGCCTCTGTGGGTAGATGGGTTTGTTGTCAGAGACTTGCCCACAAGTCTCTGGAGCCTGGAGGATTCTCGGCTTCCCCAGTCTATCAAAGGCTTCTCCCTATCTTGGTTTCAACTCTTGTAATCCTTGGCAGGGAAGATGTTTGGATGATAGCTTGGTTACTTTGAGCTTGTCACCATCTTCAGAACTGAGAAAACAGTAGCAGGATTTAAATCACAGAGGGGCTTCCTAGCCTGCCAGGTAAGGCTATTTGGAGACCTTGTGTTGTCCTCCCAAGGGAAGGGAACACTTGGCAGGACCAATGTCCTGTGGCCCTGAGCCAGCCTAACTTTTGTTGTCATGAAAACAAACATTGAGGCAATCTGTGGGGCCCTGCAGCTAGCAGGCACAGCCTGGCTTGTGTGTGTAGCCAGAGGAGTCAGTTTTGTGCTTCCTGTGTGTACCATACTGTGTACAGTGAGGCATGTGGAATAACAGAAAATACCAAGTTCTTGGCCCTCAAGATGCTTACAGAACACAAGAAATACGTGGAGAAGCCGAGTGCCCAGCATACAGTGTGCATACTGGGTGTCCAGGCCTCCTCTCCAAGACCCCCAGGGATGTGGCAGCCCTGTTCACATCTTTTAGATTTCAGCCTCTATTCTCTAGCTCCCTGCTCTCTGCCCCACGTGAATATCCTGTTCAACACGTCTAAAATAAACTCAGCTACCTCCTCTTACATTACATTGCATTGCATTGCATTGCATTACATTGCTCCTCTTTCTCAAGACTTAAAACCTCGAGTTTCTTCATGATTCTCTCCCATGGATACCTCGTCTTAGTCTTCTGATCCAGTAGCTCTTTATAACCTCTTGCCTTCATCCCTTCCTTCCCACCCACTCCCCTTTTTACCTTATACCTAGATGCCTTCAGAAGCTTCCTGGTCAACCTCTTTAGTCCGACCTCACTCCTTTCTAGGTCCACCAGGTCAAACTTTCCCAAACATCAAATATCTTCCATTGCTCTCTATTTCCTAGAGCCATGACTTAGTCCAGGATCATGTAAGGATCATCTGGGAGAAGTTGGAGTCGGGTGATTGGAGTTAACTGAGGAACCTATCCTGAGGAAGCCTCCCTCCTCTACCACAGTATTGAGTGAAGGGACCATTTTTATTACTCAGTAATCTCCATGGAGATTACCCATATTTTGATGCATTTATGGTGACTTTTAAAATCCTGAGCTGGCTTTTCTCTGCTATACAACCGTGGCCATGGCCTTTGTGCCACCATCTGGATGGTGTGTGCTCAGGGATTCTGACTCTTTAGGATATTGGCTAGAACCAAATACCCCTAAGAAGGTAGAGTAGCCGCTGGTGCCAAAAGTCAGGGCAAACATTGTCAAGACCAGAATGGTGGAGGGGGTGTGCATGAGAAGCCAGGAGTCCTGGTTCCAACCCAAGCTCTTCCACCAACTGTATCACCTTGAGAACAAGTCATTTTCCCAGTTCTCATTTTCTTTAGATGCAAGGTAAGGTCTTTTCCAGTTCTGTGATCTGCTCTTCTGGATTATTCATACTGCTGCTTCCCTCTATTTTTTTTTTTTTTTTTTTTTAAATGCAAACACTTTATTAAGGGTCCCAAGGTGAAATTCTCTCTCCTTCAGGAGACTGGGAAGTTGTTGTGCTGCATAACCATGCAACACTCGGGAATAGCTGGTTTCATTCTGTAGCCTGACTTCCCGATTCTTCAGGTAGTACACTAAGGACCTCTTCACTGGGGGGAGTCTTTTCCTTTTGTGAAGAGAGTGATCCCAGCCAAACTGCCGGCCCTGACCGTTGCTCCCAGCTCCTGGTGAAGTGGGCGCTTTCCGCTTCCTGCTAACTGCTTTCCGGGCCATAGTGGGCAACGCTGCCGCAGACCCGCAGCCACATGGGGTGGGGGAAGCAACGGGCAAGAGGACTGCGGGTCATATACTGGGCCCCGGGGCCGTGGCCCGGACCGGGCAGCAGGTAGAGAAAGGGGAGGTGGACAGGAGGGAAGGAGGGAGGGAGGATCGGGGCAGGGAAAGGGGAAGGTGCTTCCCTCTATTTTTAAGGAAAATTGGGAGGTTACTGTATTTTCTAATCTTATGTCAGTTCCATCTTCACCTCATGCCAAAGAGGAATCCTCAGTCCTTGGTTAAAAGGAATTATAAAATATTGGCATAAGGAGGCCTTTGGAGATTATCTGATGCAACCTTCTACCTGATGGGTATCCCCAGTAATCATAAAGCAAAGGAGATAGCAGATTGATTTCCTGTCAGACTCCTTGGGGCCCAATGGGCCCCAAGGGCTCAGAGCACTTAGTAAAGATCATATGACCTTCCCTGAGAAGAGGCCGAGGCTGAATCTCTCTTCTTAGAGCTGTACAGAAATCCCTGAGTGGGCACAACTGCCTGGGGCAGATGTGTTGATGGTCTTACTTTGTTCTCTTTTCCTTCCTTTCCATGGGAGGTGGGAGTGTAAGGGCTCTGCTCTGTGCAGGAGACATCTGCATGTGCCCTCTCTAGGAGAAGTCCAGCCACCTCCTATACACATAGGATACGGCCATTGCTTGGTGAGTATGGACTCAGGAAAAACCCTCTGTTGTGTCCCTGCATCATTTAAAACCCAATGAATATCCAGAGTAACCATGACCTCAACCTGTAGACTTGTAAACACATCAGGAATAACAGGTAATTAGGAGCAATATTAGGGAGTTGAGAGTCCCAGAAGTCATAAACTTAGGAGGGGCTCGAAAGGAATCAGTTGAAAGATAATTGTGAAGTGCCAGCAAGGAGTGGGTTTGACGTGAATGAAGATAATTGTATTTTAGTGTACAGTAGACCGGAAGTTTCTTCTCCTCCTCCCCAGTTTTCCCAGAGTTTCCTAAGCCCTATATACAGGAGAGAAGTCCCAAGCTAATCAGTGAATCGCCACATAATAGATGAACTTAACCACAGCTACTTCGTCCAAGCCAGTGTTAATTATAGTCTAAACTACTTTCATCTGAACCAACCGGGGACTCTTTAAAAGGTGATCCCCTTGGCTCCACCCTGAATTACAGGTCCAAGCAGTGGCAACCAAGCCATTGGCATGTTGAGATAAAAGATGAGCACACGTTTCATAGTCTTCTTGTTGGGTCCACAATTGTCTTAGTCAGACAAAGGGGTGTTGATGCAAAGTACCAGAAATCTGTTGGATTTTATAAAGGGTATTTATTTGGGGTAGAAGCTTACACTCACAAGGCCATAAAGAGTAAGTTACTTCCCTCACCAAGTCTGTTGCTACGTATTGGAGCAAGATGGCTGCTGGTCTCTGTGAGGGTTCAGCCTTCCTCTTCTTAAGGCTCCATGGTCTCAGCTTCTTCCAATCTCAGCTCTAGCCTAGGATAAGGCTTGTCTCTCTTCCTGGGGCTCATCTCTTTCCAGGCTCAGCTGCTCTGCTCTCTCCACAAGGCCAGCTGTAAACTATCAAGTGAATGGCTCGGCTTTCTCCAAGGAGCTCCAGCATCAAAACTAAGCTCTCTCCTCTGCTGTGTTGTTCTCTGTGTGAGTGTCCACCCACCAAGGGGGCAGGGACTCAATATCCTACTGACGTCCTTGAATCAAAGCCCTAATCTTAATTTAATCAAGTCAAAGTGAAACCTCTAAATTTAATACAATCAAAGGGTATCACACCCAGAGGAACAGACCAGTTTACAAATATAATCAATATTACTTTCTTGAATTTATCAACAATATCGAACTGCCACAACAATATACCTCTTTATTAAAAGGGTGGTATTTAAACAACACTAAGCAAGTAGTAAAGGGATGATAATTGTTCCAGTGCAAACATTTTAAAGAGACAAATGCCCAAGATACATAGCTGTATCTTCTTTGTTCATCACTTGCTTCCCCTTTATCAGTTTTCCTCTCGTTGTGAGCATACACACAAACCCTTGATGCTGAGTTTGAGTCTGGGCTTGCTGGGAGTGGGGTGCAGGGTCGGGCTTTCTTGGTTTCATAGCTGTGATTCTTCTCAGCTGTTGACCTTGCCTTTGGCCTTCTCTGCCAGGGCTATTCTGCTGCTCCCCTGCCTAAGGAGGCTATAGTGGCTTTAGGAAGGTGTGCCTTGGCTTCCCTTCTAGCGCTCCTAGCAGTTCCAAACTCAGCATCTCCGGTCTTCCAATTCCTACCTTTCAGGCCGCAGAGTTTTCCATGATTTGGGAAGTATAAACCCTCTGGTTCCCCAGCGTTTCTCTATCAGTTTACTCTTGCACTTTAGCATTTCCTTCCCATAGCTTTCGTCAAGAAAAGTGGAATAGTCCTCTTGCCTCTTCCTAACCTGGAAAGAGAAGGGGTTGGATACTCAGGGAGGTGGCAAGAGAGTCCTTGCTGGCTTTTCAAAGAGTTACAAGTTGAAATTTTGGCCCCGCCTCTTAGAAGTTGTGTGATTTTCCAGAGGTCATACAAACTTTCTTTGAATCAGTCTCCTCCCTCCTCTGTAAAATGGCAAGAGAAGATGATCTGTCTCACGGGCTGATGTGTCGATTCAATACAATAACATGAGAAAGCTCTAGCTTGGTGCCCCTCACATTTTACTTACTCAGTATCACTGTCCTTCCACTCCCCTCCCCTGGTTCACTGCTCCGACACAGACTTCTTTCTTCAAGCTCATGTCACTCTCTCATTCTCAGTTTTGCTTGGCCCCCTTGCCCATGTTTACACATTCATGTGTTTCTCACCTCACTTGTTAAAATGAACAACATCATCCTCACTCTTTATCTATGACTGCAACTTATAAATAGGTTATGTCTAAAAGTTCATTAATAAATCCAATGTCAGAACTAGACTTGTGCTTTTCTAAAATGCTACATTTAAGCCTAATGGTTAAACATTCCCAAGCTAGACCCAAAATAACTCAGCCCATCACATATCATACATTTTCAATGAGAAAAAAAAAAGAGAGAACAGTATCGCTTTAATAGTAAGTGTAGCGGAAACCACAGCAAAGAGGAGTCATATTTTACTTTTTCTGGAAAGTTGCTCATGATCAAAAGCAGGTTAAATTAAATTAGAAGATGAGGAGGTGGGAGGTAGAAGCTTTTGTAGAGGCTCTGACGTTGATTTCGGGGTGCTTTAAAGGGCTTTAGAGTCGCTGGCTTTGGTTTTTCATTCGCTCTAATAAATGCAGGGCTCTCCCTGCTTCCTAATGCAGGTGTAAATCCCCAGCACTGATCTTTCACTTATGAGCTATGATTAGGATTATTTTTGGCTCAAAAACAGAACGAAGCAGGTAGGAAAAAGAAGAGGAGAGGGGGAAGGAAAGCTTCTCCTGAAGTGGTTTAGAAAGAATTGGAATAGAGAACAGGGAGATACTCCTAGGATGGATATAAATGTGCTGTGAAAGCACTGTTTAAAGTGGAGAGTGGTCCCTATGAGACATAACATTTTTCCTCTGACAGGAAGAAAGGAGGAAGTAGAAAAGAGAAACTGAGTCAGCCATAGGTGGAAGAGTGTTCTAGACACACATGTGGTTCAGTGATCTTGTGGCACATCCAACTTAAGTTTGCATGATTCCACATGTGGTGTTAGTATCCTAGGAGTGCCTTTATAGTGACTATCTAGTTTTGCAGTTGGCAAAATCAATCTGATGAAAATGATATACAAGACAAAATTATTCTCAGGGAATGAAATTCACCTGTGGATTCTAGAATATGTTAATTGGCCAGAAGTCAAAACAATCAGTCAGCAAATATTTGGGGGTTAGAGAGAGAACTTTAGGGTGGTGTTATTAGTTATCTATTGCTGTATAATAAATTACTCCAAAACTTAATGGCTTAAAACAGCACTTAAGTATTATCTCACAGTTTCTGTGGATCAGGAGTCTGGACATGGCTTAGTTGGGTCCTCTGCTTCACAAGATGTTGCAAGGACTGGGGTCTTATGTGAAGATTTGACCAAGGAAGGATTTGCTCTTAAGCCCACTTAAATGGTTGTTGCCAGTTCCTCAGTTTTCTATTGGCTCTTGATTGGCGGCTGCTCTTGGTTCTTTGCCACGTGAGGCTTTCTAGCATGGCAGCTTGTTTCATCAAAGCCAACAAGAGAGTCTGCTAGCAAGATGGAAATCACAGTCTTATGCAGCCTAATCACAAAAGTGACATCTCATCACCTTTGTCATAGTCTGTTCTTTAGAAGTAAGTCAGAGTCCAGTTGACACTCAGGAAGAGGGGATTATATGAGGGTGTGAAAATTAGGAGGTAGGGTAGGGATCATTGCAGGCCCTCCTAGAGGCTACTTGCCACAGGAAGGACCCAGGAGATTGAGAGGTCGCCCAATTCCATTTGGTTCCAACTAGCAGCTCATTAGTCCACCTCACTATCAGCTTCCACTCTGGAAAGACGTGCTTCCACCTGGGTTCCTTGTGCTGCTCATCCGTTCTGACCAAAACAGCATCTTCACATTAAAGATTTTCAAACAGAATATGAAACACATAAAAAGAAAAATAAAGTGATGAGGAAGAAGAGCAGAAAAGTTCAAAATATTGAGTATTTATTGATTTATACAGAGCATCTTTCTTTTTCAAATATTCAACGATTTAATATATGAATAATGAACACCTTCTTTGTTCCAGGAACTCTTTTGGGGAGGGTCAAAGATGAACAAACCTCGTGAAATCCTGTACATCTGAAACATAGATTTTGTGGGCAGATGGGTGGGCTTGAGCCTGAAAGGGAGGATTCTGACAAGCAGATCTGCATGAATGCATTTAAATTATGAGGAGGATCTAGTTGGGTAAACTGTCAAATCTTCATTTTCCCATTTAGGGAGTTTTATAAAATGCTTCAACAAGTTACCAACACTTGTCTCATGCTTAAGGCCAAAGCTTGTCCTCAGGACCCCTGCTTACTCTAGGCACCTCCAATTTCTCTCCATTCCTAGTTGGGCTTCATTTCTTCCCTGCCAGCTCCATGTTTCTCTTAAAGCTCCTAATTGTGAGGATAGGAGGTTTCTGTGCTGGGTTGTTGTGGTCCTCCCAGAGTGAGGGTCTGTCCCCCTTGGAAGGTCCATCTGACTTTGGCTCTTGGGTAACTAGTAGCTGCTCCTGTGTTTGTTCCTTCTGGTTTCTCTGGCCAGAGCGCCCACCGTAGGACTTCCTGGGCTCAGGAAACCAGATGCACAGACTGCACTGGCCACCCGCTGCATTGCTCTCAGGTCACACCTCATAAACTCACAAGGCAGGTCAGGGGAGGGGAGAGGAGGAAATGGAAGCTCTGAGGAAGACCCAAGGCAGACCCAGACTTCCTCCACTCCCACCCGCATCACTTAGATGGTAGTAATACCATTCTCCCATTGTCAGCTGCCCTGTTCCATTTTCATTTTCAGGGTTGTCTGGGTATTCATTTCGATCTGGTTTATAAGCATTTTCAGGGCAGCAGGCACATTCTGGGTGGTACTGGTGGCAGGGAGACGGAGATAGGTGTTTGGGATTTGCCCCAGGTCAAGGGAGCTGCCTTCAGAGCCAGGTTTGGGGTGGCAGAGGCAAAGTCTTATGTCCTCAGAGGTACGCTTCAGTGGTGACTCCGACTGGAGTTACCTGGCCTGAGGTCCTAGGTTATTTATCATGGTTGCCTCATTAGAGGAGAAAGATGGGCTCAGGGGAGGATACCCACAGGACCCCAAAGGGGCAGTTCCTAAAGAGACGGTACAGGACTCCTTTGAGCAATAACAAAGCTGTTAGAATAACACTGCCTGCTAAGGGTCGCCATGGAGTGCAGTGCTCGTTTGGATGTTTCGTGCCACTGGTCTGTTGAGGACATTCACCACAGTTCTTAGGTGTGTGGATTCTGGAGCCAGATTTTCTGGGTTTGGATGCTGATTTTCTGTTTCTTAGTGTTCCCAGTTATAAAATGGGGGAAAGAACCACCACAGACTTCAAAGGGCTGTAGTGAGGTTTAAATGAGTTACTATTTTGAAGATAATTAGAAGTGTGCCTAGCAAATGAATAATAAGTAGTATTTTAAAAATCACTGTGTGATTGCTTTTTGTGATGGGTACCAGAGGGTCAGACCTTGCCTTATACATCCCTCCATACCGTGCTCAACCAAAGAATGTCACAAGTAAGTGCCCAGTTATTATTTACTGAATGAAATGCTGAAATTTTGAGATCTCTGATAACTCCCCACAGTTTATGTGTTCCTTAGTCAGGGGCTGAGGCTAATAAACTTGTTCCTTTTTCCCTAGGAATAAAAACCTTCTTACAGATCCCCTAGAGAATCATTCCTACTGCCCAAGTTTTCACCATTAAGTAACTCATTCCTTTGATGTAAGCTGTTGCCCTCGTGAGACCTCCTCTAAGCCTGAGTGTAACAGAGGAGATTTTGACAGAGGTGATTATGGGCAGAGCATGGGGACAGTTATTCTCCTGAGGAAGGGGGGGACGTGTGTGGGGGAGGGGCAGAAGAGGGAACGATGCCGAAAGAAATGCCTGGTCATTTATTATAAAGATGGTCCTTGATGATTTGGAAGCAATTCCCAGATCTCACCTTGGTGGTGGTTGTGGAGGGGGAATCTTTTTGAGTGACACGTCAATTAGGAAATGGAGCTGTGGATTGTGCTATCTTTAAAGACAAATTCTTACTTCCAGGATGTGGAACGGTGGCTCTCTGTCACTCTCCTCTCTCTGCCCTACAAAGAAGTAAATGTCTTATATTTACAGATACCCAAGTAGCCCTCCTACTAAGCTGTACCCTCAAGAGCAGAGGGAGAGGTAGGCTGGTTTTCCATGTCAGACCTGCTGAATTTAATATCTAAATAGCAACATCTGTGGTGCTCTGGTCACCCACCCAATAACCAGGAGATGTGTGAGGAAGAAGAAGCAAGGACCTTCAGCAGCCCTTCAGACTCCACTTCATTGGCAAAAGTTCCTGAACCTCTGGCATGAAACGGCATCTTCACATAGGCTTCTGTTCCCATGGAGATTTGGTTGCTGGGGGTCAAGGGCAGAGAGGAGGGAGGCATGAATAATTGACCATGAATGACAGAGTAATGGGCTAGGAGAAACCCAGTTGTTTCTGAAGATATCTTTAGCAAGTTGCATGGGGATTGATGAATAGATGAACTATAAATGGATTATTTGGAGTGCTAAAGTGGAGTAAAAGAAAAGGAATGGGCCAATTAAGTCTACATCGTGGGGGTAGATTTCTATTGTAAGTGATTATTAGAGAATTACAAGGTAGAGAGAGTTCTTAAGATTTAGATTTGAAGAGGGGAAAACTAAATGAGTTTGATGAAGAGCTGTTAGGATTTTGAAGCAGGAAAACATGGGGGGAATGTCCCCAGGATACATATTTTTGTCTGGTTCCTATTCCCAACAGGGTAGATGGATTGGTGTTTCTCAACCTATATGGTAAACAGAATCTCCTAGGGAAGCTTAAAAAAAAAAAAACCTTGCCTGGGCCCCACTCCAGAACTGGAGTAGGGTCTGGGCATCATATTTTCATATGCAGCTCAGGTCAAGCCCACAATGTTTAGAACAACTTTCGGTGTACTTAAGAATCACCTGGAGTGCTTGTTTAAAATTCAGTTTCCAGGGCCCTGTGTTCAGGAACTCCAATTCAGTAGCCTGAGTTGGGAGATAGACTATGCATGTTTTACAAGTTTCCCAGATGATTCTGATTTTGATACTGGATTGGAGGATGTGGGCATTCAAGAAGGCAAGAAAATAGCCATGAAGGGCCAGTGGTGGTGGAGGGGAAAAGCATTGTAGAGAAAAAGACATTTCTGAAAAGACCTCTTCAGAGCAAAAGCTGCTGTAGTTAGTATCATTATCCTCTCAGCATGGCTGGTTCTGACAGAAATTGGTGTCTAGTACTTGAATTAGTCACTTAATTACATTTACCTTCAGCTTCTCTTGGCTTGTGCCAGCACAGGCTGTGGCCTTTGTAATCAAGGATGAGACAGAAGGAAGTAATGTGGACAGGGAGAATGAGAGAGGCTGGAGCAGGTGTTTTGGAGGATAGGAGTGTATACTCAATTACCTAGTGTCAAAAACTCTGAAGCATCTGAGATCGTAACCCTACTTGCAATCTAACAAGTTAGCCTGCTACAGTTTCATGGATACTGGCAGAAGATAGGAGACTCCTAGGTCAGAGATAAAGGACTTAATTATTACAGCAAATCAGGCAATATGAGCTTCAGCATATTTGTGTATGTACCCTTACCCCCAACTCCCACAGGGGCAATTCTGAGGGGTCAAGTGGATGCTGAGCTTGCAGCGGGTTTGTATCACAGCTCAGGAGCTCTGATCTTAGGAAACCCCAGCCTTTCAAAGGTGCTGCAAGCAAATCTGCCCAAACTTTGTCCCAGAGGAAGACCTAATCTTTATTATACTGGTCAGCAAACAGATCTTCCCTCTGCCCCAGACGGAGACAATGTCTGTCTTCCTAGGCTGTTTGCTATTTAAACATCCTTGAAAAGATAGTCAAAGAACAAAAACCTATCAGGATCTCTGCTCATAAAATGTGCAGAAATGTGAAAGAGAATTACTGCCCATCAATTAAGGTCTCCCAGCAAGTAGGTGTTGGCAATGAGACTATTGTGATTTTCTCACTGTATGTGACATGCTCCATGGAAGATTGAATATAGCCTTGGTTGTGGAATGGGAAATGTTCTGAGACACTAACTCAAGTACCCAGAAGTGTGGGAAGTCTGTGTTGGTATTGTATTATGATGCTAGCTCATGTTCTCAGAATGTGCAAGGGATTCCAGAAATTTTGAAAGAGGAATATGAAGGCAGGAGGTATAATGCTCCTCCTCTGATGCTGTTCTTGACTCTGGAAAAGTCATACATGCAAAGTTGTATAAAATACAACATAAAAAGCAAGTACATATAAAACAAACATTTAAATAGCACTTCACAAAGTACTTTCCCAAATGACTTAAAATTTTTTTTTTTTTTTTTTAAAGATTTTATTTATTTATTCATTTATCCCCCCCTTGCTGCTTGCGCTCGCCGGGTCAGCTAACCACGCCGTGCGGGCGGGCCTGCCCTCACCAGGAGGCCCCGGGAACGGAACCCGGGGCCTCCCACATGGTAAACGGGAGCCCCACTGATTGAGCCACAGCCGCTTCCCCAAATGACTTCATTTTAGTCCATAATTATTTCCCCTATTTTCCATGCATAGGAACTGAGATAATGTATGAAATGAGACTAATCTGAGCCAGGTCTGATCCTACTTACTCCAGGAAGCAACTTTTGAATAGGATTGGAAAGTGGTGAAGAAAAGGCAAGGGGAGAGCAGATGCAAAGAGTTGGTGTGTCAAAGCCCAGAAGCAGAAACAAAAATAGAACTTGGTTGTGGATGGCCCTACCCATGTCTCTTCTGAACCCTTCTAGGGCCCCTTACTTTCTCCCCAGTAGAGTTTATGTCTGAGCATTGTCAAGTCTCTTAAAGAGCCCTTCTGGCCCCTTTCCCACTATCACCAACCTTGACATTCTTCTGTGGGGAAGGTTACTTGGACCACAGCTCTACTTGAGGGACTGTCGGCAGACCAGATGAACTCTAAAGACTCCAGAACATTGACCAGGTGTGTTATCTATCTATTGCTGATCCCTAAACATAGTGGCATAAAACAATTAACGTTGTATTATGCTCACAATTTTCTGGGTCAAGAATTCAGACAGAGAGCTGTAGGTATGGTTTATTTCTGCTCATCAATGTCTGGGGCTTCAGCCTGAGTGGCCCCAACAGTTGGAAATGACTGGGACAGCTGCGCTGGGGCCATATGTCTGGAGCTTCAGTTCTGCCTCTAGCTAGAGTCCTCAATCTTTTTTTTCCCTACGTTATATCTGCTAGGGCTGGAATGTCTAAGATGGTTTCCTCACACCATGTCTGATGCCTTTGCTGGAATAGCTGGGCTGGCCAGGCATTTTTCTCTCTTCATGGGGTCCCTCCCTTCACATGGTTAGCTTCAGCTTTCTCACAGCATAATGGTCTCAGAGTAATCAGACTTCCTACATGGTGTTTGGTTTTCCTTAGTGTGAGGAGGCTGCAAAGCTTCTTTTAACCTAGCCTCAGAAGTCCCAGAATGTCCCTTCAACTGCATCTATTGGTGAAACAAGACAACAAGGCCAACCCAGATACTAGGGAAGAGGAATCAGACTCTGCTTTTTCGTGGGAGGACTAGCAAACAATTTGTGGCCATCTTTACTCTACCACATCAGTTCTGGGATGATCAAATCCATATCTCCAGAAGAAGATCCTGAGAAGCTGTGTGTTTAACAAGTAACCCCAGGGGACATTTGTCATTAGGAAAGTTTGGGAAACAGTGGGTATCGAGTGGCTGTTAAACTAGAAATTGTGTTTGTGTGGAATTAATTGTATGTGTACAAAACTTAATGTTCTTTAGAAAATTGCCAGCATGTGTCCTTTTATTCTTTATTGACCTGACCTAGAATCTATTTGATATTTGATCTAAGTTTTACCTCCTTCATACTGGTTCTGGGTCTGTTTGCCTCAGATCCATCCTCCCAGCTTCTCCTGCCCTGCCCTGTTTTGCAGGTGCCAGCCCTTGCAGACTGCATCCCCCAAACTCCATGACAGGTGGTTCCTGGCTGAGTTTGGCCAGTGGAAGTCAGGAACAGGAGATTGAAGTTTGGAGAATAGGGAAGCTGAGATTTCTTTCCCCTCCTTCTGTGACTTCAGCATTTCTTGGTGAGGAAAAGGAGGCTCAGCTCTCCTGGATCCAGCTTCCATGAGGTTACTCAGTCTCTTGGTAGTGGCTCCCTGCTATTGCTGTTCCACTATTCTCTGGGTTTCCTCTTCATCCTTTTTTGGTGTCAATTCTTTTATTACTTTGGTAACCAATTTCCTGCATTAAATTCCCTCTGTTTTTAATTCTTAGAGTGATTTTTATTTTTCTGGCTAGACCCTGAGTGATAAACTCTTTTAATATTTTTTCCTAATTTAACTAACCATTTACACCTCTTTACTCCCAAACTCCCCTCTACAAATAGAATCCAATTTAACATTCATTCTGGAATTTCTTTAAAGTGCAATTTCTGGCATTTCAAAAAGAAACACAGAAAACTAAATGAGAAAATAGTGGTCTTTCATAGCCCTACCTGCCAGAGATAAACCCTCTTTAACCTTTTGGTATATTTCCTTCCAGTCGTTATCTTTTTTCTTTAATACATTTCCCCAGTATTTAGCTTCTTTATTACAGAGTTGAGCTCATACAGTATATCTTTGTTGACATCCTATCTCTCTTGGCTTGACATTTTATCATAAGCATTTTCCCATTTCTTTAGAACCCTTCATAAACTTCACTTTTTACTTGTGAAAGGAACCAAAAAGATAGAAAGGATTCTGGCTTATGAAATTCTATACTCCAAAAAAATGTTGCCAACTAGGTTTCGCCTCTGTATTTCTCAGACTAGCTGTTCAACGGCATTTACTGAGTGCTTACAGCATATGTGGTGTGGTGGGAGAAGTAAGAGAAGAAATGTGTGGGGGCAGGGACTGCTTAGGGAGCTGAGAGGACACCTAGGAAGTAAGTAGAGAACAATAGAAAATAAAAAGTAATCAATTGCTAGGTGGAATACTTCAGATTATCAGTGTAATAAAAGAGCAGAGACGTGATCAATATGAGCTGGAGTCGTCCCCAAAGATCTCTTCCTGTGATGTGATCTGAACAGTGAGTGAACTTTGGGCATGATTTGAATAGGCCTGGAGAAGGAAGGAACTCCAGGGGAAGGAAGATACAGATTAGGGGCTTTGGAGGCAGGCCACCTGGGTCTGGTGTGGCTCTGTCGTTTTTACTAGCTGTGTGATCACAGGTAAGTTACGAACCTCTTTAGACTCCAGTTTCTTGGTGGTAATGATAGCAGTACCTACTTTATGGGATGAAATGCAATATTCAAAAGAGTTACAGTCTTATTTCTTCCCACCAGGATTAAAAATTTCTTCCATGTGAGCATGAAAGTTAATAATCTTCAGGCACGTACTTGCTGTGAGTTGTCACCAGTAGTTAAAACTCTTATTTCCACATTACTAAAAGCACCAGTGGCCTCTCCTGCAGGGATAGGAGAAGTTAGTGTCTGAGTTGAGTTTGGAGATGTATCTCCCAGTGCAGCTGAACCCAAAGGACTCCTGGAGTTTAGCCAAGCCAGTAGAGGCTTACCAGACGTCACAGGGCACTGAACCCTCCCCCATGCCCCTTGTATAACAGGTACTGCCAGAATCCACAAAAATGGGTCATTGTGGCTTCTCAGATTGGTCCTGTTCCTTTCCTGGGTGGGCCTTTATTTCAGCTTCATGGGAAGAGGACTGCATGTTGGTTAGAGATGATGTATGTTCGTTGAGGACTCTGAGCTGGCAGACCTGAATGTTAGGGAAAGAAGGGGTGATGGTGGAGGTGAGGGCTTGGGGGAGAGACAAGTATGAAAACATGTATGTGGCTGTTGCAAATATTGCAGATTGGTGCCAATATCTGTGGACCTAATTATCTTTGGAATCTGTTTGCTAAGTCGACTTATTACAACAAAAGGAACTTGGGGAAAAGAATCAGTGAGAAGGTTAAGACTTAGAGAGAAACCACATACACACTCGGAAAGTGTAAAGGCACTTTTGCTGTAGCCCCACATTAATTAACTCCTCTCCTGGAGCTTAGCCAAGCCAGTGGAGGCTTACCAGACTTCACAGGGCCCATTCATCCTCCCACAGAGTCCCTCACCTTACTCAAGACCACCTCTACTATCTGCCCCTTGGGATGCTGCCTGCTATAAACTGATTGGCTGTCCAGTTTCCCTGTTGTAAGGATCAAAGAGATGGAGCATGGAAACGTGCGTTGTTAGTGGTGGGGAGGGCATTCCAGGAGAGTGCGTCCTGACTTTTTAAGAGACATTTTACAGCACATCCTCTTTAGGTTCCCCTGTGTGAGCAGGGAGGAGGTTGGAAGAAATTGTTCCCTCTGGCTCCCCAAGGGCCCCTATAGAGCCACCCGCCTTGTCCACTCTGCCTTGAAAGGGGAAAGTCTTAAAATACAGAGCCTCACTGAATCACTCTCTCCAGATGCGTTCTTCCTGAGCTCAGAATTGGCTCCACAAGAGTCTCTATCTTTGTCACCACTCTCATCTATCTCTTGACACCATTGTTTGGGAAACAATGAGGAGCTGAGTTTAGCAGCTGAGCGTGGGGTGCTTTGGCCATGCTTCTGCACAGGACAGCTACTGAAGCCTGCAAAGGCCTGCCTACCTGCCAGAAATCTAATTTCAGACACTTGCATCAAACTTACCTGCACTCTAGTGCACATCTATAATAGTTTTTCATTCTTGTTAAAAACATTCTTTTGCCATGGGAAAAGGCAGAGCTCTGCAGAGCCAAGAGGGTGGGGAACAAGGGATCTTCCTTTCATGGTCAGCTTTGTCTTCAGAGCCTGGAACTCTGTTTCCCTACCCCCTTCCACTGCCCATTCTGAATCATGGGAATAAATAGGAAATGGTTAGGGAGTTTTCCATGACTCCATTTCTCCTAGCCGAGAACCCCTGGAATTGTCCCTCAGTGATGTTTGCACAATGTGAAGCAGGCACTCAACCACCGAGCTATACCCGCTCACCTGTATTTTTTGATAATACTGATAACAGTAAGACTGCTGCTGCCCTTTCCTGGATTGGAGTTCATGGACTGAAGACAAGAGAGAAGAGTAGGGTGGGGGTGGGTAGCAGTGACAACCAGGATTTTTCTATAAGCTCACATCAAAGAAATTCCTCAGGAGCATGTTCCCTTAGAACTTTCTGTGGCTGCATTGAAGCTGATCTTTCTTTTCATTTCTGAGGGCAAAAGTAATTTCTTGTTCTTGATTTCTTTTCTGAATCTTTGTCTAATTTTCTTAATCATTTAAATTTATATATATATAATGTGAATATAAATGTAAATATATGTTAACACAAATAAAGCATACATATTTTATAATTTGCTTTTTAAAACCTAAAACACATTCCTTCTAAACCTCTTTCAATAACATTACATATCTACAAATTATTTTTAATTTCAATAGTATTTGTCTTATGGCTGCATCTTGATAACAATAATACTAGCTAGCATTTATTGAATGATTTCTATATATTAAGCACTGTGCTAATTAGCAATAATAGGAGCAAGGTTCTATCATTATGCTCATTTTACAGGTGAGGAAATGGAGACTTAAAGTACTTAAGTAATTCTCAAAAAGTCACACAGTTCTTGATTGACAGAACTGAGATTTAACCTAAGCAGAAATCAGATCTCATATACTTAAAAATTACACTGTGCTATCATAATTTATTTAACTACTAGACATTTAGGAATTTTAATTAAAAAAACTATAAACCCTCATTATTTAATCTTTTCATACACCCAGGATTATTTCCTTGCATTATATCATTCTACTTTCTTTGAAGAACATGATACCCTGCAGGCTCATAACATGTTAAGCTTTCTAATTTGTATTCTATGACATAATTTTCTGTTTGGTTTCCTGAATATCTATTTGGTTTCCCGAACATCCATGACAATGGTGGAAGGTGCCCACCCTTTCTAGATGCTTTAGTCAAGACTAGCCCTCTTTCTCATTAAGCCCTTCCTTCTTGCCTCTAGAAGCAAGCCTCACGTGCTGGTTGGAAACAAACACCCAGAATGCATTCTTCTCCTCCCCTCTTTTTTGACCCCATCCTTCTTTCATTTGATCATATTGCCTTGATTCCAAATTCTGCCAAACCATACCCTGACTTTGCCTCTACCTCTGCCATCCAGCTGTAGATGACACCTCTCCTTCTTGTTCTTTGTCAGCTCATTCTCCAGTCCCAGAATTTCTTGTGCTCCTAGTGAAGAAAGTCCATTTTAAACCTCCTTTCCAAAGACCCCAACCTTGCTCCAGCCCTTCAGCAGGTACTAGACAGGGCAAGGACTGAACCTAGGATGGAATTTATCAGGAGCCTTCTTATCTTTTTTCTTGCTCTACAATTATATAGGAATGTTTGTTCCATCTGCTAGATAATTTCCCTCATTGTGTCTTCAGAGATGCTCCCCTGCCTATTCTAACTGCCCCCCACCATCATCAGCTCTGGGCTGTTTCCTGTCAGAGTGCTACCTGCAGCACTCTTCTGGTTCATACTCACTGACTCAGGTGACAGTTCCATGGAGTCATGTTATGCTCCCAGATTCAGCTGTACAGATACCCTACAAGTTTTTAAAAACAATACCAGATTTATACAGACCCAGAGAAATGGACATAGAACAATGAAGCATTTTTTAAGCTAGATTTCTAATTGTGGAATTTAAGGCTTTGTGCCTGCATGGAGGGAGGGACTAGACTTTGAAAGGGCAAGGAAGATTTTATCTTGCTTACTCCTAAGGTAAACATAACCTTAGGAAGGTATGTATGGTGCTAAGAAGAGCATGCATGGACATTGGACAAGCCTGGGGTTGATTACACACTCCTTAACTCGCTATTTGTATGACCACAGTCAAGTTCCTTAACTTCTTTAAGCCTGATTTCCTCATCTGAAATGGGCATAATACCCATATCACAAGTTTATTGTGAAGATTAGGTTTCTAGAAAAATCATTGGCTCTCTATAGGAAAGATAATTTTAGATTCACGCCCCCTCCAAAAAAAAAAAAAAAAAAGCCACTCATGGGCCCAAAATAAGAACCCTTGTTGCAGAAGAGGTCATACGCAATTTCTGTCTTCAGGTTGTTGTCTCCCTACCCCTGGGAGATGTCTCCAATAGCTCAGCCAGGCAACTCCCAGCTTGTCCTCTCCCCAGGGAAACATTTGGAACAGTGAGAACACAAATTGTCTCTTTGATCCCTCCCACCTCAGAAGCCTTTAATGAGAAAACAAAAGCAAAACACTGAAAACGCGATGTGGCAAGCCAATGATTTTGTGGATGTATGTATATGTGAACTTTTCTGCAACAAAGGTCCATGTCTTTTGTCAGAATCAAAGGAGTCCATAGCCCCAGAAGAGGTTAGGAACTGCTGCTCTAGAGGCTCCTTTGGCTCCTGCATCTTCTTTTTTTCATTAACAGTGACTGTGGCCACAGTGGACAAGATGGAGAGGGCTATGACAGGGTCTGGGTATGGATCATTGGGGCCTCAGCTAGACTCAAGAAGTACATGGAAGCCAGAGGTCAGGGGCAAGGATGCCAGAGCCAGAATCAGGGTTAAGGCAATGGGTAGACCTGAAAAAGTGGTCTAGAGCACAGGCAAAGGCTTGAAAGATCAAAGACAGGGAGATTTGAAGCAGAGGCGAGACTGCTGTGTGACTGCTGCACTGATTCCTGGAATAGGAGTCCCTGGGTGGAGTGTTAACACCATAGTGCAAGCCTAGTATTCACTCTTGCTGCTCCCAGGCTGGGCTTCTTCCCATTTCCCTTCTCCTTTTCTTTCTTTCTTTCTTTGCACCCAAAGTCCTGCCTCTCCTCATATAATTCACCCTACCTCACCCCAGGAATGCAGAACGATCACCCCCAATGCCCTAGGCCTGTGTCTCCTTGGACCCTTGCATCCTAAGGGATTTCTGGATGCAAGAAATGGCTCAATGCCGAATGGCTCAAGTGCTGCCCTCCCTAGGGCCTGTGGAGTCTTAATTGGGCATCCAGAAGAGTGACCGGATGTTTTCTTTTTTCCACTCTGGAGAGAACAAAATGAAATGAAAGGCTCATGTTTTGTATTCACTCAAACAGTTTTTATTAAGAACTTACTGTATGCCAAGCACCATGCTGTATGTTGGGGAAACAATATTGGATTTGACACGATCCTTTTTTCTTAAGGAGCAAAGGGTCTTCTGCAGAAGTCAGAACAGTGGCCGGGCAATTATAGTGCAGTGATATAACTGCTCTGTTGGAGGAATACTTGGCACGACTGTGCAGTGATGAGTCTGTGCAGCAATATGCAGCAGGGGTGTAATCACAGAAATGCCAGAGAACTTCAAGGTCTATGGAGACTGTTTGAGGGGGACAGAGTAATAAGCCCTTTACATTTGAGAGAGCAGAAGATCAAGAACCACCTCGCACCATCCCTCTTGGGAGGGTATGAGAGTCCTTTTGATTTGTGAACGTGTTTGTGTGGCACAGATACAGTGAGCTGGTGTACTTAACATTCATTCCCCCTTTCCTTCCTTTATTGTAGAGGGTAGAAAATGAAGGACTTAAATTCCCAGCTTCCTTTGTCTCTGGTGAGAATGTATGACACAATTCTGACCTGTGACAGGTAGGTACAAGTCAATGCGAAAGTCTTCTCTTCCTTAATAAATGATAAAGTCATCTCTGGTGTCTTGGATCTATGTATCTCAGAAAAACATTTTCTTAATCCATTCCCATTGTAAATAGGACATATTGATAAGGTTACTTAGTTAAGGTATGGCCCATCTGGATCAGGATGGGTCTTAATCCTATTACAGGAGCCTTTTATAAGCAGAATGAAATTCAGACAGAGAGAAAGCCATGGGAATAAACTGGAAATCAGCAAGACCCAGAGAAGCCAGGAAGGCCACCGTGGGCATTGCTGTGTGACAGAGGAGCCAAGGGCCAAGGATCACTGCAACCAGCCCCAGAATGCCATAGTCTTCTGGGTAAAAGCATGGCCTTGATCTTGGGCTTCTCCTAACCTCAAAACTGTGAGCCAATAAATTACCATTGTTTAAGACAACCCATTGCACAGCATTTTTTTCAGCAACCCAAGACAAAGCTGCTTGCTCTTTACCCTTCTTCCTTCCTGGAATGGAGATATGATGCCAGGAGATACTGTAGCCATCTTGTAACCAAGAGACAAAATCCACATTCAAAGATGGTACACTGAGAAGATAGCCACCATTGAGGCAGCCCTGGGCTGCCAGCTCTGGTCTTAACTATTGCTTGAGCCAAATAAGCACCTTACTTCTTTAAGCCATTGTAGTAGAGTTTCCTGTTACTCTCAGCCAAACACAATCCTAACTGATGCAGGATTCTGAGGTCTGGGAAGTCCTAGCTGAATTGGGCTCAGAGGGTGGTGGAGACACTGTGTGGCTTCGGCCATTCCTTCCTAGCAGGCACAACAATGGCTTTCTTTGACTCCATCTGGCTGAGCTCCTTGTCACTCCAGTGTCTTGGCACTTCCCTTTAGGGACTGGAGCTTTGTGTGTATTTTCTTTTTTAACAGACATCACTAGTTTCTCAGAACTTTTCCTTTTCCAGAGAAGAATCCTTTGGAAAAGCAGGGATTTAAAATGTCATCCTCATAAAAAGCACTTCCTTGTTTATGGAGGCCCTGCTGGGGTCTGAACAGGTTAATGGGTATAGTCTCTGCTCTCCCTATGCCCCTGGTGGGATGGCAGAAGCGTTGTCCCTGTCCTCCAGGAGCTCCCAGTCTGATGGAGGACACAGACCATAAACAGGTGATAGACTTGGGACTGTTTTCAAGTAACTTTTAAGGACTTGCAAATTTTTTTGTAAAAATTAAATCTGTAAATGCAACCAAAGGAGTTGCTCCAATGATGAGGTTCCTGTCTTGAGGGAGAAGTGCTTTCACTTGGGTGAAATATTCTCACCTCTAGTCAGGCTTGGCCCTTGGAGCTGTGACCAGGAGCTGTTTGGAAACAAGGCCCAGTCAGCAGGCTGGGGCCAGGTGATGGGGCAGCGTAGCATGGGAAGCCTTTCTTGTCACATCATATCATTCCCTTCCCCCTCTCCATTTCCCACACAGCCTCAGAGCGAGTGCAGGTTGGAAATATGACATCCATTTGTTTGGTGTGTTTCATCTATATGGAATTGGTGTGGAAAATTTAAATTAGAAAAAATTGCAGCATAAATATTTGGAATGTTCCCTCTGTGTGAAGAGGTGGCAGCTATTCTACCCTACTCCTTTAACGAGAGGTTGGGTAGCCTAGTTTTCTTTGAGCCTTCTAAAAGCTGTTATCCTTCCCATTCTTCCTGGTCTCTTCTCCTTTACCTGTTTTCTTTCCACTGGTAGCATTTGTTTGCCTCATCTGTGATTATTTCTTGCAACACCAGAGGGATCCTTCCCTCGTACTTTTGCTTCATCATATTTTACTTAAGGCTTCATCATCTTTTACTTACTCTTTTCCTCTTTGGTAGGGAACAAAGTGCCATTCCCTTAATTCCTGAGGATTTTCTGGAATCTCTGGAGCGTCTCAATGCTGCTGCGGTCCCCTGCAGCTGTCCTGCTGACCGTCTGGCTGACTGTGTCCCATTTCCAGTGTGTTGTGCCAGCTGGCAGGCTGGGCCAACAGCACTCTCCACTCTTAGCTTTGCTTGTTTCCTTTACTTCCTGACTTGTTCTGCTGGTGTCTCAAGTTCCATTAGTGTTTTATATGCTGCCCGCAGGAACCTTGGTTCCATTACTCTGGGGGAAGTTTCCCATCCTCCCTCCTCCTCATTGCAGAGCTCTGGAGCTGGAGAGATCATTTTGTTTCCCAGAAACTTGCTGTCATCTGTCATCAAGGCTTCAATTAGCTGAGGCTTAGTGTAACAGTTTGGGGATACCAACATCCTCCCTGACCAGGGAAGGAGTGCTCTGGGGGACAGCGACAGGCTGGCTCGTTATCCCTGCACTCAGTGTCAACCTTCTCATGAACCCATTCTCCTGGGCTTTTCATTAGAGCTCTGGCCAAGAAAGGTTCTATTTGGCTGTGCCCATTTGGCAGGGCTAGAAATGGAGACCAAGGGAAGTAGGAGGCTTGTTCAGGTTCAAGGAGCAAGTTGAGGGCAGAGCCAAGCTAAAGTTCATATCTTGTTTTCTGACCACTGGTACAGTGATTAGCCATTTATGTCTTCCTCAGAGGGCTGCTGTGAGCCTGCTGTGAGCTGCTGCTGGAGAAGGGAGGTTGGAGGTTACCCGGGTAGCTGCCTCTGTTGCTTTATACGTATTGACTTGGTTCCACCTGGGATAGTGTTCCCAAGGCAGGATGAAAACAACAACAACAATAACAGTAACAATAACTAACAATGACCTCTTCTGTGCCAGACACTTTGATAGATGCTTTCCATCCTCCCAAAAGCCTAGCAAATAAGTGAGTATCCCCATATTACAGATGAGGATTCTGAGGCTCAGAGAAGTTATATAGTTCACCTTCTAAACACATTTAACACTCAGCTTTCTGCTCTGTCTAACTGTAACCTTTTAAAAACTTGGAATCCTCCCTAGACTCTCTGTCCTAAATGTTTTTCTGGCCCTTGGCCATACTAGGGTCAATTGGTCAATCTTCGGATCCTTTAATAAGGAAAGTTATTGTTTTGCTCTTATACTTTAATTAGTCTTTCAGCTCAGCTCTGGCAAACATAATTTCATGGACATGCTAAATCTAAACACCAGAGTCTATATTTTTTAAAAAAATTCTTAACCAAATCTGATGATCAGCCAGGTTTGGGAACAACTGCTCTGGGCCCTAAATAAAAACACTAATTTCTTTATTTTCACATGGGGATTATTCTTCTCATGTGGAAAGCCTACTTAAAAAGGAAGAAGTGAATGTGTACTGACTTCCCCTAACCACTCCTAAGTATCTATACTCCTTATCCCAAATATCAGATGGTGTTTCCTTATCTAATTAAGATGCACTTTGTTTCAAGAAGGTAAATCTTTTGTAGTTGATCAAAGAAAAAATTCTGGTCATTTATCTTTGGCTTTGGAAGGCATCATGTGATTTTATCTTCTGCTTTAGAATGTCTGGATCGCTGCATCAATATGCAAATACTGCGTTCATTCATTCATTCATTTATACTCCCTGTTTCAGAATTTACCTCAAAGGGCCTGTGATCTGCGATGCCCCCCCTCCCCCTTTCTTAGTCTAAAGATCTTTCTTTCCGTGGCAGTTTACCACACTGCTCAAGAATTTAACTGCCTCCCCATCTAAAACTACGATTGCCCTACCTAATTATTTCTTACAAGCTTATTAGGAGAATTCCTTATGGGATTGTCAGAGGTTGATCTATGTTAAGGAAGACATACCTTTTCCTCACTCCTTTGTGTCTCATAACGTTTGCTTTTGCTTTTGTAAATTTTGGTTTGTGAAGCCTGCAGTCCAGGGGCTATTCCCTTCTAGTTTTTATTTCTATAATTTCAATAAAACACCATCAGGACACAGTGTTGCCTTGCCATTTGGCCCAAATAGACACATGTAGTCAGTGGTGTGTTGGTAAATGTTTCCAAGGAGGGAAAAAAAAGCCTTACTGTTGCATTTGCTTATTTCTATTGTGTCAATACTGGTATCCGTGGCAGAATTCAAGCTACCAACCTGTTTAACAACCAGCTGGCAAAAATCCTAAAAATTACAATGGGCTCTAGGGAGCTAGAACAAGCAGGCTGCAGAATACTACCCAGTGTAGTTAACTGTTTAAGGAATCATTCCAATCAGTTATGTTTTTTCACACAAATGAAAATCATTATTACAGTTCCTACTTTGCTGTTGTATGACCTTGGGCAAATTATTTGACTTCAGTGAGCCTCAGTTTCCATTATCTCTGAAATACAGATAATGATATCTTAAGAAAGAGTATGTGAGGATTAAGCAAGGTAATAACTATAATGGACCTAGCTTATGTTAGGCGTGAAGCAAATGATTATTCCCCTCTCCTACATAATGGAGACACAAAATTGAGAGCAACGGAGGAGTTTTGAACTTTGGAAGGCAAACAAATGGAAACACCTATTGCTGTTTGGAGATGCGGTTAGAGAATGGTGGGTGAAAGATAAGCAAAGGATTTAGACATGGGAATCAGAGAAATCATAATAGCATCTTATGTTCATATCTCTAAAATTTACCTGGTAGTTTCATAAGTCAATGGCATGGAAATGGGTGAATTCTTTTAGGGAAGAGTGGGGAGCTGGCTAACCATGGGTGGCTGGTATCCAAGTCCTTCTAGGTTTCTCCTTCCCCTATTGTTCTTCTCTTTAAGGTTTTCCTGCAGTTTTTTACCCAGATTGCTGGCATATTCTTATTGCTTTCAAAAGAGACCATATCTATCTTTCACAGAATACATTAAAACTGAACCTCAGGTTTGGAATGAAGATCAAAAGCAATTTCTTCAGAGTCTTGTCAGTTTGCCTCCCTGATATTTCACCAAAAATTATGTTAACAGTGGCAGTGTTCTATGCTTATGGATCAGCATAAGTTGACTGCTGTAATAACCTAAAAATGTCCAGGATAACATAATAGGATCTTATTTGTTGCTTACGACACTGCCCACAACCCAGGGACCCAGGCTCCTTCCATTTGGCTTTGCCATCCCTTAGGGCCTTGGAGTCCTCTCCTGGAAACTCTTGCATCCAGCTGGCAGAGGAAGGGAGAGAGAGTGTAGAGGCTGCCTCTATAGCGCAATTTCATAGGCCAGTCTGGAAGTGACACACAACACTTCTGCCCACGTTCCATTGGCTAGAGTGTGGTCACATGGCTGCTTCTAACTGCAAGGGAGGCTGGGAAATGTAGCAGAGTTGTGTGCTCCTGGGGAAGAGGGAATGAGCTTGGTGAGCATGTGGCCAATATCTGCCACACCCTTACCTAAGTTGGTGGAAATAGTCACTACTATGGGACAAGGTCAGTCCTTGTCACCATAGAAGACTTATTTTTAGCTCCTAGAGTTTTCTGGGTAGTATGGCACATTGTGAAGTACAACTTCACCCCCCACAGGTAGAAAGAGATTTCATCTAAGCTGGATTTAAGTGTCACATGAGTTCCCAGAACTTTTTAGGACTGGAGTGTTTTGCTGAGTGTACCAGCTGGTTTCAAGTCAACACTTGAAATTGGTAATGATATTTGCTGTTGTGTTTATAATTACTATATCATTAACAGTCACTGGGGTGGAGAGTTTCATGGGACTTTTCATTTCAATTTAGCCACTTGATGTTGTTGTCTGAAATACTTCAGGTGGCCTTTTATGGGTTGGTTTAGTCCTTTGTTTACCTGAAGAAAACTGACTTCCCACCTCAAAACTTATGATGATGTTGATACAACAAGATTGGTGGTGGCGCTTTGAAGTGGTTGGCAGAATGTCTGGCTAAGAGCTGAGGGACTGTTGGGCTAGGCTGGAAGAGGTGAACAGTCAGCATTGAAATACATGGGATCCAACAGAGCATTACAAAACTGAGTTTCCTTCAGGCCAGGATCAACATCCAATGTGTGGGAAAGGGGGCCTGGAGGTGTTAGGCAGACCAGTCCTGAGAGGGTGGTGTCACCAGAGTCCACAAGTGGTAGCAGACACTGAGGGTCAGACGAATCTGTGGTCCTACACTACTGGGCCATTAGTACCTTCTTGGCATGCCTCTGGGCAGTGACTGGGGCACAGGGATTAAGACATCCTTTCCTCCAATACCTGCCAGGAGAGGGACCTGGCAACAATGGGCAAGTGCAGTGGGGTCTCAGAGGAGAATGCTAGTGGCTGGGTGCTAACTGCAGTGCTCTGGAGGAAACTGAGGCAGAATCTCAGTGGTATGGCTGTCCTGGGTCTTCACAGGAATTCAGCGATTGGGAGCTCATCTCAGGCACATCAAATACTAGGTCTGAGGTTGCGCCACACAAAGCTAGATCCCAACCCCAGAGGAACTGAAGTTCCTGATGTACCTTAACCAGGATGGCTCAGGATCTAGATGACACAGATCCATAAGGCCTGAAGCTTTTTGTACAGGTTTTGGAAGAGGACAGAACTGGATTCAAATTCATTCTTTATCCTTTGCCAGCTCTGTGATCTCAGGTAAATTATTTGATTCCTCTAATCTTCAGTTTTCATCCATAAAACATAGAAAATAATGCTTACCCTATGCACAGGGTAGCTAGCTGTGTGAATTAAACAACCTAAGATATGCAAGGTGCATAAAGAACCTGTACCTGGATAGTAACCTTTGATAGATGGCAGCATTAACCACAAAATCCCACAAAAGTATCAGAAATCAAACACAGCCAAGCAGGGTTTAGACAGGCAGGAGCAGGAATTTAGGGTCTTTTAATGTATCTCACTCCTCCATGTGCTTAATTTACAAAGCCTGTGTTTGTGAGGTAAGCTCTCACCAGGTGGGCAGTGCGGTCTTGGTTATGCCTGCTGGTCCCACCAGCTGGGCTTCCACTGGCATGGTTAATTGTGATGGTGGGCATATGCCTTCCCCCAGCTATGTGTCTTTAAAATGGAAAGTAGGACTATTAAGCCAGCCCACATCCCAGCTACACAGCTTCTTTGGCACTTTCTACTTCTCAGCTTGAGGGCCTGCCCTTTCTCCTGGCAGCCTGGAACATAATTATCACACATTGTCATCTAACACATATGTAAGCTGAAGCACAAAGATCCCTGAAAAGGGGAGGAGGGGGCTTTTCCTGCTCTGGCACTGGACCACTTATGTTTGGAAGGTTGAACATAAATTGCTTTGACCTTGAGCTTCAAAGGGTTGTGAAGTCTCTAGTGTTTCCAACGCCTTGGGAAAAGGTTGACCTTTACTTTAAGACAAGTGGGATGAATTATGAGCAGAAAGGGATTTCTTCAAGAAGCTTGATTTTTAAAGACCTTATACAAAAATGTTAAAAGAAAGTTGGGTGACTGGACTAAAGCCAGCAGGAGGTGAGCTTGTGAACAATGATGGTAGAGGAGGGTTTCAGTTCTGTGCTTGGGGCAGAAATTTATTGATAAGGGAGATAGAGTAGGCAAGGATCTGGGCCTGTTATTCCACTTCCACTGTCTCCAGCCAGGAGAATGTTCTTCAAACTGGAAAATGCAAAATAGATTATTCATAGTAAGAATTGATGGCCAAGAAAGGTGAGGGGGCAGTAAAAACCTCAAGCTACTTCACCAAGCATAGCCATAACTGCTGGATTGTCTACCAGGCATTCTGCTAGGGGCTTTATATATATTATCTATGAGGTTGTTGTTATTTAGCCCCATTTTATGTATGAGGCCACAAGGCACAGAGAGATTAAGCATCATGCCTGGGTTCCTAGAGCAAGGAGGTCCAACTGTTCTGTCTCCCTCCCCACATGGCCTTGAGAATGATCTGTATCTCAGGCCTGGAGGAACTGCATCCTGGAATTGCCTATGTAGTCACAGAGCCATGGTCAGAAATCACTAAAAGATCATAGAGTGCGTGGAGACTGAAAAGTGTCAGCTTCTAAAATTGGGTGGATTCTGGAAACTATAGACTTGTAAGCTTGATCTTATAAATTCTGGCAAAATTCTAGAATCCTAGCTTTTGCTTTAATTAATTGTGTGATTTTGGGCAAATCACATAACCCCTTTCATCTCCAGTTTCTTTATCTATGACATCATTGCAAGAGGTTCCTACTAGTTCAAAGTATTTCATCCTAATAAGTTCCTTTAATGTGTTCTGACAGTTTGTATTTTAGCCCCTAGCTCCACCAGATAACTCGTTTTCTTTCTCTCTCGAATGCCTCAGCCTTTCTTCAAAATGTAAATGGTTCGGAAGATGGAGTTTGGAGTAAAATAGATGTAGATTCAAATCTCACCTCTTTCTCATGGGTTTGGGTTCTGGTGCCTCCTAAAGAAGATGAGCAGATGCCGGAATGAGCTAGAAGCCACACCTGCTGCAATAAGCTGGATGCTGCACCCACTGCAGTGAGCTAGATGCCTCACTGCCGCGACGAGCAGATGCCTAAATGAGAAGATGCCACAAGCCAGCAGATACTGCAACCCATGGGGAGCAAATGTGGCTCAGGCTGTTGGGCACTTATATCCCATGGGGAAAGTTTTGGGTTCAGTTTCTGGTGCCTCCTGGAGAAGGCAAGCAAACAATGAGCAGACAGACGAGAGAACCATCTAGGGGAGGGGGGTAAATAAATAAATAAATAAATAAAGTTAAAAAAAAAAAAAACAACTCACCTCTTTTACCTACTAGTTGGATGACTATATAAATAACATAAACCCACTGTACCTCCCTTTTCTCTTCTGTAAAATACAAATCTTTCACAGACATCTATTTTACAGGGTAGTTTTAGGGTTAAATGAAATAATATATATATGAAACACTTATCCCAGTGCCTTGAATATAGCAAGTACCCAGTAAATGTTAATCTCCATATTTTGCTTCAATTGATTCTAAGATGCTCCTTTTCATTTTTCCACATTTTAACATCTCTGATCAGGATGCCTCTTATAGTTTATGGTGTATAATAGTTTAACTGACAGCATTTTTTCTTTCTTAATGGTGCATAAACTAATGATGCATTTTACAATTAATTAAATATGGTGTTTCCCCAGCGTGAGTCTCACCCTTGAGGTTCTTACTTCCCCTCTGGGATAGCACCTTCTCTAACTTCTTATCTTACAGACCATTATCTTGTCTAAAGCAAAGCCGAATTAGCGACTGGAACAGCTGGGGAGGGGACCACCTCAGCAGTCATCTCGCCTGACTTGTTCATATTTACTGCTATTGAAGATGAAGGCCAGAGAGGGGAAGAGACTTTAAAAAAGCCACAGGGGAAACTTACGTCTTCAGATTCCTAGTCCAGTGCTCATTCCCATGTCAGGAACATTATTAGCATGGAGCAACACGACATTTAGGACTCAGTTGCTCTTTAGTTGCCTGGGCCCAATCAGAGAGTGAACACTTCCAAATTTGCATATGGATTTTGATGGAAGGATTTTAATCCTGAGCCCCAAAGCTAAAATGACTAAATTCTTGACTTTCCTTCCCATTCCTACAAATGGAGTCACAGACTTTTAGAGTGGAGGGAAGATGTTTCCTTGGGAATTGTAATGTTTTCACCTTTGAAGTAGTCTGAATTTGCAAGGCATGTTTTCCAGTGATAGCTTATTTCTCCCCAGTTACTGTATCTGCAGTTTTAGGAGCTGACAGCACTTGGATGATGTGTCTTAAATTGTGAACTCTTTTTCTGCAAGTTGTCCGCACCCAGATATGTACAGCTGAACCCAGTACAAATCAATCACATAGTCCAGACACTATTAATTCACTCATTTACTCCATCACCTAGCATTTATTGGACACCTGCTACTTCCCAGTCACCAGGTACACACATAATCTCAATTCTCACAGTAGCCTTATGAGCTTGGTGTTACTTACATTTTGCAGATGTGAAAACTGAGAAACAGTGGTGCTAAATAACTTTTCTTTTTCAGCTTGTCATTGATGAATTCTCTAGGTGGAAAATGGGGTTAGGGCATTCCAAAGCAAGAGAGAATTTTATTGCTATAAGAAAAATGTCTTAAAAATGAAATAGCAATATGAATTATCTTACACTAGAAGATGTAAGCAAAACAGAAATGCACCCGTAGTCTATAAAAAAGAAATAAAATGTTATTGAGTATCTAATTGGCTCTAACCATTAATTGCATCAGTCAGTGCTTAATTGAGCCAATAGGAGCCTGACTCAGTAGCTATTTTCCTTGTCTTATAAGGACCAGGGACCTAGACCTTTTCTGGCCTCTTATGGAGCTGATTTCTGTCCCCTTGGTCTCCTTTTAATGAATGATCCTTTACATTAAAAAAAGATTTCTTTATTGGAGGTTTTACATCAAGAAATGTCTACAACTCATTTTTTTTTATTGCAGAGGTTTTCTTAAGCAGAGTCTTATTCTAAATTTCAAAAAGAGTAGCACAAGTGCAAATATGTCTGCATAGGGGTTTTCTTCCTCAACAGAAATGGTCACCTAATCTTTTGGGTGATTCTCACCTTGCCAAATGTTGAGCTGTAGGCTCCAAATGCCATTGGGAAGGTTGCCTCCTTGGTATAGCATAACAGCTTCATTTCAGGTACCAGAACTCAGCTTTTCTTTGACTTGTAGAGGATAATTGGACATTATTAAATAAGCACACATACAAGTTTTCAAATTGCTTCTTGAAAATGTCACATCTCCCAGCTTTGTGAAGCTGTTATTCCATTGAGAAACCTTTGGATGTCCCTTCACATTTAGGCTTCCAGGCCTTCTGGCACAGATACCTCCCAAAGCAGCTAAGGCTCAAAGGTGCCTACATGAGACTTGGGAGAAAGTAATAGGCAGCTTTAGTTTCCATTGGAAAATTTGATCAGATTTTGAAAATTAATAATCATACTTTTTTGAAAAAATACATGAAAGAAACAGAAGCCATTTGACCCTTCTGTAGGCCTGTGTGCTTAAACCAAGGAAGGTCATTTTATTGGCTTTCTAGGATGGCAGGTCTGTTTTGCACGAACTTTGGGTCCTTGCTGGCTGAGTTGCTTGCAAATTGTTTCATGGGCTTTTCTTACACTCATTCAGTGATTGTTTATGAGTTGTAGAGAGCATTCCTAATATGTTCCAAAGGAGCACACAGACCCTGTTCTCAGGGAACTTAACCATTTTTAGGAAATCTATCAAAATCTGTGCTAACCATTATATTCAGTATAATTAACAGTGCTGAATTATGTATGAATGTTGTTTGAAAGGGGAAGTTTCCTTCTAGTGAAAGCTAGAGAATAAAATGTGGAATTGTATAATACAGTGAACCCCATTGTCGACGATGACTGTGGTTAATAGTACAAATATAAGAATGTTCTTTCATGAACTAGAACAAATGTATGTCACTATTACAAGGTGTTAATAATAGGGTGGTATATGGGAAAAAAATACACCTAATGCAAACCATGGACTATAGTTAATAGTCTTGTTTTAATATTCTTTCATCAATTGTAACAAAGGAACCACACCAATGCTAAGTGTCAACAATGGGAGGATATAAGGGATATGAGGTTTTTTATTTTTGGAGTAATGAAAATGTTCTAAAATTGTGGCAAAGAATATACAACTTTGTGATTATACTGAGAGCCATTGATTATACACTTTGGATGGTGTATTAGTCAGCCAAAGGGGTGCTGATGCAAAGTACCAGAAATCTGTTGGCTTTTATAAAGGGTATTTATACCCTTCAGGATAGACACTTACAGTTACAAGGCCCTAAAGAGTCCAACTCAAGGTACCATAAGAAGTACTTTCTTACCCACAGTCTGTTGCCACATGTTACCACAAGATGGCAGGTGACGTTTGCAAGGGTTCAGCCTTCCTCTTCCCTCTTAGGACTCCATGGCTCCAGCTTCTTCTGATCTTGGCTGTAGGCTGGCATAGGGCTTGTCTCTCTTCCCAGGGCTTGTTTCTTTCCGGGTTTCTCAGCTGCTCTGGTCTCCTCACAAGGTCAGCTGTAAACTATCAGGCGAGTGTCTTCTTATTTCTCCCGGGGCTCCAGTGTCAAATCCAAGTTCTCTCCCTGCCATGTCTTTTTCTGTGTATCTACTTCTCTATGTTCTTGACTGGGCGTCTGTTTATATAGCCCACCAAGGGGGCTGAGACTCAACCCTGCACATCCTAATGACATGGTTGAATCAAAGCCATAATCTTGATTTAATAAAGTAAAAGTGAAACCTCTGAATTTAATATAATCAAAGGGATATCATGCCCAGAAAAACAGACCAATTTACAAATATAATCAATATCTCTTTTGGAATTCATAAATAATGTCAAACTGCCACAGATGGTTCTTATGGAATGTGAATATATCTCAATAAAACTGTTAAAACTAAGTGCTACCAACACATCTTTCTGTGATGATAGAAATGTTCTGTATCTGTGCTGTCCAATATGATCACCATTAGCCACATGTGGCTAATGAGCACATGAAGTGTGACTGAAGAACTGAAATTTTAATTTTTGTAAATAGCTACAAGTAACTCTTGGCTCCCATAGGAAAGTACAGATCCAAACTCTCATCTATCCATCCTTGCATCACAACACATGTGTATCTGAAGTGAATACTTTTTGGTCTACATGGTATGGAACAGAGAGTGCTTGACTGAAGCTGGGGTTCTAGATCACACACTCATCAAGTAGCTTTCGATGACTGTCTTTCCCTCACTGCGGCCCAGTTTCCCTTTCTGTAAAATGAAGGGCATTCCCTTTGGTCTTCCTTGGTTAAAGTCCCTATGAGGCTGTCTAGGATGGAGCTGTTTATGTTACAGCCCAGTGCTCTGAGGAGAAGAATGGCTATTACCTCTTCTCAAATCACTGGCATGGGCTGTTCACAAAGCCAATGGACATACTTAAGACTTCTTTCTAGACAAGGATAAATGGGAGAAGGAAATGTGAGGAAAAGATGCTGTACTCTGGGAGGCTGGTAAGGATGTAGAGTTTGGAGGTCCTGGCTCTATTCCTGGGATGGACACTCATTTCTCAGTGTTATAGGTGTTGCAAAAATGCACCTAGTTGTCAGAAAAGAAAGGGGTTGTCAGAGGTGGCAGGATGCAAGTAGGACTGGCATTTCATGAGGAACTAAGAATATCCTCCAGGTATGATTCATCCGAGTGCCCTAGTGGGTATGCTGAGGCAATTACTCATAGAGTAATTTAGGGAAGTGCTTTTTGTTACTTGACACAGACCTCCCCTCACTCTTGGAACCATGTTCCCTGTTTTCCCTGAATGGGAATGGGAGCAAAACCACACAGTTACCTGACATCTACCCCCCACCTGCCTGATAGACTAATGCTTGTCAAGAGTTTACCTGAGATACCAGAGATGTACAGGGAGGGACTGGATGGGGCATTAGATGACCCTGGATTACTCTGGTCATGGTCACAGATATGGATGCTGCCTCTCCCCCTAGTTTGGTGGTGATGGTGGTGGTGGTGGAGGTGGGGGTAGGGTTTAACTAGAGCATAAAGGCACAGGCTTTTAAAGGGACACTTGGCCTTTTGTTCTACTCCTATAAATTCTTTCCTTCAAATAAATCTAGAATTTTTGCTTTGGTATCCAGAATGTTTACTGATTGCCTTTACCTTCTTAACTTAGGGCAAAGGTACTTTCTAGGTTATAGGGGACAACTTAATATTTGTCTACTTTATTGTAAAAATATTTCTCCGTTATATAGTCTCATTTAGCTATTCCTTTTTTATAAAATTTTATTTGTATTTTCCTCTTACTTTTTATCGTTGTAAATGGTAACTAAAAATGCTGGTGTAAGTGGATAATCCTGTGTCCAGACAACAAGCTTTTCTCTTCCAGCAAGGTCTGTAGTCACCCTATCACCATATCACTCCCATGCCATTCCTAGATGTTCTTCTTGATGCTCTGGGAAAGGCTGATAGTTCCTAAAATTATGATCAGGATCGCTGGCTACAATAATCACCCAGAAGCAATCAGCTCAGCCTGTAGTGTGGCTCAGGCCAGTATTCCTGGGCTTTTGTCTCCTGAGGGACTGAAGCTCACCAAAATCTCACCAAAGCTTTCCCCAAGTTCTTCTCTTCAAAGGACTCTGTCTAGAGTAGGTCACATGAGTTGTGGGTCCTACCCTGTGTGGGTGTTTTTTTAGTGAAAAAGACAGCAAATGGGAAAACTAGGGAAAACATTCAACAAGCTTATAAAGGGTAATAACTTAGCCATGACTTTGCATGAACTTCTAGAGGATTGGGTTTGCATAAGTAGTAGGGTACTCATGGTCCAAGTTAGGAAAAGCTTTTCTGGACTCTGCAAAGATAGATGATATTTCTGAAATTTTGGGTCACATGGTGAAAGGATTTGGATATAAAGTGTCATAGTCCTAGGGGACAAATTGGCATAAAATGCTAGAGGAAGAAAGTAAAGATGAGAAAAAGCTTTCTCCATAAAAATGGGTGGGGGAGGGAGAAGCCACCAGCCTTGTCAACAACTTTGTTGGTCTTTGGGAGGACTCTCTAAAGAGTTCTAGGATAAAACAGAAACTGGTGACCTGGAATTTGTACTTCCAGGCTGTCCAAACAAGGCTTTCTTCTAATTTTGCTCTCTGGGGGGATCTGCCATCATCAGAAAGTAGGTGGCAATGGCAGGAGGAAAGGAGACAGACCCTCAGGGCAGCCCATCTGGCTGCGAAAGGTTGTATGCTATTGGACCCACGCTAGCCAGGAGGCTGATGCTAAAGAAGTGGATCAATAAAGACAGTGGGGATTGGAGCCAGGATGGCAGTGGACTCAAACCTGAGTTTTTGAAAACAGGAGGAAGTCTTAGGGACAAGTATTTTAGAATGTCTCCTCATAAAACCAATGATTGCTTTCAGGAGAAAGTTATAATACAAGCCATTATAGCTAATAGCTTGCTTTTGTTTAGGGCTTTGCAGTTTGCAAAATGCTTTCACTTGATTTATTTAATTCTCACTGGGGTAGTATTGAAATATCCACTTAGGGAACTGAGAGCAGAGAGGATGAGGGGCCTCACTGAAGTTCTAAGTTGGTATGAGTTGAACCCATATCATCTGAGTCCAGGTCTGGCATTCTTTCTGCCACCCTGTGGGACCTAGGAGCTCCATGACTGGCACAGACAAGAAGCATTGGGAAAATACATGTCACCAAGAGATATGAGTCCTCATCATGTAGTAGATGAGGACTCCAACAGACATCCAGCTAGAATATGGGCACAGTAAGATCTTAGGCTGGAGGTAATGGATTAGTTCTCTCTAGCATGCTTTTGGAGGGAAGCTGCTGGCTGCTTTCTCCCAAATCCATGAACTGTGTCTTTTACCTATGAGCCTACCATGGGAAAGGAACAGCAACCTCAGTCCCAGCTCTACAGGACCCAATGCAAAGGTTGCCCAACTCCTTCTACTTCTACTGACTAAAAAGCTTAGGGCTGCCTTAAGGCAATAGAAAGCTCATGATCCTTGCATCTGTTCTGGGACAGCTTCCTGGAGAAAGGAGTGGCAGCCCAGGTTATACTCTTTCTAGAGCCCTACTTGTTATTCTGGGGTGTAACCTCAAAGAGCCAATTACAGCACATACAAAGAAGTTGAAGGAGAGAAAGATGAAGATGGCATGGAGTTTAAGACATTGAAGGGTTAGAGAGTTATAAAATTCAGAGGTGAAAAAGCAGAGAGGTGATTTAATATAGATTTGAGTTTGGGTGTTTCTTCATATAGTCTTCACACAGTTTATAATTTTGTTAATACATATTCTTTGTAGAAAGTTTGAAAACTATAGAAAGGTATAACGAAGAAATGAAATATACCTGTTAGTTCCACAGTTCATAAATATATTCCTGTGCTGCTTTGAGTCTTTTGTGGAACCCAGAGAATCCTATTCTTAAAGCAAAAACATCCCTGTGCCTGTAAACCCACTGTAGATGGGCCCTTTTGATTACTTTTTATTAGATCACTTCAGTTAAGGGGCTTTGATTAGATTGGATTGGGTCTTAATCCTCTTACAAAGTCCTTTATAAACAGAGGACTAAAAAACCTCAGAAACAGGAAAAACCTGAAGAGACAGAGAAACCATGAGAAGCTGAGAACAAGGTCCTGGAGACCAGAGTCTGGAATCAGTGGAACATAGAGGCATGGAAAGAGGCCTTCAAGAGGCTGAAAGAGACAAGGCCTGGAGAATAGGGGAGAGATGCACCATATGCCTTGTCACCCACAGCTGAGCTCAGTGAGAAAGCATCTTTAGATGATACTGCCATGTGCTTGATCACCCATACCTGCAATTTGGTGACAGCATCTCTTGATAAAGCCTTGATTTGGACATTTCCACAGCCTCAGAACTGTAAGCTTTTAACCTAATAAATTCCCATTGTAAAAGCCAACCCATTTCTGGTACATTGCTCCCAGCAGCTTTTAGCAAACTAAAACAGAAATTGGTACCAGAAGTGGGGTGCTGCTGCTATGCAAATACAAAAAGTGTTGGAATGGTTTTATAAATGGGTAAGGGGTAGATTCTGTAAGAATTATGAGATGTTTGATAGAAAAGGCCTGGATTGCTTTGAAGAGACTCTTGGTAAAATATGATTGCTAAAGATATTTCTTTTTTTAAAATATATATTTTTTATTTTTTCTAAAAGATACTTAGATTACATGAAATGTTACATTTAAAAAAATGTAAGGCGTTCCCATATGCCCTACTCCCCACACCTCCCACTTTCCCCCCACATTAACAACTTCTTTCATTAGTGTGGTACATTCATTGCAATTGATGAACACATTTTGAAGCATTGCCATTAAACATGGATTATAGTTTACATTGTTTATACTCTCTCCAGTCAATTCTGTAGGTTATGGCAGGATATATAATGGCCTGTGTCTGTCATTGCAATGTCATTCAGGACAATTCCAAGTCCCAAAAATGCCCCCATATTACACCTCTTTTTCCCTCTCCCTGCCTTCAGCACCTCCAATGGCCACTGTCTTCACATCAATGATATAATTTCTTCCATTTCTAGCATCACAATAAGTCTATAGTTGAATACCAGTAAGTCTACTCTAGTCCATATTTTATTCCCCAATCCTGAGGACTCTGGGATGGTGATGCCCACTCCACCTCTAATTGAAAGGGGGCTTTGATCCCATATGGCTGATGGATGGGACTCTCTTTCTTGCAGTTGTAGACTCTTTTGGTTCCTTGGTATGGTGGTTGTCCATCCTCACCTCCTCATTAGTTGTCCTGGGTGAGTCCAATGAACTGGAGAGTAGGTGTTGCAACTCCACTGAGGCTCAGGGCCCAGTTGGCACATGAACAGCCCAAAGATTCAAGTCTCTTGGACGTATACCTCCCAACTCCAGCACCAACTATAGGTTCAAATAGAAGGGACAGAAGAGGCATGTGTAGAGAAGTCACAACTGAGTCTAACTCTGTCAGAGTCACATTCGGGAGCACAAACTCCAAAGTAGGGCCCACTGGCAAGGCATCAAACTCCAGAGCTATCTGCCATTACCATAGGACCTGGGTGTCTCCAGAGCCCTCAGGAGCCCCACTGTTTGGGGTAGTATCTACTTTGGCCGTCTATGAGATCCTGCTGAGACATGCATAAGGGTTACCTCTGGGATAACCTCCCGACTCACTTTAAAGTCTCTTAGCCATATAAACTCATTTGTTAAAGATATTTCTGATGAGGTCTTAGACAGAAATGATATCTCTGTCATTGCAAATGGGAAGGAAAATGATCCTTGCTTTAAAGTGGTAGAGAACTTGGCAAAAATTGACTCCTGATGTTAGGTGGAAGATAGAATTTGAAAGTGATGAGTTTGGATATTTAGCTGAGGAGATTTCCAAACTACATGTGGAAAGCAAAGCCTGGCTTCTCTTTGTAGCTTATAATAAAATGCAAGAGGGAAGGGATAAACTCAGAACTAAACTCCTGCGCACAGATAAACCAGAAATTGATGGTTTGGGAAATGCCAAGCTTCCAGAAAATGAGTCCTCGGAGAATAGAACCCCATGCGAGGCTTTAACTGAATATGGAACCGGCACTACCTATTTGGGATCATACCAAATTGCCTTCTGTAAGTCGAAAACAGTTGAGTATCAGGAATTTCCTATGGTTCAACTTAACATATGCAGTGCATCTATAATTAGAATCCTAGGTTTTACTTTATTTATTGTTAGTATTCTTCCATGTTATTAAAATTTACTGAAAAATAAGATTTTAAGTGGCTACATAATATTCAATTTAAAGCTATCTAATTTTTTTTTGTTATCTTTTTTTAAATTTATCTTTATTTATTTATTTATTTTTAATAGCTATCTAATTTATCTTTTTTTTTTTTTTTTACCGGGAGGTCCCGGGGATCGAACCCCGGTCTCTCCATATGGTAGACGGACACCGAACTTCTTGAGCCACATCCGTTTCCCAGCTATCTAATTTATATAACTATCCCTGTTGTGTTGGACATTTAGGCTGCTTGCAGTTTGGGGACATAATAAAAAGTGCTGCATAAAACCTCTTGTCCTCAAATATTTGTCCTTATTTTTCCTTAGCTCCTTAGGATAGATATCCAGAAAGGGAATTACTAAGTCATTGGTTATGTATATTATTATCCATGATTCATGTTACCAAATTGCTTTCCCAAAAGGTGTTAGCAATTTTACTTATACTAGCAGACTTATTGGGGTGGTGAAGAAGGAGGGTTGACATTGAACTTTTACCAGCATGAGAATTATTGCCTTTTCAAAATCTTTGCCAATTTAATGGATTTTAAAAGAACATTATCTCGTTGTTTTAACTAATTTGCATTTCCTTCATTACCAATTTGGTGGCTGCCTTTTCTTATGTTTATTAGCCATTTTCTTTTTTGAAATGCATATTTATATTCTTTGCCTGTTCTCAAATGAGGAATACTCTTAATCCACTTTCTGTCATATTTGTTGTAAATATGTTTCCCAGCTTGTCATTTGCCGTTTTAATTCAGTTTATAATCTGATGTATAGTTAAAAATTTACATAGTCAAAACCATCAATATTTTCCTTTCTGATTTCTTTCAATGCTTTTCTGCCTAGAGAGCTCTTTCTCATTCAGGGATCAGTTAAATACTGATATTTTCTAATGAGTTTTTTTATATGTGATTTTTAAAAATTGCATTTCCAATCTGTCAAAATTTTATTTTGGTGTATGGTTTGAAGTTGGGAGGGTTAACTTAAATTTTCTTTTCCAAATAGTCAGTATTTCCAATGCCATTTATTGAATAATTCACCTTTTCTCCATTGGTTTAGATTCTTCCCTTATCATATTTTAGGTTCTTAAATGTGCCATGTCTATATTGGGGCTGTGCATCAGGCTCCATTCATTTATATGTTAATTCTTGTGTCTGAATCCACATTTTAATAATTGTAGTTTTAAAGTTTATATATATATAAAATATCTGGTAGGGCAAGTTGAACCCATTATTTATCTTTTTTAAGAAATGTTACTTTCATCTGTTTATTCTTCTAGATGAAAGTCTAGTTGAAAATCCCTTTGGCACATAGTAGGCACTTAGAGATTCAATCAACAAATAGCTGCTATGATACATTTCTTTTAAATCCAGAAAAAATGTTGATTTTATTTTTACTTGAATCTTCTTTTATGTCTTGCATTGTTGGGATAAACCCAATTTGGTTACTTGGCAAATCTTTAAATGACATTTAATGAAAAATGAAACTTTCTTTTCACAGCTCATTTGGACTTTAGTTCTTTTAGCCTCAGACAAATTTATCTGTGATGAATGTTAGCCATTTTTTTATTTGCCACAAAATCACACCACAGAGTGAACAGCTGCATAACACAGTTGTTCTAAACTTTAAATAAGTTTGTTTTTCAAAGACTGTTTGCAGATGGTATTATAACCACAACCTAATTATTAAACTTTTTAAGTGCATGGATAGTTTACAAAGATACTGTATATGGAGGGTTAACATACAAAAGAAGGAATTTGTTCTTCTCCAATTATTTCAAGAATAAATAAGAAAAATTGGGAAATAAAAAAAATCAGCCATAACCCCACTGTGTACATGTATGCATATGGTTTTTATGCAAACATACACATACACACACATACACACTCACTCCAATATATTATACCATTGGGATCAAGTTGTATATATTGTTTTATAATTGCTTTTCCCACCTAAAAACATACCAAGAAATAACTTATGGTATTAGTTATTCTTTTACAGTGTCATATTTAATGGTGGCTTTGGGTGGATGGTTTATTTAATCAATCCCCTGTGGTTGAACATTTAGGTTGTTTCTGGTTTTTCAATATTGTAAGGCTGTGATAAACATCTTTACTCCTGGGCTTAACATTTATTCTAGTCTTAGCATGTAAGCTATGTTCCGAGCACATACACACATTCATCCATGGACAAGGCAGCCCCATGTCTCCCTGGTCATGCAAGGACTCCCCTTTATGAGGTAGCCAGGAAAGAGCAAAGAGGATCTGGTGTCCCTGCCTCCTGGAGGTTTTCTCCTCAGATTACTGGATAAAATTCAAAGTATTGGAGAATGAATGAGGGCATAGCTTTAGAAAATGAGGAACAGAGACTCTTAGCAACTCGGGCCCATTTATTCTACAGGTAGTGGGTGGATTTTAGGGTCATACTCACCTGGATTGTATTTGCCACTCCCGCATGCCTCCACAACCTAGTTCTGTGACCTTTGATAACATAACCTCTCTAGCCCATCTTCATCTGTCAACTCCTGCACTCACTACAGCCTGACCACTAAAAGGCAACCAAGGAAAAGGCCTACAGGGCATGGAATCTCCTTAGAACTCCTGTTCTTTCTCCCTGCAGGGGGCTGTGGCTCCCCATGGGGCTCTGAAGGTTGCCTATAGCACCAGATGTTGGGGCTACCTCATCTTGGATGGTGGTCCTGCTTTCAGACTGCATTTTCAGTGGGGTGCTTCATGGAAAGCCACCTGGACCAGTATACCTTTGTCTGGAACCCAGAATAAAAGGGTGAGGAGCTAGAAGGAAGAAGAAAGAGCCTGCCAGCTACAGGCACCAGCACAGAGACTTGTGGGGATGGAGTGCCCATGACCTAGCCCTCTAGACACTGAGGGGGCAAGTGCTTGGTCAGCCAAGCAGCTGGTCTCCATTTAGGACCAGGAGGCTTTCCTCACATCTGGAGAACCTGGCTTGTTGGAGTGGACTTGTTGGAGTGCTTGCCAAATAGCCCAGATCGGGTAGGGAAGGGAAACAACAGAAATTTAGAGGAAGCCCACAGATGGGTACGAGCAGTGTGTGCTTACAGGTGTGTAGTGGGAAGGTGAGCAGGCAGTTTTTAGCTGCAGTTTCCTGAATTTGCTCTATTCACTTACTCATTCACTTACACGTGTTCATTCATATAATCTACATTTATTACCGAGCATCTACTATGTACCAGGCACTATGCTGAGGATACCAAGGTGAACAGGGAAGTGGGAAGGAACATTACGTTTACTCAGCATCAGCTCTGTGCCTGAACCCTTCATATAGATTTTCTCCCTTAATCATCACAACAGCCTGTGAGGTAGGTGTTCTTATCTCAGATGAGGAAACAGAGACCCAGAGAGGTTAAGTAATTTGTCCAAGGGCACACAGCTTATAAGTGCTGTCTGACTTAGTTCTGTCTGAATCCAAAGCCTGTGCTTTTCTCCAGGCTTTGAGCTACCTCGTATCTTGTAGGATATGCCGGGCCTGGGAGAGCTCACCATCTAATGCAAGAGAGGGCTTTTAAGGCTGGTGAGGCAGGCCCTTCTATGGCTTCCTGACCAGGAACACTCAAGAACTTCCTTATCCTGCCATGATCCAAGATCTAGGATATCTTGTTAAATCAATTTGCAGATGCTTTCCACTGACTCTAACATTGACCAGAGAGTCATGGATCCAGGGGGGGTCATGGGTCAAGTTTTGTCCATCTACTGGCAGGGGTCAGAGGGCAGGGGCATCTTCATTTTGGAAGGCTTTCAGGAAAGGTACTGCCTAGGCATCTATAAAATGTATTTTAACCTCAGTTTTTCCAGCCCTCAGTAACTCAGGAAAGAGAGAACCACTTCTGATAAAGAAATTCTTAAAGCACAGGATCCTGCACACAGCCTTCACTTCCTGCCATCTGCCTCCACTTCCTTTTATCCCAACTAAGGAATCTAAATCATTTCAATGTTCTTTTCCTGCCAGCCCAACATGGTGTTGGGTCTCAGCTAAGCCATGTGTGTTAGAAAGTGGGCCATGAGTGAGGCAGATGCTGGGCTGACAAGAACTAGTGGTTAGAGCCCAAGTTGTGGGGTCTCATTTTGACTTTGCCTTAGACCAGTGATTCTTAACCACTTAGAGAGCCACAGACCTCTTTGAAAACCTGATGAAAACTGTGGACTCTTACAGTTCTCTTCCCAGAAAAAGGGACACATGTGGACATATAAACAATTTACATATGGCTTCCTTGGGTTCATGGCTCTCCCCACCATACACATTTTGGGGTGGGATTAGGAGGCTTGGTCTAGTTTATCATGTGGAATGTGTAGCTTTATCTGCCCTCTGGTGAGTAGAGTTGAGGGTTACCTCTGCAGACACTCCCATAAGAATTTTAGATTCATGAGATATTCAGATCACCCCTGGTTTCCTGCCTACAACCTGACATTGTTATGCTTCTTTCTAAAGAAATAGCCAAAATTATGAATCAGACTTTTTCCTGATCCTGGCCATTTCCAAGCTTGTTATGCTGGGTTCACAGGGGAAGCTTCATTGCTTTTATTTAGCAAACATTAGTCCATCTCTCTGTGACTCTGAAGAGGGTCTGTTTAATGGGAAACAACTCATTATGCCTCAGCTACTCCCCTCTCCCTTAGAGCCCCTCAGAGAGACCTCTGTACTCACCACTGCACCACTGTCCTGTCCAATCTAGGACCTTGCTGATGATCCCATAACCCTTTGTCTATTCTCTAGTTACTGCTCTTTCACCTTTTAGATACTTTCTTACAGACGCTTGGTATTTTCTAAGTATTCTTTCTTCCCCATGTGCACCTCTATCATTGCATTTCTTACATGATATTAAAATTATATGTTGATGTGTTTTTGACTCTCCCTCTAAACCAAAAGTCCCTTAAGATCAGGGACTCTATCTTGTTTATCTTTCAGCTGCATTGATTGGAACTTTTCTTGACACATAGTAGGTGCTCAATAAATATTTATTAATTTTTTATTGAATTTGGCAGTGTTTAGATACCTGAGGCAATAACTTAAGGAGAGATCCAAAAATTACTTGAAACTCCAGGGATCTTTCCTTGGTCAACCCATCTACCTCAAATATGGTTAGCCAGTGAATCCAAAAACCTAAACATGGGGAAACATGGAGAGCAAATGCCGTTTCATTTCCTTAGGAGCTGTATGCATTTTTGTGCGTATGGATATGTGCACAGGCATTTCTTTCTTGGTTATTGCAATTATTTGCAGACAATACCAAAGCAAGTCTTTTTATTCTCTTTGGTAATCTTTCTGTGTTTATGACCCTTGAGTGCTTTGACACATTTGGTTATATCTTCTGCACTGCTTCTGCACCTTTGTTTATCTCCCTGATATATCTTAATATCTTTTTCATCTTGACTTCTTTCTTACTTGGTTAACAAATCCTAGGAAAGCTGGACAGCAGATACTTGGCGTACCAACTACACACTAGCTCAGGACCAAGGACAGCAGCACAAATGTCCTTGCAGGGGGGGAGGGCCCTTTAGTTTCTATAAGTAGGTTCAGTGATATGACATTTCACTGTGGCCCTTCTTACATGTTGGGCCTCACCTGCATTTCTGTAAACCTGATTATCACTTTGGCCCTCGTTGTTGCATGTCTCTGGTGGGACCTGTGTCAACTCTGTGCCTGGTTATGTCCCTCTGGCATTGCTTCCACTGATGGGCATGGTAGGGAGTCTGGGAGAGGAATGTCAGAAAAAGTGGAGGTGAGAGCAGGAAGTAGGTCTGGGGTGTGGGTGAGAGGCGCTGCTCCAGGAGCTTCCATGAGGATCTCTTGCTGTGAGTTCTGCAGTCTGCCATTGCTGCTTTACTGTCACCCACATTTGAATTTCAAGCCATGGAGGGAGGGGAGAGGCATTGGGGAGGTGCTGGGGCATTTCAGGTTTGGATGACTTCCAGAGTGCCTTCCATAATGTCAGAGCCCAAAGCTGGCTTTTTCAAATCAGCAATTGCATCTGTAAAGTCACCATGCTCTGATTAAATGGGTACTGTTGATATGCACACTGGGGAAGAAAGACGGGTACTAAGTGTGAGGGTCCCAAGGAGTGAGCTTTTTATGTGTCTGAACTTCCACAGCACACTCCTTCTGCCTCTGAGAATCTCTTTAACTCTCTCTAAAAATTTTGTAATAGCAAATATACTGCTGGTGTTCAACAGTTGATTGATGATCATCACTGATGGGCTAATGTTCTGTTACTCTGAGGACCCATCTAAAAGCAGTGCTCATTGTATCCTAAAAGACAATAAATATACTATCATCACCACCTGTGAAGGACAAGCAGTTAAAATAATCTGGTCAGTTAGGAAAGAATCATTTTTTAAAATGGGTGGGAGTGGGAGGAGGATATAATCTCTTCTGAAGTGGCCATTTTTTTTTTTTTGGCATGTTTTGGATTACACTGAGCAGTGTCAACTTTCCTGGGGAGGGAGAGAGGGGGAGTGAGTCTGTGTATTGCAGCTGAGGTCTCAACTCAAGCTAATATTAAATCTTGTGAAGAATAAACAGAAACGGTTTGCTCATTAGCTGGGCTTAGAGAAGTGTTACCCACATGTTCAAAGTGCTAATTATTAGTGATCTTTAATGGAGCTAATTTAGTGATGGCGAGTGTTACAAATTTCTGCTCTTCAACAGTAGCCCATTAGCCAGGCATTTATATCTTCTACTGACTTTAGAACGTTAATATTGAAATTAGCCTCAATTAGAGTTCTGGGAAAGAGTGAGAGAGGGATAAAATGGAGATGGAGAAACAGGCACAGAGAGGAACCTGGGGGAAGAGACACAAACTTTATTAAGCACCTTTGGTAGGGAAGACACCATGGCACATGGATGTGTAAGACTTGCCCCCAAGTCATTCATTAAACACTGGCTGTGTGCCAGGCACTGGAAATACTGAGATAAGCACCCAGTTCCTGCCATCAAGGAGCTTAGTGTCTAGTGAGGGAGCCAGAGGTGGTGGTGGACAAGGACATGGCAATGTGATACATAGCATGTGATATACAGAGAAGAAACCAGCACAGGTGGGTGTGCTGGAGTTAGGGAAGACACCTAGGGGAGGTATACAGCCAACTACATACAGTACAGGGTAGAGAATGGACATTACAAAGAGAGAAGTTCAAATGCAGAGCTGTCAGCACTGAGAGAAGGGAGAAAGTCCTGCTCTCTAGTGTAAAAACTGCCCAACCTGGTTTTCACCTCAAATTCCTGGCCACTGCCTCACCTCTCCTGAGACCTGGTCAGTTTGCTTAAAAAAGCTTGTATTTAGCAATTGCCAAAAGAGGAGCCCTTGTGTTTTTTTCCATCTCTTGAAAATAGGTTAGCTGAGGCTCATCAGTGTCCTTCACTTAGAAGTCCCGTGGCCCAGTGCCGGGGAGGAGGAGAAGTCTGCCACACCATCTCTCCTCCATGGCTGCTGCCTAGGGAGAGAGGATGCTGCCCAGTTAATTTGACATTTGTGGGTGTCAGTGATGAGGGGCAGCTGTGGGGAAGTTGGCCTCACTGTGAGCGATTGGACCCTCAAGTTGGGAAGTGGTGTGTGGCTCTCCACACTGAGTTGTGTGTTCTGTTGCTGCCATGAAGCTGCCCAGTCTCTTTCTCTGCCAAATGTATTCCTTCCTTTCGGCATACTTCCTACCTTGGTGGTAGTTGTTTTAACAAGAGCTCCAAGGAACATATTTATAGTCCCTGGAGGAGTTTTCCAACAGGCAGTTTCTTCAATAGCTCATTAGCATCTGTAAAGAAGATCAAGAACTTTCACCTCCATCTCTGCATGTATGTGTGTCTGTGCCTGTGTGTTTCTCTCTAGCTCTTTATCTGTTCCTCTTACCCTTTTTCCCTTACCATTTTCTTCTGTTCTTGTCACTCTCTCTTTCCTCCTGTGTTAACATAGAAAAGTAGAGGGGAGGGAAGGGAGGACAAGGTCATTGCCTCTACCCACGAAGAGATTCCCTGTATCTTCAGGTGCGCTGACAGTGTCTCCCCCCAAGGACTTTTCCTATCCATTCCCTACACAGAAGGGACCGTGTCCTTAAGCCTCTTCCCTTTATGATTCCAGTTCCATATATGATCTTTCAGATCTTCATGAGGTCTTACACAACCTACCTGTCTGCTACTGGCCTGGCAGGCTCCCAGGAGATGACTCACAGACAGACATTCTTCTGGCTTCTCTTAGAACTTAGAGAGAAGAACAAATGGGAAAAATTTCCAGTGCTGCTACCCCCACCTTCACCCCCTGGCCTCAGCAGGGGCCATGTGTCCCACCCTCCCCCAGTTCACACTAGAGCACTGTGGGGAGGTGTGGGGCTCAGAGCCTGCTCCTTGGGCACACTGAGCCTCTGAAGGCACTCAGCGTCTTTGCTGATGCCTACTCAGGCATCCACCCTACTGAGATATCGGGGTCAGAGTCAGCTCACTGAACCACCCACTGCCTCCATGGCCCTTGCCCCCCATTTCTGTTACTCCCTAACTTTGCTTTTCTCTTTAGCCAAAAACTACCTCCATCTCTAGCACATGTTAGTCGGCCCCATCCTGTTCTGCTTTGCCAAATGCTGTTTCCCACCAAAGAGAAAGCATTTTCAATCCCACTGCTCCATTCCTTGGCCCTTCAAAATCTGGTTCAAAGACCATCTCCTCTGGGGAGCCTGCCCTACTCCTGCTCTCTGTCTTATTAATACCTGTGTGTGCTCAGTTTCAAATCAATATCTCTTGAGACCCTTTTGTGCTAGTTGCTGGGGTAAAACAACAAATAAGATATGGTCCCTACCCTCAAGAAGTCAGGTTTGGTTAGTGAGAAGTAAAATAAAAACATATAAATGCCATTCAGGTGTGATAAAGTAGAAGGTACAGCCTGGTGGACAACTCAACTTGATGGAGAAAAACTGCACAGAGGAAATGCTGGGTCAGTGAGAGGCTGATAAGGTAGAAGCTACAGAAATGAGAAGCAGAACTGATGTTTGGGGTAAAGGGGGGAGAGAAATCTAGGATGCCTCCCAGGTTTCTATTTGGGTAATACAGTGGATGATGGTACCAATAACCAGGATATAGGATGGCCAAGTTGGGGACAGGGTCAGAGAGTTCTTTGTCAGAATCTTATTTTTTTGCACAGAGCCTGAGAACTTCCTGGTATCAGGAGAAATGGGCATTGGATATTTTATTAGGCTAGAAACTCTCAAAGGACTGAAACTGGGTCTCCCCTCAAGGCAGAGAATTGCCTGAGCACTGTGTTCTCATTAGATGTGGACTCCCCAGAGTGGGGGCACCTCTCCTTCCTTGTTATTCCTCTAGTGTTGTCCAGTGCACTGGTGCAGGGCTCTGCACCTGTGGGTGGAGGTGAGGGGGTTTGAGGGGATGGATTCCTTCTGCCTTCCAGGGGCCATCTCAGAAGATGGCATCTTGTCTATAAATATGATTAGGGACAGTATTGATGGTCTTGAGAAGCAGTTACAGAAGGCAGGGCTGTGAGGATTAGGTGGCAAGGAAGATTTGTTGCAAAATTAAAATGCTTGATTGTGAGAAGGTGGTTTAATGTACTGAAATTCTGAACAACTTGGATAGGTATTATTCACAAACATTCCTGATGCTGATTCTATCAGGCCAAAAAGACAAGACATGGTTCAGTCTTACTGTCCTGGAGGGGGAAGTTATCTATCTCCTGGATAGCCTTTTTATTCCAGTGCTGAATTTGAATGATGAGTTACAGTGTAATGGTGGAATCTCTGGAAACCCTGGGTAGCGATGAGGGGTTTTCCCATCTTCCCATGTGTGTGTATGGGGTGGGGGGGGATGATGACCAGCTCTAGGTCTGATTTTAGAGGTCCTGTTTAGACTAGTGTAAAGGGTGCTTTTATATATCTCTGCTTCTGAGGCAACTTTGGGATAGAAAGACATGCTTTAGTATAGTGCTTCCCAAAATTTAATGTGCATATAAATCCGCTCGGCATCTTGTTAAAGCAGGTTCTGATCTGTAGGTCGGGGTTGGGTCCTGAGAGTCTGTATTTCTAGCAAGCTCCTTTGAGCCCTTTGCGCTCTGTACAAGTGGTGTCTTATATCTGATAGCTCAGTGTCCTTATTTGTATATGTATCTTTCTTCCTGGAGCCCCCTGGATAGTAGGGTCCATTTTGTACTTGTCTTAGTATCACCAAAGACTAGCATAAGGCCTAGCACATAGTAGCTGCTCAAGAAAAGATTGATGAAATGATCCTGGGAAGAGGAAACTGTCCAAATTACACCCATGCCAATGTTGTGCCACATTTTGTCCTGAGTTGTTGGAACTCTGAATTGTAAGCCAAATCTCTTTTATGTATCAGCTCGTTCAGTGACTCATGCCACCTTTGAGTGAGACTCCGGTGCTGGACACCACAGGGATAGAGAGGAAAGAGGAGTCAGAGGCCTGAGCATGGGGAAACTTACCATCTAGTGGGTGAAACAAGGTTCAGGCCAACTTGACATAACCTTAAAAAATTACATAGTAACTTTCAAAGAAGTGAAAATTAAGGGGGTATGGCTAGGCACAGAGGAATATAGAGCAATTCATGGGTCCCTGGAAGCTTGTACCTCCAAATGCTCAGTAAATGCTTGCTCAGTTGTTTCTTTCTTCACTTGTTGAAACCAGGATTGCTTTCTGAAGGAGGTGAGCATGGAGCTACTTTGGCACAGGCACCCAACTGCTCTCGGGTGCTCAGTACCATCCCAGAGACACAAAACCATGGACAGGACCTATGACACAAGGGCCAGTCTTCCTCTTGCTACATGGGGCCATGCAGAGGCTGAGAGCAGGAGGGAGGATGGTGGGGTTTTCCAACACGGGGAATGGTGTGAGTAGGTAAATGTGAAGAGGACCAGGCAACAGCAATATAAGCAGAACACATTTGGAGCAAGGAGGAGGCAAATGTGGGCCTTAGAGAAGACCCATGCTGGAGAGTCCTGGGGAGATGGTGGTGGTAATTTTTACTTCTCTAATGGATGCAGAGCATTTTAACTTTGCTAATTAATGAAACAGCAGGCTTGTAATTCTGACAGCAGCAGGACACGAATGGGGTAGGATTAGCATGGAATGCCAATTAAGCATGCCTTTGTCCTTAAGACAAAGCACAACACCCACTTTTGGTCAGGTCTATGAGGGTGCCCTCTGGCTTTTTGTTTTTTCAATTTCCTGCAGTAACTCCAAGGGGTTAGAGGCTTTGCTTTCTTCTTAGGTGGTAGCAAGGGGCTCACTCTTTCAACAAGCTTTTTTTATTATTATTATTAAAGGAGGAAGCTGGTCTAAGATTGGTCTAGAGTTTATAGGTTTAACAGTGCTATCAAATACACCATGTACCAAAGATAGCCTTTGCTCTTCCAAGGTGTATATGGCCCCTAGGAGTTCTTCCATTACTGTTCTCCCATTTTTGGTAATTTGGGTTACCTGCAAAGTGAGATAAACTGCCCTGAGAATCCTAGTCCCTAAGGTGATTTCTGGAAAAAGAATGGGGTGGGAGACCAGAGAAGAGTTGTTTCATCATCCCAAGGCACATTGGCTCTTCCTAGGGAATTTGTTCCCAAATGCTTCCTCTCAAAACATATTGATCTGATAATCGGAGGGTCTTAAAGGTCAATAAATATGAAGAAAAGGTTCAAAAAGTCTCAGAGCATGAGAACTGGTTGATATCTTGGGATCATACAATCCATCAGATCGGTATAACAGATGAGATCATGATCCTAAGCAAGTCATTTAAGGGAGGGGTAACGTTTCATTCATTTATTTATAGTTTTATCAAATAGATATTGAACACTTACCATGAGTCTACTGAGACGTGTACTTGTTAGTAAAAACACGTTGCTATTCCATGGGTCCTGTTTGAGTTAGCGTTAAATGAACTTACCCTTTATTATATATTCTAAGAGCTGGCTTCACTAGGACCCTGGGGGAATTAATACCTAGGATCTTCAGTCAGTGCAAATAGGTTTTATATGCAAGGTCGACAACATCTGAGCTGCTGGGCTAATTAGTTGAGCTCTACTTGGCTTTGCATAATACATATATTGTTGAAAAGTTACTTGTGATTCAATCTTCAGCAAATGAAAAACTAATTGAAACCCACTAAAGGGAACATTTATTTAAAAAGACTCTGGAACACATCCTTTTATAATGTGAAAAATGTTGTTGTTGGAAATGATTATCCCCTCATTGAGGGTTTTGTAAATCTGGACTTTGGGTTATCTTATGATGGGCACACAACCTGGCAGAGAGCTCAGCAGTGGTCTGAACTGGATAGGGGAGGATTCTAGCCTGGGAAGAGGAAGCCCAAGGCAACAGCCCCATCCAAACTGCCTGCACAAGCAACAGCATGCCTCCTGTTAGGTCCTGGACTCTGGAGGGGAGAAGGCAGAGGTGGAGCATGACCAGTGGGGTGTTTCCGAGCTCACTTTCAATGATGGGGACAAGGGGGGAGGGAAGGGGAGTCTTTTGCTTCCATAATAGCAAATTTGAGATTCTTCCCTAAAGTCTAGGGGACTGTGTGGAATTAGGTCTCACTTGTATACTTTAAAACAGTAGAGGAGGAGGGAAAAGAAGTGGTAAAGTTAGGACAGGTGTTTAGGAGAGAAGAAGGTTATGTTTTATAGTAAAATGTCATTAGTTTGGGCCTTGCTATTTTTTTAATTTGTAAATAATCTGGAAGAAGACAGGGCTGAAGTTTAACTTTCCACATTTAAATATTTTTTTTTTTTTTGGTAGAAATTAATAGTGTGCATAAGGATGTGGAGGGGAGTGTTTACAAACTGATGTATAGAAAGAATTATTTAAATTATTTTGTTGCAGAAGCATTATTTTACACAAGCCATTTATTAGATAAAGATAATTCTTATCTAGTGAGTAATCCCAATAGGACTCTTCCTTGCCAAGGAAGCGGAAAGGTCTCTTTATTTCATGAGGCTGAAGAAAAACAACTATGTATCTATTTATAAATTCTTTAATAATTTACATTGAGCCTGATTAGTATCTATTGGTGAGATTTAATTGTTCTGATTTGGAAGATAAGGTCAGAACATAATGATCTGTAGAAACTAAAGATAAAAAGTACAAAACAATGCATTACTTTTTTTTCTTCTACTGCTCAGTCTTCTCAAATTGAGCCTTGCAGCTGGTTATTCAGGCATCAGGTACTATGGATCAATTTATAAAGATAAATAAAAAGGTTCACCACCTTCATTTAGTGAAATATGAAAAAAGAAATAGGTGAAATGATCAGAGCTACTTTGGAAATTTGTTTTGGATTAGATTATGTACTCTGACTGTGGAAACTCACATGCTAGGGGCACATCTCTCTTCCTCCTTGGCAGAGTATGCAATGGGCTCATTTCCCTTCCTTAGTCCAGTCCTAGGTTGATGCCCAAATTCCCAGGGGGGTCTTTTGGAACAGTCAATGTTTAGGGATGGAGGCAGCTTTAAGTGGGATCATCCTTCCCAGCCTCTTACTGCCTTCTGTACATTGTCAGATTTGGACCCCAGGGGAAGAGCTGGAGAGTAAGCCATGGGAGGGAGCACAGCTTAGAGGGTGGTGTCTGTGGTCACTGGTTCTCTCCCACTGAGCTGACACAGAACCACTTGAGTTCCAAGGGTGACACTCAACAGAGACCCCTTTGCAGCCAGGAAGGCTGTGAGTGTGGGCTGGTTGTCCCTGAGAGCCCATGTGGAGAACTCTGGGTAAATGATAGGCATGCAGTTGGCTGGCTGGGGTTTTATGTATGTGGAAGTGGGTCCTCACTTCCCACACATCTCATGCTGGGCTGGGTTGTCCTTTGCCTCTGGGGGCTATTCTTTCTCCAGGCACATTTTTATTTTCCATTTTGTGTGTACTCCAGGCCTGTCACTAGCCCCCTAAAAGGAATTCAACTAGGCCCTAGAAAGGAGTTTCCAACTGAGAAGCAAGACAGACACAGCATACGTTGCTGAAGAAGGGTGTGCATTTCCTTCCAAAACTGGTGTGTCTTCAGACTTCCTGTCTCTTGTGAACATTGTAATGGCATTGAGGAAGAGGAGGGAAGGTGAAGGAAGGCATTTCTCTCATTAAGTTTGCTTCTGACTTAGGAATTTTGGTGGCTTGCTTTTCTTATTTGTAAAATGAAGACTAACAGCCACTGTGCCACTTACAGAAAAGGTAAAAATAATTATTTAGGGTGTGGTAGTCCATCTTGATATTAATAAACTTGTTCAACAGATACTAATTGAGTGTTTACCATACTAGTACTCAGGGTACCAGAATGATTTTTAAAAAGAGCCCCATCTTTAAGTTGCTCATGGTGACAGGGCATATTTGTTGCCCCCAGGGCATGAAGCTTTGTGTATGTGGGAGTGACATGAACTGTCCTTTCCTTGGGGGACCAGGAGGAAGGCTCCCACCATTGGTCACCCCCAGTGGTCTGGCACCACGTGGGCATGTCCTTTCTCGTGGGGTCTCTCCTGAAGGACCTGAACAAGGCATGCCTTTCTGACCCTTGGTGGGTTGGCAGACTGAGGGAGGGATCCAGAGATTCAGCCATCTGATTTTTTTCACCCTGATTCCTTCTCTTTCATTGTTCCACAGGCTCTTTTCGGAATGATGGTTTGAAAGCTTCTGATGTCCTTCCCATCCTAAAGGAAAAAGTGGCCTTCGTGTCTGGTGAGTTTCTGTGGAACTTTCCTTTGTAATATACCTAGAGAAATTGTGTGTGTGTGCATTCACATGTGTAAGTGTGTGTGCATGCATGTGCTTACTTCTTTCTGTGTTTTTAAGAAAGAAGTAGGGGGTGAAAGTGATGCTTGGAGTAGTTGCTCCCTCTCTCCAGAGGCAGACAGAAAGAGGCAGGAGAGCTCTGGTGCCAGCTGGCTGTTCTGGAGGACTTCACAACCACGAGTGGTTGCCTCAGTTCCTCCCACACACCTCACACCACCCCCTGCCATGCCAGTCCTCCCTCCAGGCCTGTCAGGCCCAGCAGGATCCCTGAGGCTCCTGTGAGAGATGCTACAGCTCGAATAGTGTCCACTTTGTACATTCTAAGGTTTTTTTTGTGTTCATCTCAGAATGGGTCATGGACAAGAGATGAAAAAGTTTTTATCTGGCTCTTCTTCCTCCCTGGCAAAGGGAACTCAGGTGAGTGTTTGTATTTAGTTTTTTATTTAGTTTTTTTTGTTTCCCCTGGCCAGTAACTTCCAAATATTTATTCCCGATTTCTCTCTCCCACCCATCTTATGCACCTGGGCCTCTTAGCAACTAATTCAGGGATAAGCAAACAATAGCCTGCCAACCAGTCACCTGTTTTTATAAATAAAGTTTTATTGGAGTACAGCCATGATTATTTGTTTAGTTAGTGTATTAGTTTCCTGTTGCTGTTGTAACAAATTACCACATACTTAAAACAACCGATATTTACACTAATAATTCTGGGAGCCAAAAGTTTGAAATCAGTTTTACTGACTTCAGGGTGTTACCAGGACGGTGCTCCTTTTGGAGGCTATAAGGAGGAATCTTGCCTCTTCCAGTTTCTGTTGGCTGCTGGCATTCCTTGGCTTACCGCCACATTGCTCCAGTCTCTACCTATGTGGTCACATTGCCTTCTTCTCTTCTGTATTTCAAATCACTCACTGTCTCCCTCTTATAAGGACACTAGTGGCTGCATCTAGGGCCCACCTAGATAGTCCAGGATAATCTCCTCATCTCGAGATCCATAACTTAATCATATTTGCAAAGTCTTTGCCATATGAGGTAACATTTCTAGATTCCAAGGTTAGGACGTGTTATCTTTGGGAGCACTTTTCAGCCTACTACAGGTTGTGTCAGAGGCTACTTTCTAGCTACAATGGCAGGAATGAGTAGTTGAGGCAGAGACCAGATCGCTTGCAAGCCTAAAATATTTACTTTCTGACCCTTTAAGAAAAAGGTTGGTGACCTCCTGATACAACCGAAGCCAGTGACCAGCCAGAGCCCTTAAACCAGTTGTTATCAAACAATAAGGTTCACAGAACCACTCTGGGGTCTGCAGGCTTGACTGCAGGCCTCTTGGATCAGAATCTCCCGGGGCTCCTGGGGTAAGGGTAGGGTAATGTTCCTGTGAGTGACAAAAGATCACATTGTGAACCACAGTAAAACATGTTCTTCAACTTAATCCATCCCTGTGGGAGTTAACCCATGGTAAGGAAGACTTTGTGCTGAGGTTACTTACTTATTGTGATTCTAGAAATGGAAGAAGTTTTATCATTGATGTGGAGGCAGTGGCCACTGGAGGTTCTGAGGGGAGGGAGAGGGAGAGGGAAAAAATAGGTGTTATATGGGGGTATTTTTGAGGCATTGGAATTGTCCTGCATGACATTGCAATGACAGATACACGCCATTATATATTTTGTCATAACTTACAAAATTACGTGGGACAGAGTGTAAACTATAATGTTAACTATAATCCACGGTTAGTGGCAATGCTTCAATATGTGTTCATCAATTGTAACAAATGTACCACTCTAATGAAGGATGTTGTTAATGTGGGAAAGTGTGGGAGGGGAAGGGAGAGGGGCATATGGGAATCCCCTATGTTTTTTATGTAACATTTATGTAATCTAAAGATTTTTAAAAATAAATAAAATAAAATAAAAATAAAAAAGCCTAGCTTTCTTTGAAGAGACTGTTGAAAGAAATATGGACATTAAAGGTAGTTCCAGCTATGTCTTAGAAGGAAATGATAAAATGTGTTTTTGGAAACTGGAGGAAAGGAAATTCTTATTTTTAAGTGGCAGAGAACTTGGTGAAATTGAGTTCTGATGTTGGATGGAAGGTGGAACTTGAAAGCAATGAACTTAGATATTTAGCTTAGGGGATTGCCAAGCTAAGTATGGAAAGTGCAGCCTGGTTTCTTTTTGCAGCTCATAGTAAAATGTGAGAAGAAAGGGATAAACTGAAAACTGAAGTCTTGAGCACAAAGAAACCAGGAATTGATGGTTTTGAAAATTCTGAGGCTGTCCAGACAGTATGCTCTGAGACTGGGGCCAGAAGAAGCTCTATCAAGGACCTCACTACCTTCCAGAAAGTGAGTCCTTGTAGACTAGTGCTTTATGTGAGGGTTTAACTGAACATGGAACCAGTCAGCACTTTCAAAAGAAGTCAGGATTAGAAATGCAGCTATGCAGGAAGGATCTTTGGGAAGTCCTATTGTCTGATGGTGTGGACCCCTGTGTTCTAGTCTGCTGGGCTGCCAAAGTGCAATATACCAGAAATGGGTTGGCCTTTACAATGGGGTTTATTAACTGACAAGCTTGCAGTTCTGAGGCTGAGAAAAATATCCAAATGAAGGCATCATCAGGTGATAGATGCTTTCTTTCTGAAGACTGACTGCTGGCAATCCTGGACTCCTCTGTCACATGGCAAGGCACATGGTGGTATCTGCTGGTCTCTCCCTTCTCTTCTGGGTTTCATTTGTTTCAGCCTCTTGCTTCTGTCACTTTCTCTTCTCTTTGTCTGAATTTCATTCTCTTATAAAGGACTCCAGTAATAGGATTAAGAAGCACCCTAGGCCATGCATTAACTGAGTAACCTGATCAAAAAGCCCTATTTACAAGAGATTTATGCCCACAGGAATGGATTAGGTTTAAGAACATATTTTTCTGGGATCCATACAGCTTCAGAATTTCACATCCGTAAACTACATGCAAAGCTGGCAAGTTTTTATCAAAATTTGTATGAGTGGAACCACTGCCAGCCTAGACTGAGAGAGAGAGAGAAGGGGCAAATTGAAGGAAGAATGAATTCAAGAGCAGAACCATGGAAGCCCAACACTGGACTGAAAAGATCTCCTCAGGCTTAGAGAGCAGGTCCACCCATGTGAGTGGAAAGGGTGGGCCTGCCCCTATGCTTGGAAGTCATGGGTCTTCTGCCCATTCTCCAGGAAGAGTGCTGCCACTCCAGTGCTCAGAGATGGTGAGGCCAGTGTCCCAACATTCATGGAGAGCCTGGCCACCCCCCAATGCTTGGAGAAGGTTGGGCCTGTGGCCCAGGGTTTTTGGGAGGCCTGTGGCCTGGGGTTTGTGGAAAGCCTGTCTACTACCCTGGTGCTCCTAGAGGGTAGAGCCTTCACCCTAGTGTTTGGGGAGAGCATGGCCACTGCACAAGCACTTGGAAGGGGTGGGGACTGCAACTCCACCAGGCCCAGAGGACAAAATATCAATCCATAGATGACTCTTAGACCTTGAAATCTAATGGAGTTTGCCCTGCTGGTTTTTGGAATTGTTTGGGACCCATGACCACTATTTCCCTTCCAATTTCTCCCTACTGGGATGGGAATGTTTATCCTATGCCTGTCCCTCCATTGTAAATTGGAGGCAGACAACTTGTGCTCTAGGTTTCACAGGTCCACAGATGGAGGGGAATTGTGCCTTTGGACAGACCACATCCATAACCCATTTTAATGAGACTTTATACTTAGCATTGTTACTGAAATGACTTAATGCTTTTGGGATGTTGTGATGGAATGAATACATTTTGCATGTAGAAAGAATATGTCTTCTTGGGGTCCAGAGGGTGGAAGATGGTGGTTTGGAGCTGTATGTATCCCAGAAAAACATGTTCTTCAAGTTAATCCATTCCTGTGGGTATGAACCCATTGTAAGGAGGACCTTTTGATGAGGTTACTTCAGTTAAGGTGTGGCCCACCTCAATCAGGATAGGTCTTAATCATATTACTGGAGTCCATTATAAGCAGAATGAAATTCAGACACAGGGAGAAAGCCACAGGAAGCAAGAAGCTGAAATTCAACAAAACCTGGAAGAGAATGGAGAGACCAGCAGATGCTGCCATGTGCATTGCCATGTGACAGAGGAGCTCAGGACCAAGAATCACTGGCAACCAGCCCCAGAATGCCTTGATGCCTTGAATTGGACTTTTTTCTGGCCTCAAAACTGTGAGCCACTAAATTCCCATTCTTTAAGCCATCCCTTTGCATGATATTTACTTGTGCAGCCCAGGAAACTAAAACAATGTCTGAGTGTGTACTCCTTTTGGACCAACCCTTTATTTCTGCATGACTTTGATTGCCTGTAAGGAGTAGTGGTGGAGTCACAAGGAAAAAGCCAAGTACAGTTACAAACTGCCAGAGTTCACTCCACAGACACTGCTGTCCTGGACTGATGGTAATCAGCCGAAATGGAGAGAAGGGAGAGAGGGTGAGTATAGGGAATGGGAAACTGAGCAAGAATTGTCTCCCACTTGATCAGAGGGAAAGCTGAGAAACTGATGATTCAGAGTGTAGGGGTGGGAGGTAAGGGCAGAGCATTCAATGGGAGTGTGTAAAAACTTTTAAAAATATTAAGTGCAGTATTTATTATTTCCCCTGCTACTACTAGCTAGTAGTGATAGCATTTTATTATTGATGTTGCTGTTAAACAGGAGTGACCAGGAAGCTGCCTTTCCCCATTAGTGTTAGGTACTTGTATATCTTGTTAGGTAGTGTCAGTGTCACTACAGATATTGAAGCTGAACAACCCTTGGCAGAATCATGTAGTAGGGATTCCAGTATGGGAAGAAGCATATATAAGGGCAACCTCCAAGGTCTTTATAAACGTGAAGTCTGAGTGCTTGCTGAGCATGTGGGAAAACCTTGTGTAGAAGTTTTCAGGCCACTGGTCAGTGCCAGGCCTGTGATTTCTGCTGCTTCTCCATAGCCCAAGCTTTAGGAGCTTTTTAGGAACATGGCCCACAGACCTCTGGGGCACCTGATCCAATCTTTGCCTCCTTCTCCCTTGTAGTCCCTGAGCCTTCGTTAGCCTGATCTCCTTCCTGTACCTGGGTAGCCAGCTAATCCTTCCATTTCTCATATGCTTGACATTTACTCCATCTGTAGTGCCTTCCCAACAACCTTCTGCCAGCTTGTGCCTCTCTCCTTCTTCCCAAGTTATTTCCCACTTGCCTCTTCTAGGAAGCCTTCCTGGATTTAATTCACATCCTCTGAGCACCATCCTGTTTCGTATTAGTTCAAGGAATATGGGCACAGGCACAGTACACTCTGACATGGGAACCCTTGCTTTATCATGGTTTTGTTGTGTTTTCCTTTTTTTTTTCTCTCACGTGAATTCAGACAGACCCCTGAGGCAGGGCCCAGTCAGACCTAGAAAAGAAATTCCCAAGTGATAGGGAGTTGTCCTAGAATGGGACACATAGAAGCAGCATGCAGGGAGGCAGGTAGTCAGGGATGAGGCAGAGAGAAGCTTCCTGGAGGAGGATAAGGGAGGTTTGGGGGCTGTGCAGCTCACTCCCAGGAGCTGGTGGGCTGAGTGCACTGGGTCAAGCCTCATTCATCTGCATGTGATGTCAAGAGCTTACCGGCCTTTGGGAGCATTGTCCTCCCATGCCTGGGAGGGAGGCTGAGGACTCCAGGGAGATGATGGCTGGCTGCATCTTAAAAAAGCAAGCAAACAAAAAAAGAAAGCCCTTGCATCCCGAGCTTTTAAAAGACAAAAATAAAACAAAGAAACCCAGAATTAAATAATGCAATTTAATGGCTTCATTTCTTTCTGAAAAGAAGGCACTGCAAGAAAGGTGGCGAGCAGAGAAACAAGCTGTTAGGTAGTGCTGCCCCCACCACTGCTCATGCTCCCAGCTTTGGCCAGTTGAAAGGAAATCCATGCTGCCATGGGAATGTCCATTTGGATGAATCCCGTGCAGTCCAACGACTTCTGCGTGTGGGCATGAGTATGTGTATGATGGGAGCTGTGGCTGTCCTGCGGTGAGCCCCGGTTCTCCAGGCTTGCCCCGTCCTGTTCCACCACCTGCGGCTCCCCTTTTCGCTTTCCTTTGTCCTGTTTATACCTCCCACCCATAGCATCCATTGTTCCTTTTATTCAGCCTTCTTGTGCAGGGCCCATTTTGCCCCTGTTATCTTCGTGTACATCTACACCCTGCTTTCAGCCACCTCCTGATGATCCTTCTCTGCCTCCTCATCTCCCACCAACATTGTTTTCCTTTGTGCCCCAGGAGCCCTCCATGACGCTGTGACAAAATCTTTTGTATCCTGGACCCGTGTCTCTCAAAGTATGTTCTATAGGACAACAGCCCCACAAGATGATACTCAAAAAGGAAAAAGAGTTTCTACTCTGAAATGAGTTTGGAAAATGCTGTGTATTATCTCCCTGTACCTGGAAATTTGCAGTACTCATTAAAGCATATTAACATTATAACTTTTAAGGCTCTGAGAAGTCCTGCATAAAGAACCCTATTTATCTTTGCTTAATCTGAAATTTCCCCAACTATGGAATAACCACAATCCCTTAAAAAATTACATGTCTATGTGTATCCATCAACATCTTTCAGAACTATTGTTACATGGACCAAACTTTTGGTATGCTTCCCAAGACTTACTTCTTTTGTCTCTCTTCCCCCTCAAACTCCCTTCATCTGATTGACCCAAATGGAGTCTGACTCCTCCAGAAAAAGGGGAGCAACATTCTTCCTCCATTCAGGGAAGCCTTAACTTCTCCCACTTTTCAATTTAATTTTTATTTGAGAAGTTGTAAGTTTATAAAACAATCATGCATAAAATACAGGATTCCCATAAACCACCCCACTACCAACACCTTGCATTGGTGTGGAACATTTGTTATTGTTGATGATAGCACTATTAAAAATAATTGTTCTATTTTTTTTAAACAGAGGTTACCTTTGTTACAACTGATGACCGATTATTAAAATAGTTCTATCTATCGTCCATTATCTACATTAGGTATATTTTTTCCCCATATACCACCCTATTATTACCATCTTGTATTAGTATTATATGTTTGTTATAATTCATGAAAGAACATTCTAATACTTGAACTATTAACGGTAGTCCATTGTCTACAGTAGGGTTCACTGTGTTGTACAGTCCTATGTTTTGTCTTTAAATTTTTATTCTAGTAATGCATACATCCTGAAATTTCCTCTTTTAACCACATTCATCTATACAGTTCAGTGCTATTGACTACACTCACAGTAATGTGCTACCGTCACTTCCATCCATTTCTAAACTTTTACCATTGACCTAAATAGAAATTCTGTACAAGTTAAGCATCAACTCCCCACTGTCTAACCCCAATCTATTTCCTGGTAACTTATATTCTAGATTCTAACTCTATGAGTTTGTTTATTGTAATTAGTTCATAACAGTGAAATCATACAATATTTTTTTTTGTTCCTGGCTTATTTCACTCAACATAATGTCCTCAAGCTTTATCCATGTTGTCACATGTATCAGGACTTCATTCCTTTTTATGACTGAATAATATTCCCGTATGTATATACCACATTTTGTTTATTCATTCATCAGTTGATGCATACTTGGGTTGCTTCCATCTTTTGGCTATGGTGATTATGCACTATGAACATTGGTGTGCAAAAATTTGTTCTAGTCCCTGCTTTCAGTTCTTCTGGGTATATACTTGGTAGTGGGGTTGCCAAATCATAGGGTAATTCTATACTTAGCTTCCTGAGGAACTGCCAAACTGTCTTCCACAGTGGCTGTGCCATTTTACATTCCCACCAGCAATGAATGAGTGTTCCTATTTCTCCACATCCTAACACTTGAAGTTTTCTGTCTTTTAAAATAGTAGCCATTCTAGTGGGTGTGAAATATCTCACTGTGGTTTTGATTTGCATTTCCCTGATAGCTAGTGATGTTGAACATATTTTCATGTACTTTTTAGCCATTTGTATTTCCTCTTTGGAGAACTATCTATTGAAATCTCTTGCCCATTTTTTAATTTGTCTTTATTGTTGAGTTGTAGTATTTCTTTATATATTCTGGATATTAAACCCTTATTGGATATGTGGTTTCCAAATATTTACTCCCATTGAGTAGGTTGTCTTTTCACTTTCTTTTTTTTTTTTTTTTTTTACCAAGAGGTCCCAGGGATCGAACCCTGGTCCCTCCATATGGGAGAGGGATGCCCAACCAGTTGAGCCACATCCGACCCCCTCTTTTCACTTTCTTGACAAAGTCCTTTTATACACAAAAGTTTTTAATTTTCAGGAGGTCCCATTTATCTATTTTTTCTTTTGTTGCTTGTGCTTTGGGTATAAAGTCTAAGAAACCATTGTCTACCACAAGATCTTGAAAATGCTTCCCTATATTTTCTTCTATGAGTTTTATAGTCCTGGTTCTTATGTTTAGGTCTTTGATCCATTTTGAGTTAAATTTTGTATATTATGTGAGATAGGGGTCCTCTTTCTTTCTTTCTTTTCTTTTTTTTTTGCATATGAATATGCAGTTTTCCCAGCACCATTTGTTGAAGAGGCTAATCTTTCCCAGTTGAGTGGACTTGGCAGCCTTGTCAAATGTGAATTAGCCATAGATGTGAGGGTCTGTTTCTGAACTCTCAATTCAATCCCATTGGTCAAAATATCTATCCTTTTGACAGTACCATGCAGTTTTAGCAACTGTAGCTTTGTGATATGCTTTAAAGTCAGGAAGTATGAGTCCTCCAACTTCGTTCTCCTTTCTTCAAGATGTTTTTGGATATTTGGGGCCCCTTACCCTTCCAAATAAGTTTGATAATTGGCTTTTCCATTTCTGCAAAGTAGGATGTTGGAATTTTTATTGTGATTATGTTGAATCTGGAAGTCATTTTGTGTAGAATTGACATCTTAATCATATTTAGTCTTCTAGTTTATGAACATGGAATGTCCTTCCATTTATTTAGGTCTTCTTTGATTTCTTCTAGCAGTGTTATATAGTTTTCTGTATACAAGTCCTTTACATCCTTGGTTAAATTTATTCCTAGATATCTGATTCTTTTAGCTGTTATTGTAAATGGAATTTTTTTTTTCTCTTTCAATATCTTCAATATATCATACCACTGGCTTCTGATGAGAAATGGGCACTTAGTCTTATTGTTGATCCCTTGTATGTGATGAATTTCTTTTCTCTTGTTGCTTTCAGAATTCTCTCTTTATCTGTGGCATTTGACTTTCTGATTAGTATGTGTCTTGGAGTAGGTCTATTAGGATTTATTTTGTTTGGAGTATGTTACATATCTTGTACATGTTTATTTATGTCTGTCTGGGGCAGGGTTCAAACAGTGACTGCCACTGCCTTTGTCCTGGGCTGGCTGAAACAGTAGCTCAGAGTCAGGACCCCGCAATCCACATTCACTATTCAAAAGCTGTGATCAGTAATCAGCCATGCTCACTTCTGTTCTTGGGGAAGAGGATTTTTATGTTCCTTCCTGTTACCAGTGAGCTAGCCAGGGACTGGACCCCAAGGTGGCCCACTGTTAGAGTGGAGGATGGGTGTCAGCAACTGGGCAGAGAGAGATACTCATTGTTTTGTTTTGTTTTTATACCAGAGTTTATCAGCCTTTTCTTCCTGCTCTTCCCTGGATACTTTATGATATTCTTTTGGCCTCCAGAGCCCCAGAACAGTTGTTTCAGACAGCTCCTGCCTGTTTAGTAGCTGTTTTAGTGGAATGACTGAGCCCTGGAGCTCCCTATTCCACCATCTTCCCTGAAGTCTCTCAAGGCAGCACTTCTTCCACTTTTGCCTTTCCTCCCCCCACCCCAGCTTTCCATTGGCCTGTCTCGATAGAAAGGGGATCATTGTCATTTCTGGAACATCAAACCACTCCCTGCCCTCTATCTATTCTCCACATTCCTATCTTATTGTTCCTATCACCAAAGCATTGCCCAAGTAGGCATATAGCAAGTATTCATTAAATAATTGAATGGCTCTTTTTGAAGATCTTGCTGTCATCATCTCTATCACCTTTTCAAAATATGACCACTTTTGTCTCCCACCCTCTGGGATTCACTTCCATAATGCACATTTTTTTTCTTTTTCTACTTTATTTTGTACATTTAATAATTGAAAATATAAACAATTAAAAACTAAAAAGTAAACACAGGTGAATAAATATATACATTTCTCAATTAAATGTAATGGATACATATAAATATTTTTTTGAATCCAACAATATGTTACACAATAACATGTTATTTAGTTATGTTAACTAAATATATTTATTTAGTTCATAGTAATGCATTCATATGGTATTTGTCCTTTTGTGTCTGGCTTGCTTCGCTCAACATAAGGTCCTCCAGGTTCACCCATGTTGTCATATGCTTTATGACTTCATTTCTTCTTACAGCTGCATAATAGTCCATCATATGAATAGACCACAGTTTGTATATCCATTCATCTGTTGATGGACACCTGGGTTGTTTCCAGCTTTTGGCAATGGTGAATAATGTGGCTATGAACATCGGTGTGCAGATGTCTGTTCGTGTCATTGCTCTCAGTTCTTCTGGGTATATACCCAGTAGTGGTATTGCCGAGTCACGTGGCAAGTCTATATTCAACTTCTTTAGTAACTGCCAAACAGTCCTCCATGGTGGCTGTACCATCCTGCATTCCCACCAGCAATGAAAAAGTGTTCCTATCTCTCCACATCCTCTCCAACACTTGTAGTTCTCTGTCTTTTTAATAGTGGTCATTCTGATAGGTGTGAAATGATATCTCATTGTAGTTTTGATTTGCATTTCCCTAATTATGAGTGATGTTGAGCATTTCTTCCTGTGTTTTTTTTTTGCCATTTGTATTTCTTATAAGGACAAATGTCTATTCAAGTCTTTGCCCATTTTTCAATTGGATCATTTGTCTTTTTATTGTTGAGTTGTAACATCTCTTTATATATCCTTAGTATTAAACCCTTATCAGATATGTGATTTCGAAATACACATTTTAAAAAAAATATTTATTTTATTTATTTCTCCCCAGCCCCTCATTGATTGCACTTGCTGTGTCTGTTCATCTTCCTTGTTTCTTTTTGGATGCACTGGGAACCAAACCTGGGGCCTCCTATATGGGAGAGAGGCGCCTAATTGCTTGAGCCACCTCCATTCCCTGCTTGTTGTATCTCTTGTTGTGTTTTTCTTCTTGTGTCTCTTGTTGCATCATCTTGTTGTGTCAGCTTGCTGGGCCTGCCCTTCACGCCAGGTCACTGTTTTGCTCATCCTCTTTAAGAGGCACTGGGAACCTCTGCTCCCTGCTTTTTTGTGTCTCTCTTTATGTTTTCCTTCTCATGTCTTTTGTTGTGTTAGTTTTCTGTGCCTGCCTGTCGCGCCAGCTTGCTGTCTTCTTTAGGAGGTACCAGGAACCGAACCAGGGAACTTCCATGCAGTAGGCAGGAGCTCAATTACTTGAGCCACATCTGCTTCCCCATAATGCACATTGAGTTTAGCAGGGAGCTCACATTCCTTATCTCTGCTCATCACCCTCTATAATTTCAACCTCCATTTAATTACTGATCAAACTCTATAGCATCCATTTAATTGTCAATCAAATCCTATAGCCTCATGGTTCCTCAGATGCCTTGGCACCAAAGTCCTCCAAACTCCTACCATGGCTGTGCACATTGGACCCTTGATATTCCTCTTTGACTCTTTCTGATGTTCTTCTATCTGCTGGGGGAGGGTGGATACCAGATGAACAAAATACATGCCTTTCCCTCTTTTCTGGGAGCTCATAACCCAGCAGGACATTTACCACCTTCACTGGGCCCTCCCTAGTACACCATGACTTAGCCTTATTCTGGCTTCACTCAAGTTAGAGCCAAGCATGGACATCAAGCATGGATACCATTGATACCTTCAGTGGAGCTCATAATATGCCCCATCACCCTGCTACCTATCCCTAACGTCACCTTACACAGTCCTGTTGTCCATTCCCTAGGAAAGCACTCCAATGACTGTTCCACTTCTCTTTCCTAAGTAGCCCAAGCCTATCCCAACCCTTGACAGGTGATCTCATCTTCTCCTATTTCACCTAAGGAACAGTGTCCCTCAGGTAGGCTGAACAATACCTTCTTTATAACTCTTCTTTCCTCCTCCCTCTTTGAGTTCTGCCAGCCTGCATCAGTGAAGCATGCAGCCCCATTCTGAGGCCTCACTCCATCCATTGCCCCACTCTCTCTTTGTACTTCTTCTCGTTTTCCTACAAACTTCCAAGGTGTCCTTCTTTTGGGGAAAAAAAGCACACAAAAAAACATGGCTTGATTTTGCTTTTGACTCCTTATCCATACTCCCTGAAGGGAGGGGATTGAACTGCTCCCAGTCTTTCTTTTCTCATTACTCTCTCCTCTGCCATTGGAATCTTTGCCAGCCATCTGGAACATTCTCCAGCCATGGTTCTGAAACTCCTCTCTCTAAGGTCAGTACTGGCTCCAGTGAAGAGACAGTCCCAATCATTCTTCCAACCCCCCAAGTCAGCCTTTGCCAGTCAAAGCGAACTTGGTTCACCATGTTCCCAAGCCTCTACTCTTTAGGTGTCCATGAAAGCTTAGGAAGAAAACCAACAACTATGGTTAAAAAACACCCAAGAATGAATATCCATAGGGTGAGGTCAAGCTAGAGGGAAGGTTGAGAGTGAAGGAGATTTTGGGAAGGCTTCAACTTAACCCTTCTTTTTCCTTTCCCCATGTGCTATGAGAGTTAAAAACAGTTGGGAGATGGGGACCATTTCAAGGCTGATGAGATGGGTCATCAGTACAAAGAGCCAGGATAAGTAGTGTGGAAGGTCAGGGGCTGGGGGCCCAACTCTGTCGTATAGCTATACAAACCTGCCCTTGTAGGGGCAGGAACTGTCAAACATTTCTTCACCAGGGCCAAATCTTCTCTCAGGAACCCTGATCATGCTTGATCCTTTTCTCCTTCTGCATTATTACTTCTTCCTCAAGGGTATCCTGGAATTGATTGAGTTTTGTTTGTCTGCCTTTCCCTCTACATGTGTTTTGTGGCTTCTGGACCCCACAATCAAAGCAGAACATTACTCATTAACTCAAATTTGGGTGGGAGCCCTGGGAGGGAGACTCTGCCTTTCCTTGTAAGAGAGATCCTTCTTCAGAGGACTGAGCTGTAAACTTCTTTCCAATGGTGGCCATGCTAATCCCTACTCCTTCAGGCATTAGATTCCCTTGTGATCCCCACTGTAGCAGTTTGGCATTATTTTTGAATTCCAAAAATAGATATTGGATAATGCTTGTAAACTGGTCTGTTCCTCTGGGCATGATTAAGTTATGATTAGGGCTTTGATTGGACCACATCAGTAGGACATTGAGTCCCCACCCCTTGGTGGGTAGTTTTATCTCTAACTAAATGGCAGAGCAGAGGAGTTAGTTGGAATTTTGATGTTGGAGTTCTGATGCTGAGTTTTGAACTGGAGTCTGGGAAGTAAACATACAAGAGAAGAACACAGAGGAATAGAGACAGCTCTTAGACATGGCAGAAGTCCCAGAAAGACAGAGTTATTTGCCTGATGGTCTACAGCTGTTCTTGTGGAGAGAGGCAAAGCCTAGAGAGCCTCATAGTCTACAGCTGACCTTGTGGAGATAGCAGAAGAGCTGAGCCCAGAGACAAGCAAGCCCTGGGAAGAGAGGAACACAGGAAGCCTGAACCCTTGCAGACATCGGCAGCCATCTTGCTCCAGCATGTGACAATAAACTTTGGTGAAGGAAGTAACTTATGCTTTATGGCCTGGTAATTGTAAGCTTCTACCCCAAATAAACACCGTTTATAAAAGCCAACGGCTTTCTGGTATTTTGCATCAGCACCCCTTTGGCTGACTAATACACCCACTCTGAGGGATGAGGGGCAGCTGCCTAAGATGAGGGTTGAGGAGCCTGTGATTGTGAGACTGAGCCAGCTCCTGAAGGCATAATTACTACACCTCAGCTTCGTCCCCACCGAACCCTCCTGAGATTCTCTGCCCTGCTCCCTAATCATGCCAACCCTTTATTGAATAAATTTTTAAATCATGTCATAGATAGTAACTAGAATAGTTTGGAAGATAGAGAAAAGAAAAACCAATCATCTAAAATCCCAGCTTTCTAACAGTAACAATAAAGTGATTGTCATTTTAATATACTCCTTCCAGCTTTTTTAAACATGATATTTAGAAAGCATTTGTAATCATAGTGTGTACAAATGCACTTGTAGTGATTAAGACCTTGAGCATCCTTATTCAGATAAAGATTCATGTGCTTCTCCAGCAGAAGTGGCAGGTGGCACCACAGGCAGGCAGGCAGGGGTAGATTCTTGGCTGTGTAGAAAACACTTAATCTTTTCTATGAATCTAAAAACCTCCCAGCAGTGTTGTCCCCTGATGAATGTTTTAAGGGCTTCTCACCATGGTAGCTAGTTAATCACCAGCACTCCCACCTCACAGAGGTCTGCAAAGAGAAGTGAATGGGAGGTTAAGCTTCCAAAAAACATAGCACTTTCAACCAGTTCCTTTTCTCTTAAGAACAATTATCACCACCTGTATTACCATCTAATGTTTGTAAAAAGCTTTGCTTTTCAGAGGACTTTCCCAGGTACTATCTCCTCACTCCTTCTAACAACTCTGTAATGTGGCCACTGTTGTTTTTTTATCCCCATTTTACACATGAGGATTCAGCGAAGTCATCCGACCTGCTCAAGTTCACACGTTATCAGTACCCAAATCCCATGCCCTTATCCCTTCTCTGGGCACCATATTTCTGCCTGTTTCATCCGGCACTAAAATGGAATTCATGGGGTTGGATGTGGCTCAACTGATTGGGCGTCCGTCTCCCATATGGAGGGACCCGGGTTTGATCCCCAGGACCTCCCAATAAAATAAATAAATAAATAAAATAAAATAAAATGGAATTCATTTTCCTCTGGGGCAATATTTCTGGCTGGTTTCTTAAACTCCCTCTCCTACCTCCCTGCAGGGGGCCGTGACAAGCGAGGTGGACCCATCCTGACCTTCCCTGCTCGCAGCAATCATGACAGAATAAGACAGGAAGACCTGCGGAAGCTCGTGACGTATTTGGCCAGCGTGCCAAGGTAAAATGAAGGGAAATGTCCCACGGGGGGAAGGGGGGGGAGCTGGGCTGATGCAAGTGAGCTGGAATGAACTTCCATCTCTGCCAGGGGCCTGGACTGCCCTTGGAATGGATTCTAATTATTCCTGAAGCATCATCACCTATTGTTCCCCTCATTCTCATCAGTCCCATTGTTACTGCTGGGATTCATGTGAATGGAGTGGGAGCCAGAGGTGGGAACTGTGACCAGAGCTGAAGGTCCCGGGCTCTGAGGACCAGGAGATGGGGCACCTGGGGAGGACAGATGGGAGCTGCTTTATCTTCGGGAAATTGGAACTCTGGCCAAGTTCACCCTGGCTCATATAACGGATTGTTTTCAAAATCTCTAGCTTGTGAAGATGTTCATGGATTTTGGAGTCTGTATTTAGCTAGAGGTAGCTCTTGACTCAGTCTAGCTCATACATTCTCAACAGGGGTGATATTGCCCCCAAAGGGTAAAAATTGTTTCTTGGGGAATGAAAATCTTACTCTTTTATGTATAAAGCACATGTATCATACAGTATATAAATAGATACACAGCATATTCAATATATTAAAATTTCATTGGGGAGGTGATTCGGGGGGGAAAGTGCTTAAAAAGGCTCCTTTGGGAGGATGGAGAGTGGCAATAAAGAAACAAAGGTTGAGAAACCCTGGTCCAGGTGGTGCTGGCTGCAGCGGTAGGTGATAGGAAACATGCCCAGGACTTACTTTATATCTTTTGATAAAGGATAGACCAGGCCTTTTCCTAGTTAGAGAATCATAGGATGTGAGAGCCAAAAGAGCCTTTAGAAGTAATGCAGGGAAATACATTTAGAAATCAGGCCTGATACGGGACATGAGTTGCTCATGAAAAGTCAGTGGTAGAGCCTGGCCTAGAACTCTGCCTTCCTGCTCCTGTTCCAGGTTCCAGTGCTCTCTCCAGCTTCACTCTTGGCCTGAGAGGACTCTGCTCCCTATCATTTAGAGGGACTGGAGTCAGGGAAGTGTTTGTTGTGGCAAGGGCAAGTAGAAATGGTGCTTTGGACTTTAAGAATATTTGTCTTGTCTCTGTGCATTTTATATTAGAATTAGTAAATTAGAGAGAGGAGCTATATATTCAGCTGTGCCTTTGCTGGGAGACCTTGGATAATTTTTGAACATGATGATTAAGTTCTTGAAGCAGGTGTTGAGTGAGGCAAGCACTACATTTCAGAGAGCTATGGGAGAGACAAATGTAAAGGGACTGGTGGATGGTGATAGGCAGGTGGTAAAGGGGATTTTAAGAGCAGTCATCAAATGCTTGGAAGGATGCTGAATGGAATTGGGAGTCCTAAAGAGCTCTAAGCAGAAAACTGTGAACAAATGGAAGTTGAATAGTGTCTATTTTTTTTTTCTTTATGATATCCCCTGGGGACAAGAAAAAAGATAAAGGGTCTTAAACTTGAGTGAAAGGGCTTTGGATTATATCTGAAGAAGAATTTCTAAGCTCTGAGTACATGAGGCATTGGACTAAAGAAAAGAATAAGAGATTTTTTATTCTGGAGATCTTTATAGAGAAGAAAATCTCCCAGCTTTCTCAGAGGCAAGGAGATGGACTAAATGACTTATGATTGACCTAGGTAATTTAGTAATTTAATCATCTAGAGGTTAAGCAGTTTTTAAAAGCATCTTTCCCCCCAAGCACACTACTGTGGAGATTTAGAGCTGTATGTACCTCAGAAAAACATGTTCTTCAATTTAATCCATTCCTGTGGGTGTGAACCCATTTTAAATAGGACTTTTTGATGAGGATACTTCAGTTAAGATGTGACCCAGCCAATCAGGATGAGTTTTATTCCTGTTACTTTAGTCCTTTATAAGTGGAAAGAAATTCAGTTAGAGAGGGAGAGAGAAAGCCATGGGAAGCAAGAAGCTGACATTCAACAGAACCCGTGCGAATATTCTCGCTGTCCTGATTTTGTGATAATCAGAGTAGGCTAAACATTCGCTATATTAGAAACCATGCGTGTGTCCCCAGACTTAGTGTTTCTCCCTAGGTCTGGTTTTTAGAATGCTGGTGATAAACTAAGCCTGACTTATTATATGACCATCCTGTATGGGAAAAGACTAACTTTGGATATCTTTAGTAAACCTTAAGAGATATAGCAGGGAGACGGATGTGGCTCAGGTGGTTGGGTGTCCATCTCCCACGTGGAGGGACCTGGATTCGACCCCCGGGACCTCCTGGCAAAAAAAAAAAAAAAAAAATTAGAAGGCACGTGGGCCATTAGGCCCCATCTGCGGGTGAGCCACCAGGCCTTGTGAGGAGTGAGCTGTCAGGCCCTGTCTGCAGGGGAGCCACCGGGACCCAAGCACAGGTGCACCATCAAGCCCCATGAGCGGGTGAGCCTCCAGGCCCTGCAAGCCACGCAGCAAGATGATGACATAACAGGAGAGTGACACAAGGGAGAGCCAGGACGAGACATACCGAAAAACCAGGAACTAAGGTGGTATGGTGGTAGTAGGACGCTTCTCTCCCACATCGGAGGTTCCGAGGATCGAATCCCAGTGAAGACAGGAGGAGAAGGATGAGAAGAGAGGACAGGAAATGGACACAGAGAGTTGCCCAGTGGATGGATACAGAAACAGCAAAAACGGGGGCGTGTAAAAATGGATAAAATTAAGTAAATAAATAAATCCTTAAAAAATTGTATAGGGGAGGAAGATTTGAACAATAGTTAGTAGTAATACTTTGACGATGCTCTTTCATGATTTGTTAACAAATGTTTCACAACAATGCAGGGTGTTTGTGAGAGGGTGATGTGTGGGAGCCCTGTATGATGTTATGCGTGTTTGTTTTATAAGATCACGATGTTTACTGAACACCTTAGTTTATGTATGTTCATGTATGAATGATATACTTCAATAAATTATTTAAACAAACAAACAAACAAACAAACAAACAAAACCTGGAAGAGAAGAGAGAGGTCAGGAGAGGCTGTCATGTGCCTTGCCATGTGACAGAGGCACCCAGGACCAAGGATTGCCAGCAGTCAACCCCAGAATGCCTGTCTTCTAGAAGAAAGCATCACCTTGATGATGCCTTGGTTACTTTTTCCCATCCTCAAAACTGTGAGCTAATAAATTCCTGTGGTTTAAGCCAGCCCATTGCAAGGTATTTGTTTGAGCAGCCAAAGAAAATTAAAACAACTACTAATGGGCATAAAGTAGGTATTTTCTAAAGCAATGTACAAGATAAGTGTTCTTTTGGACCCAAGTGGACTCTCAGTTCTTTTAGAGGCAGAAGATACTGGGATTCCAGGAGATAGAAAGGATATGTTTTGGTTTCTGTAATGTTCATCACATGCCTGCAGCTACTGCATGTTCATCTTTTCTTTAGAATATAAGGGTAAAGAATTGGAAGAAAACCTTTCTTCATATCAACTTGTTAAGCAAAGATTGGGACAACACAGATTGGAATAAATTGAAAAAGAAAAGATTTCTGATGGAATGAAGGGAAATGAAGCCCAAGAGAGGATAAGAGGGAAGGTCATAAAAAAAGAAAGACAATTCATTGTCACTGAAGGAACATACTAGATTCTGACTGTCCGCTTTGCAGTGGGTGGTCACAAGCATTGCCTCTTGTGCCCCCAAGAACAGAGAAGGTTTTTCCCTGGAGCAGGCAGGTGGGGAGGGAAGAATCTTGTCACTTCAATGGGAAGAATTGGTCCCTGCTGCCAGCTGCTGTCTCCCCCCTGAGGAGCCTGCACTCACCAGGAATGGGTATACTTGTCAGGCTGCAGAGCCTGCCAGCTACTCATGCCTGCTGGTCTCTTCCTAATTCCCTTGGCTACAACTTTTTACCTGATGACTGTTGGAAACAAAATCTGGAACAATTCTAAAGATGATGAAGTTTGGGGAGAGTGTTTTCCATTCTTCTGATTAGCAATGGCTTTGGACAAGAAGGGAAATTAGGAAAATGAACAGCTATCTTAGGTAAATGGTACTGATGAGAAGAAATTATTTATTCTGGATCCTGGCCCAGGATACTAAAAGGACAGGCTCCTCTTAGAGGTAGACACTCCACAGACTGATGTGATCAAGTTTGTAGGTGATGTTTGTCATTCACTTATTCACCCATGTATTTATTATTTAACCAGTGTTTAGATCTTCTATATGCCAATGTTGAGGACTCATAGTGAACGGGAACAGACGTTTTAAGAAAGTAAAGGAAAATGTGGGTATGTCTGCCAAACTGGTGACAGTAAAGGGCAGCTGGGGATGTGAGCATGCTGGTAACATGGAAGATGAACCAGGCAACAGAAGACAAGCAAATAAGGACAAGTAAGTGATGAAAAAGGATCCTAGAGTCTAAGACACCAGCCAGTTTGATGGCTATTCTTGGCACCATTCTAGAATAGCAGATTAAACAGATGGTTGTGATAATTTAAGAATGAATGGAAAGAAATAGTCTCACTCTGCTCTGTACAAGCCAGGCCACGTTTGGGCCACGACATAAACTCTCAACATTCAACTCTGCCAGTCACAATTTAAGAACTAAATTGACCAGTTAGAGTACAGCCAGGGGAGGGTGATCAGCACATTGAGGGATGTGGAAGGAATGAGGGATGTTTGCTGGCAGGAGTAAGGACTGGAAAAAAGTGATTTCTGACTTCAGATGTCAGGAGAGCTTCCTTAAAAAGGGGACAGGCATGGTCTTTGTTGTATCAATGGGGTAGAAGTTAGAGAGCTCAGGACAAGGGAGTGAAGAATCTTCCCACATGGGAGCTGTCCAGCAACAGTGCTGCTGCCTCGGGAGAAAGTTAAACTTCTTGCCGCTGGAGAGAGGTTGACCCTCTGTTAAGGATGCTGTAGAAAGAATTCCTCCACAGTGGTAGGGTCTGGATTAATTAATTTTAAAGCCTATTTCCTGCCCTGAATTCCATTTTTTATGATATTAGAAAAATTATAAAATCCAGGACCCCCAGATTTACCATATATATATATATCCCCTTGCCAATATATACCAATATATATCCCCTTGCCAGGCTCTCCAGATAAGTTAAGACCTTCAATTTTACTTTAGATGTTTTCTAATTGATTACCACTTGAATTCTGAGAGAACTTCTTTTCTATACTATGAGTGGGATTTGGGGGCATCAACTGAGGTCAAACATCACACTGGGTTTGATGTTTTGGAACAGTGCCTGGGACATACTCTTTGGAGTCCATCCCTGCCTGGGATGAGTCTCTTCCTACTGTCTTGCTCCTGGTGGATCTGGACATCCATCTTTTTGTTCCTCTCCAGGCCTTCTATAATCTTGTTCTGAGGAATCATAACTATCAGGGCAGGAAGAGACATTAAAAGTCATCTAATTCAACTTCCTAACAATTCCATTCACTCAATTTAACAAATATTTATTGAGTGTCGACTATGTGCCAGGTCCTGAACAGAGATCTTGGGGAGTTCTCCTGCTATCTTTTCTGACTGTCATCCATCCTACATTTATCTATTTTTTTGACCTTCTAACCTGCTATCTGCTTGCAGTTACTTGTACATGAAAAGAGTAGAAGGGAAATATTCAGACATGATCAGCTGATGAATGTCTCTAGAAATCGAGAGACTGGATAGAAAATACAGCCTGGAAGTAAACAATTGTCCAGGCACAGCCCACAGTGTGAATAATGTACCCAGTGATTATTGGAAGTCAACCATATGCTTAAAACAGGAATTTATAAGTACTACATTAAGTAAAGAAATCCTAGGTTAGTTTTATTGCATTCAGTTCCCCTTCATCATCATGGTTATCTTGCTTTGTCATGGTCATTTTTCTGCTGCACCATTTGTTAGTACCTTTGATGTGTCTGCCACTTAACTCTGCTCTTAGCAGTGCTGCAAAGATGCAGAATGTTCAGGCAAGGAACCCAATTGTCAAAAAGAAGAGATGACAAGAAATTAAGATGGGTTAGTTCATAATGTCAATCAAACCAAGGTGCCAATATTCTTAGATAATTATTTGATAACAATTACTCTTGTTCTACAGATTTCAGCAAAAGATAAATTGGGCTTATAGCCAGCACTGTCTTTGTGCAGCATCACAAGAACTTAGGAATAAGCAGAGAGAACCAGAAAGACAGTTACGGGGGCAGATGTGGCTCAAATGGTTGGGTGTCCGTCTGCCACATGGAGGGACCTGGTTTCGATCCCCGGGACCTCCTGGTAAAATAAAAAATATATATATTGAAGGCGCATGGGCTGTCAGGCTCTGTGTGCCGGTGAACCATCAGGCCCCGGGAGCCATGCAGCAAGATGATGACGTAACAGGGGAGAGACAAGACGAGATGCTCCGAAAACTCCAAAAACCAGGAACCGAGGTGGCGCAGGTGGCAGGACACCTCTTTCCTACATCGGAGGTCCCCAGGATTGAATCCTGGTGAAGACTGGAGGAGGAGGAGGAGGAGAAGAGATGGCAGGAAACAGACAAAGAGAATTGCCCAGCAAATGGACACAAAACAGCAAATGGGGAAGGGGGGGTTTAAAATGGATAAAGTAAATAAATGAATCTTTTTTTAAAAAAAGAAGGACAGTTAAAAGAGGAGGTAAAACTGCAAGGGTTTCTTCCTAGCCCGAGCTATCCACTCTCATCATCAGAGGTGTTTTCTTGTAAGGGCCTGTTGTGTTGTAGAAGCCCTGACCTTCCTTTGTTCTGGGTCATCAATTAAAGGCAGATGTGGGGAAGAAGGGGAGGAAGCAAGTTGATGGAAGGCCCAGAAAATAAGACCAATGAGTACATTGTTATAATTTACATTTTCCAAAATTTATACCCTTTCAGATCCATTTTTAATTCCTTTTGTTGCTTTTATATGGAAGGTTTATAATTTCTACCATAGTTTCCACATGTTACACAAATTTCTCAGCAATACCAGTTAAGCATCCTACTGTTGACGGTATGTGACAGAAGCCCCAAAGAGCAAATACTGTTCTGCCACCCTGCTAGTAGTGCATTAATAGTAACTGCCATTGTAAGCGAGCAACTTCCTTAGAGCCATACAGACCTTTATAGCTCAGGATGGAGCTATAGAATAGAGAGCAGGGGCTCTTAACAAGGGGTCCATGAGCTTGAATTGAAATTCAAAAAAAACATTATTCTTGTGGGGACGTGTTGGTGCGGGTGTGATATATTTATTAACTAATACACAGTATAGTGTGGACTTAGTAAGGGGTCCGTTATTTTCTACTGACTGGCAAAGAGGTCTGTGGAACAAAAAATTGAAGCATTAGGGTTCAGATCCAAGCTCTAGCACTTCTCAGTCAGGAAACACATGACACTCACCCTGGGTAATTAGAGAAGAGTTTAACAAAGGGACAGTTTACAAAGATGTGGGAAGAGAGCAGGGAAACCCGCAAGGGGTGGATTCTCAAGGTACCCCAGGTCTAGAAACAGCAGGGAGGGGAGATGTTTCTGCCTCTGGGCCTTAAGTGACATGACCAGGAGCACTTCCTGGAGAAGATAGCTGTGGCCTTCCTTGGGGGAGAGGCTGCCAACCTACAGAGACTCCATGATGAGGGACTGAAGGCTGATAATGCAGTGACTTCATTCTTCTCCCACGCTCTGATCTCTTGCCAGTGTTTGTCATTGGCTGAATGCAGCCAGAAGCCATAGGACAGGGGAGCCCACTGACATAGTCTTGTTGGTCAGCCTGCCAGGGCACGGGGTAGTAGGGAGAAGATGGAGAATGAATCCAGAGGGGTAAAGGGAACATGTTTGGCACAGAATGAGATCTCAGGTATATTACTGAACTTGTCTGCACCCAGTATCCTTGGGAAAAGAATATCTATCTCACAAGGGTAGGATATTCTGTAGGACCCAGGCACTCAGTAATTGTTAGTTTGTCCCTTAAAGGAGCTTACTTTAAAAAAAATTTTTTGCACCCACACATGTAAGTGATATTTGCTATATATGAAGGAATAGACATAACATATAGGTAAGTTATGAGCTGTAATAATAAATGAGCTTACCCCAACTTGACCCTGCCCTTGACTCTACCTCTGGCTCCTCTCCACCCCGTCTCTGCTGCCTCCCCCAGAAATAACCACCATCCTGACTACTGTGTTTATTTTTCTCTTGCTTTTTTTGGGTACACTTTACTACATATGTTTCCATAAACAATAGATTGTTTAGTTTTGCTTATTTTTGAGTTTTATAAAAATGGTATCATATGTGCCATATGTTGTTTTCTGTGACGAGCTTTTTCAAATTACTGTGATTTGCATCCAATATAGATGACTCTTCAAACATAAATTTTGAGTGAAAAAAAAAGTGTAACTTTTGACTGAGGACTCATAACCAAATTATTAATAGATGAGAGACGATACTAATATGTCTTTTGAGAAGTTTCTCTTAATTAACTGAGATGAAGAAAATCAATAATGATTACTTTTCTCAGTACTTTAAAACAGACATCTTTATTAATATTGATATCAAAGAATGAGTGACATTATTAATGATCAATATCAATTTATTAATGATTGATATTAAATAAGATAAAGGACGGTAAGTCCTTAAACAGTGCCAGGCACCCAGTGAATTCAAAGATGTTAATTTGCTTTTCCTTCCAAGGGCCTTGTGGTATGGACGAGTTAGGCATGTGCAGAGATTCGGCTAACACCCTGGAAGAGTGCTGTGAACACACAGCATGTGGAGCATCCAGCTTCCTTACTGATTGGGAAGGAGGAGCCAAAAGGGAGATGCTCTCTAAGGATTAAGAGAATTTGCTAAAAGTACAAAGGGAAGGGGTCATCCAGGCAGAGGGAAGGACTGGGAGAAGGTGGGGAAAAGCAGGGGGTTTTCAGGTTAAGTTCCAGAAACTCAGAGTGGCTGGAACACGGAGTCTTTGAGGAGAGTGGAAGGGGTGGGGAAGAAAGGCATGCAAAGAGTCCCACGGGTCCAGTTAAAAGTTTTACTGATAGGCAATGAAGAGTTGTTGAAGAGGCTTTTCAGCAGGAGAATGACAATTAAAATCTCATTTTAAATTATCCATTCTCCAGCTGACTGGAGGGCGGAATGGAGGAGAAGCCTAGGAAATGAGGAAGTTGTTGCAATAATGTAGGTTAAAGATAATAATAATGGCTCGCATTTATTGATCACTTACTAAGATCTAGTACTGATTCACTTAATAATGCATGTAAGTATTTTACATGCATTACCGTAGTCCTCAAAGCAATATGAGATAGGTTCTATTATTATTCCCATTTTATGGTTGAGGAAATAGAGGCTCAAAGAGGTTAGGTAACTTGCCTTTAGTCACACAGCCAGTATGATTTGGGTCCAAATGGTGTAGCTCCAGAGGCTGACCTTTTATCCACCAAAGAGATGAAGCCTGAGTGAAGGCAAAGGCAGTGATGATGGAGCACAGGGGACGGGTTTGGGGAGATTAAAGATAGACTCTGAAGAATGTGCTAAGGACTGGGTTAGAACACAGGGACAATGGAAGGAGGTGGGGTTAGGAGATGAAGGGCAGGAGATGTAATGATGATGGCAGAGGCAACCTGTGCATGAAACCTGCTTTCTCTAAGGTTCTCTTTGGAACCTAAGTGTGAAGGTGGCTACAGATGGGAAGTGCAGGTGGCAGTCGACTCAAAACTGGGCTTCTGCTGGCCAAGGCCATGGACGTGCTTCTTCCCCCAAGTGCTTGTGCTAAGTTTAAGACCAGTAAACTCTGCTCATTTATGCTCATCTGTGGATGGTAGTCAACTGTGATTTACCCAATTACACTGAGATGGAGTGAAAACAACAACAACAACAGTAAACACTTAACACCATAGAAACTATTTAAAGAGATGAATAAAAGACTGTCAGTAGCAGGGGCCTTGATTGCAAAGCCTGGATCGGTGGGAGTGGTCTCCAACTGCATTCTTAGTGATGGCCCTATTCCGTTTCCTTGGGGTCGGAGATGTTTCCTTCACTGAGTTCCTGCCTGGCTCTGGGTGTCAGAAGCACAATCCTGGAATTAGCTAGTGGCCAGCAAATACACAACATTTTGAGGTTGGGTCACTTCCATGACACTGTGAGACTTCATAGGGCCTCTGTCTTTGCCTGCCTAGCCCTGATGGGGTCCAGGGGCCAGAGGAGCCCATGGAAACGCAGAGAAGGAACAGCCTGTGGGGAGGAGGTGGGGAGAGCCAGCCCCCGAGGCTCCAAATGCCTAAGAGGAGCACTTGTGGCTCCCCGAGGAACAATAACCTGGGCAACCAGAGGCGGAAACCATTTGGTTAGGAAGTGACTGTGAGAGGCAGCCCTGGTTATTCCAGGAACCAGTAAATACCTTCAGATGATAAGTCAAGGATCTAGCTCTGGACAAAGGGATTCCTAACAGAGAGGGGGTGTTGTTCCTCCTTCATATGTGCTTTCAATTTGTACCCTTAGAAGGGACTTTGGGAATTGCTGCTGACTTTGGTGGGAGAACAACTGAAGACTTGTAGCAGATGGATGAGTGGGCGCAAGGAAAAATACTGGTGCCTAGAAATAATGCAGGGGATTCCAGCCCAGGAAGGATGAACTCCAGAACCTTTCCTTCTGGGAGGTGAAGTGTGCATACTTCCTGACAACTTTCCTCACCTGTGAAATAGGCATAAAGATAATAGCAAACAATGGTAGTGAGGATTATATGACATGACACAGAAGGGCCTGGTGATAGAGCTTCAAAGCTTAGGTGTGGTCATTTGAAGGAGCTTTGAAAGCTTAGGCGTGGTCATTCAATTTCTTTTTTAGGCTCCTAGAGTCTATGGGTCACCAACAGCAGGCTGATTAGGAAGCTGAACTTCAACATGTCAAGTTTATACATCCCAGTGCTTTCAAGTTTTTCTGAAATTCATATTAGGGAATCAGGATGATTTACATTTAGCTGAGATTCATTTGATTGGAATGTTGGAAATAAGAGAGGTCTCAGAATATAGAAGCTGGACAGACAGTCTAGGATTGGGGAAGAAAGACATGTTTTTCAATTAGGTGGTTTCCAGATTTGGGGTTGTTTTTCCTTCCCCTATTAAATGATCATCTTTATCATATTTTATATATCTCTTGTTGGTTATTTCTCATGGGTTAGTTCTTATCATGTGCTCTTGACTGGTGTTTGGGGCTGTGTGTGTTTTTAGGCATATAATGGATGCTGATACTTCATTATAACACTTTAATTTTGTAGAGTCTTTATTGTACACACTTCCAGCAATTTTGGTATGCTGCCACCAAGTGGAGGAGTCCCTCAACTCTGCTGCCCAAGAAGACATAGGTAGATTTTATCAGAGGCTCCAAATGATGATGTTCTATTCTTTTCTCATTAAAATTTGAATTTTCTAGGCTTTACTTTTTAAAAATTTTCTAGAAACACTGAAACTTAAGTAACCACTAGGTAGCAATCATTTTCCTCAACTATAAAATGGGCTTAATATGACCTTTCTCAGAAGACTATAGTAAATGTTAAATGAAATAATGTTTGTAAAAATATTTAGGTTATGTATACAATAATTGATAGTTAAAACTGGGAATTTTATAATGCTGTTACTTTGGAGAAAAAATTAAGCAAATACCTAAATAATATTCTATGTCTACACCAATTCTTAACTTTCTTTCATAAAATCAAATCTTTATTTAGAATTTTAAAAATATATTGGTTTGTCTTCAGTCTTAGGTAGATTTTAGTTGACAGAGCTCCAAGTATACTTGTGTCTCGGAACATCCATGGTCTTCCGCACCATTTTCATCAGCCACAAACATTGAAAAGCCTTAGTTTACCTTTTTAAGCCTCCCCTTTCAGATACTATTTTCTCTCTCTGAACATGGAAGATGAGAACAAGAAAAATATCACTACCTAGGGCTTTTTGTTGCTGAGAGTATAAGCCTGGTGAATACATTCACTAGTTGCAGAAAATTTCTATACCAATTTGCTACTATAGCATTTACTAAAAGAACAGTAAGTCTTCCTTTGCCTGCTCCAGTCCATCTCATCTCTTCTTGCCTCAGATGCAAAAATAAATTAAGAATTTCTTAAAATTCCAGCATCCCCTAAGCAGAACAAATAATTTGAGCAAAATTTGAAAAAAGGTTTTTCAATCTTGAAAACCCACCATCTAGTGGTGATGTCTCTTCTGTGGTTTCAAATTGTCCATAAGTCTATCTCCCTGATAGATTATAAACCTCTCAAGGGCATGGATGGTAGTCCTTGTTCTTTGTTTCAGAGTTTGCAGAGTAACGCCTTGCAAGTTGGCTGAATTCAATCAGACCAGGAACTCCCCAAGGACCGGGGCCATTGCCTGCATCTCTTTTTTTTAGACCTAAAGACACTGAGGCCAGACCCAAGTCTCCTTCTTCGGGGTGTTCTTTTTCCTCTGTAAGCGTCTGTACCCACATGGGTGCCCAGGCTGGAGGAGGGTGGACCAGCTCTGTGGCAGAGAGAAGCAGACCTTCTGCCGGAGGAAGCATGTGAGGCAACCGAGTGGGCTCTCCCACCAAGTAGGTGTGTTCCTGTTTCTAAATTGAGGAATTATGAGAGCTGGCCCCATTTCTCCCAGATCCCAGACAGAGCCATGGTGACTCAGCTAGGGCAAATGTTTTTCTGGATAATTGCAGACGTAATCCAAGTGTATGTCCTGATGTCACTGGTCCCTCTTTCCTTTTCCCTCCTTTCCCACCCCCTACTTCTGGGTCAAGTGAGGTCCCAGCTTGGTTTCGAGAGTTACTCAAAAACCCTAAAATGGATGCATTTTTCTCCCTCTCATCATTCAGACCATTCTGTCTAGAGGTGGAATTTTATTTGTTCCTTTTGCTAGTAATTCATGTGCCAGGTTTTGCACAGAAACTCTTCTTGGCCCCATGCCCGAGGCAAAGTCTGAAGGAGTCTGGCACACTCTACCCTCATTTGCTGCCCAGGAAGAGAATGTCCTCTGATCTACAGACCCGTCCTTTCTCAGCCCACAAGCTATTTTCCTTTGCAGGAACTTCAGGGTTCAGAACTCATTTGCTGAAAAGAGACTCCCTATTTTGGGCTTGTAGGAAGGCAAGATCCACTCCTCACTCTCACCCAGCTCTGCCAGGAATGGAGTGTCCTATTGGGGCTAATGCGAAACGGTCCAGATTTACTTCAGGTGCCTGTGGACACAGAGGACAATTGTTGAGTTCTGGTATACATACAGAACTTCAAGAAAATGGTCAAATAATCCCTTGGCCTTTTTAGGCTGCCTCTATACTTGCAGACTAACAAGGGGGGACCCAGTTCTTCCCATCAGGAAGGCTTGCAGTCTTGTTGATATTCCAGAAAACAAAAACTGAATGTTTCTGAGGCAACATTCAAACAAGTGCCCCACTTAAATGGAATTGATCAGCGATAATTTATTGGAGATAAAATTCGACCTGGACTTTAAAGGCAGTAGGTGGAGAAAATCCTGCAGCATAAAGCAGGAAGGTATTATAGAGGTCAGCCAGGCCAGCCCCTTCACGTTAAGAGGGTGGGATGCTGTTGTGGTGATGAACCCAGGGCCACCCAGCTGGCTAGTGGTGTTAATGGGGTCAGGGCGCCTGTCCCGGGCTTCTGCAACCCTGCACTGCCTCCTGATATGGACAGAGCCTGTGGGAGACACTCCTGACAGCAGGTGGCCCCAGGGGCAGCAGGCACCAAGGCAGGCCTCCTAGGCCTTACAGGAGCTCCCTGAGCCACTGGGCTAGCTGCGGGCGGGACAGGCTGTTTGTGTGGTTCAGATTTTGAGCAAAGACCTGGATCCCCATGGTGCCAACCCTTCCTGTTTAGTTTCAAGTTTAAAACACATCCAGCACCCCCCTTCAGATTTCCTCTGTCTGCTCTCCTAGACCTCCCTTGCTGCTCCCAGCCTCCCACCAGTGCTCAAGCCATCACAGGATTTTTCCTCTATGTGAACTCTGAGGACCTCATCAGCTCCCTGTTCCAGAGCACCCCCACCCCTTTCAGAGGGAAGGAAGGCGGGCTGCAGGGCCAGGGCTGCCTGCCCTGAGGGCAGTGAAGCTCCTCTGCTCGGAAAGCCCAGTGGGCGTAGCCTGGAAGGGGACTTTGCAAGAGGGTGTAAGGGGTGACTCACACCTCATGCGAAGGTGTCCATATTGGTGGGTGTATTTGTGCGTGTGTCTGTGCAGCAGGCAAAAGGCATTGGGCTTTCAAGAAGGTGAATATTACTTAGGGAGGAGGAAGAGGGGAAGATGGGAGCTGTGCATGAGTTTTGACCAAAGGCCGTTTCCTGGAGGAAACTCGTGATTTATTAATGAAGAGTCCAGGGCCCAGCTGGAGAGAGGGATCCTGTGAAGGGGGTGGGGAGAAAGAGTTGTTTTGACAACAAGAATTGGGGGGAGCCAACAGGGGCACTGCTCTGCCTCCCGGCAAGCTCTGGCTCGAGCCTTGGTGCGTGGGCTCCAAGCCTCGCACAGCTGCCCCGTTGCAAACTCTCTTGGGTCTCATCAGCTCTCTTCTCTTTTTCCTCATTTTCAAAAAGCTCCAAGTGTCTTACGGTTGGGGTGACTTGGGCACTGTGGTTAGACAGGTCTTTGGAATTTGGTCTCCATCTTTGATCTACTTCTCACAGATTTATGAGCAGTGATTATAACGACACATTTTTTAAAAAAAAGTTTAAAGATGAATCGTTTTTCACACAGCTGACTGGCGGGGGGCACAGATTGGATGAAGGCCAGAGGAAAGCTCCTCTGCGGTTTCTCTGAGAAGGGTTGGAGTGGGTATGGGAGCTGTGTGAACAGGTTGTGGGTCTTTTCTCTCTGCTGCTTCAGTTTCCATTTTGTTCCTGCCTCACACTCTGAAGACCCCAGAAGGAAGAGACGAACAGTTCTGTGAGAGACGCTGGGAAACAGGACAAGAGGATGCTGTCCTGAAATGAGCATTTGTATTTCTGCTCATTCTCACCTGCACCCACTCCTCTCCCACGTTTCCTTCCCTCTGACAAGGTGGGGTTGCTTCCAGCCTGCCCCTGTCCAGTCTGCTCTAGAAGGCAGGTCTTTTCCTTTTGTGGATGGAAGTTGTGTTTCAGAGCCTGTGAGATTGTAAGATGACCTTGCTGATTAACACACATCAGAGTTTATGCAGTTAACACAGACTGGCCCCTCCAAGGTTTTCGTCTCTTAGAAGGCTGCGCCTCTACTGTGCCTTCAACCCCAGCCTTCCATTCTGGTCCTGCTGGCATTCACGCCATTTGCAGAACTCTCTTTGGGTATTCCCTTTAGCCTGTGGTGTGCTTTTTTGCAGGGTGGCAAATATTGTTTTTTTTTTCTGAACAGGCTTGGTTTTTAGAAAGCTTCTGTTATAAAGGCAGCATTGAGGAGCAAATAGATAGGGGATACCAGGAATGTGCAAGTGTCCTGCTGTGCTCTTTTAGGCCCACTGGACCTGCCACATGGCCATGCCTGGGAATGCTGAGTGTGGTCTTGGGGCCTGGGTCTGTGCTATTTAATACTTCACCATGCCTTGTCCAGGGGAAAAAGTTGAATTGGCCTCATCCCTGTCACAGCATTTGCACTCAGAGTTTTTATTAAGATTAGATAGCGGACTTTAAAGAGGTGGAAAATGCCAGCCTTCCTCATTTTGCCTCCAGTGTGAGGTTTTCCTGGGACTCAGGTGGGGAACTGGCAAGGGGAAGTTTCTAGACCTGGAAATGGACAAGTGTATCTCTATACTCTTCACTTTAGGCAGTTAGTACTTAACTGTGGATGTACACCAAGGGAATTTTTAAAAACTATTGAATCCAACCCCAGACCAATTAAATCAGAATCCATGCACTTTACAGAAGAGGAATTGAGGCTTAGATTTAGGATAGAACATACCTTCACCTCTTGTCCCTGGCATTATGTGTCAGAAGTGCCAAAGCAAAAGACTTGTTGTTAAAAGGGTAGAATGGACACAAACTCTTTGCAACAATCATAACATGGCAGAAAGGACAGAGTTTGTCTTCCAGTAAAGAAATGACCAGCTCTGGATGAATCAACAAGGATTCTGAGGAGGCCTTGATAGCAGCTGAATCCCAACTTGACTGAAGGCCAGCCGATGGTGGACAGTCACCCATAACCCTAAGAGAGAGGGACGTGGCAGGCAAAGGGAGCCCGCCTACCTGGCTGCACCCTTCTTTCCTGCCTTTTGGACAGACAACCACCCAGCAGACCTTCACGTTATGAAGGATGTTTAAGGAGTATCATGTTTGCAGACATCCATACACAATGCAAAATTCCCTAGAGCAGAGATTCTTAACCTTTTTTGTTCCACGGACCCCTCTGCCAGTCAGGTGAAAAACCACAGACCCCTTACTAAGTCCACACTATACTGTGTATTATTTAGTAAATATATCACACCCACACGTCTCCATAAGAATAATGATTTTTTTGAATTTCAATTCAAGCTCAGGGACCCCTGCTTAAGAACCCCTGCCCTAGAGGGTGGCTGGCTTTCTCTATCAGGTGTGGCTTCTTCCAACATTCTTTTTACTCCTTCTGATTATACCAATTAGAAAGCTCAAAGCAGTTGCTAATGTGTCTTTGACACTTTTCTTTAACACCTGCAGATTTCTAGGTGTGGCCTGGTTTGGGGCATCAGCAGAGAGCTGCTGACTCTATTAGAATAGCAATAAGGAGCCCAAAGCAGGTTAACATAGATGGGGTAATGGACAAACACTTCAGAGAAATCTAGGTCCTACAAACAGAGGCTCTCTGAAGTGCCTGAAAACAGCATGAGAATTCAGATACAAGCCGGTCAGGGGAATCGTTTTCTTCTCACAACTTGAGGGCTTTTCTTCTCAAATTCTGAACTGAGAATTTAGCTGGTTTAGTGAAATGAGGGAAACATGGGTACAGCACAGTTTTAGGAAAAAGCATGAACTTTTTCAGTTTCTTCTGCTCATGATGAACTGTCTCCAGTTTAAAGGCTGCCTAGTCGCTGTGGGCGAGACTTCTCCAGGCCCTTCCAAACTGCCCTGCCTTGTGAGTCCTGCCTCCTGTAAGGACCACAGCTGCCCTGCCTCCTGTAAGGACCACACAGGTCCTGCCTCCTGTTAGGACCACGCAGGTCCTGCCTCCTGTAAGGACCACATCTGCCCTGCCTCCTGTAAGGACCA
>JAKSZT010053887.1:28871737-28902153 GCA_026826555.1 Tolypeutes matacus
CCTGCCTCCTGTAAGGACCACATCTGCCCTGCCTCCTGTAAGGACCACAGCTGTCCTGCAGGCTATGCATGGCAAGGATGAGGCCGCCCTTATCAAACAAGGAGTCTTTGCCTTGCCTTTCCTGCTCTTTCACCCACTCCTCAGTGGCCATTCTCGCTCTGCACCCCAATGTTCAGTTGTTCCTCTTCCCTGGATTATTCAGTGAACAGGTCTGATTTGAAGGTTCATTTTGCTCCATTGCAGCCTAAACATTGGACCTTCCTGGGCCCCTGAACTGCTGCTTGTGTATTAGCACCCCTAATTCCGTACCCAACAAGTGACCCAGCCCCCAGCTACACCTGTTAAAGAGATAGAAACCCTGTTGCCTCCTCCACGGGACTGCTGGGGTGGGGCTCACTGTGGGTCTCTGCTCCCCAACCTGGGATCAGAATGGATGAATGTTACATTATTTCAGCAGCTGTTTCAAGTGCAGGTCTGCCAGCCATTCATATAAATGGGGTAACTCTCAGGTGGCATCACAGGAGTCAAGGCAAACGGGGTCAGACCATCTGTCCGCTTGGAGCACAGTAGAAACCACAAGCAGGATGGTCCTCATTCCTTGGGTAGGGGCTTTCACACAGGATGCCCTGGGCCTCCAGGCTGGTTTGCGTGATGTCTGCTTCTGCAAGGGAGGGCTTTCTTTCTATCAGTTCCAGGTGCTCCTGGCTTAATGACAGACCTGGAACAGGGCAGTTGACACTTGCATGTCCAACCCAGATAGCCAAGACATCCACCAGACTGTGTAACCCTGAGCAAGTCACATTTTTCTTCTGGAAGGTGCTGCCCTCAGCTCTAAAATGAGGAGATTAGCATGAGTAACATTTAAGGTTTCTTCAAGCCCAAGCACTCTGTGCATCTACGTGGCAAGATGGCCAAGCGGTTTCATGCACAAATACTGGAATCAAAATGGATTCAAATCCTGATTTTACTTCTTCCTGGTGACTTAGAGCGAGTTACTCAACCTTCTGAGCCTCAGTTTCCTTAAGCATGGGATGGGATAATAATAGTGGCTACTTATAAGTTTGACGTGAGGAATAAATAATGCATATAAAATGCTTAGTATAGAGTTTTATGTGCTCAATAAAAGCTTTTATCATTATTATGTGTATGTCACGTATTTCTTTTTTGTCAAAAACAGCTCTCCCAGTTTCAGTAGTTTGATTCACATTTTCTATTTCTCTCCATCTTAAGATCTTGAGCTAATCAAGATTTAGAGGTCCAACCTAGATCTGGCTACTGGTCTTCTGCTTCTTTACTGAACCTCCCTCCTTTGCTTCCTCCTTGTAGCGAAGGAGCAGTCAGCATATAGGCTAGTTTCCACCTCAGGGCCTTTGCACAATGTTTCCTTTGCTTGGATTATTCTTTCCACAAGTATTCCCTTAACCAGCTCCTTCTCATAGTTTAAGTCTCTGTTTAAATATCAACTCATCATAGGGAAGTGGATGTGGCTCAAGTGGTTGAGCTCCAGTCTACCATATGGGAGGCCCCAGGTTCGTTTCCTGGGGCCTCCTGGTGAAGGCAAACCGGCCCGCATGGCGCGGAGAGCTAGCGCAGCAAGATGACACAACAAAGGGAGACAAGCAGACACAAAAATGCACAGTGAATGGACACAGCGAGCACAAGTGGCAAGGGGGGGGATAAATAAATAAATCTTAAAAAAAAAATCAACTCATTGTGGTACATTCTGACCATCTGATTTCTTCTTTAGACAGCAAAATTTGCATTTATTCTATTTACCTAGCTATTTTCTTGTGTCCACCTCTCTCTCTAGAATGTAACTTTCATGTTTCTTATCTTGTCCACTTTTATATCTCTAGTGCCTAGCACTGGACCAGCCATAAAATAAGTGCTCAATAAATATTTGTTGGATAAATAAATTAAGAAATGAACTATGACACCATATTATATATGAAGCACTTTATAACTAGATTCTCATTTTGAAACCATATAGCTCTCTGTGAGGGAAACAGAGATTGGTCAGATAATTTTAGGCCTTACAAAGTTTATAATCAATAGAGGCATAATATATGCCAATCAATCCATGCATTTTTTTCATTCATTTACCATCTATGTTCTCCCAGGAAGTGGGCTGTCAGGGATGCAAAAGTAAAAGGCATAGTTCCTGCTCTCAAGACAGTTTCTAGTCTATTGAGGGATACAGGTAAACTTATGTTAAGTGCCATGTAAGGTCAGCAAAGGGTTAAGATATCACAGAGGAAAAGGCCTCTAATCCCAGCAGGGATGGAAATAGGGTGGGGTGAGGATGTCAGTCAGGGAGGAAAATGCCATTTGAGTTGAGCTTTGAAATGTGAATTAAAGTTAGCCAGCTAAGACGGGGTTGGGGTGTGCAAGGACAAAGGCATGGTGGTGTGAGATGGCAAAGTCTAATGCAAAATCGCAAGTAATAAGTAGTTTAATAGAGGCATGGATAATATGTTGTCTGTTTTAGCAAAGGGGAAATTGCTGTGACAAAAGAGATCAGGAAAAACCTCAAGGAGAAGGGGGCATTTGAATTCAACCCTTTGGCCAGGTGACAGAGGGACCAGGTGGTTCACTGAGATGCCCAGGACAGAATCCAGAGGAAGGGTCTGAGCCTCGGCTGGACAGGGACCTAGGGAAGTACAGTGTAATACAGGGAGGAGTTGAGGAAGCAGGAATTGGGGGGCTTGTTGGGGAGGAACCTAGGGGGAAGTCGTGGCCTAGGGTTGTCACTAACAGGGGCTTTACCCTGCTGTCGAGTGCAAGAGTGACACCTGGCTGGGAATATTGGTACCCTTATCCCTACCCCTCAAACTAAGACCAGTGAATCCTACAATATGTGAAACAGGACTGAGATAATAACAGCAGCTAAGATAGAGGAGGCAAATACAAAGGCCAGCAAGCAGGTGGGTCACATGTGTGTGAATGAGCCAGGAGTGATGTGAAGAATCAATGGTTTAAGCCTCCTTGATCTCTGCTAGGCATGGGAGGCCCCCATGAGTGAAACAGGTCAGTGTAACATGCCTATTCATTCATTCTTCACCCACCTACCTAACTACCATGGCCCTCCATGTGCCAGCTCTCCAGGATCAACCAGACCTGGAGCCAGCTCTCATATAGCTCACAGCCCAGGGGGCCAAGAGACTAACTTTAGGGGCATCAGATGTGGGCAAAACCTAAGTGGCTCCTAGAATGACACTCAGGACCTGCTCAGAAACTTTTAGATGAGGCTACCATATGTATGATAAGAAGCAGATCACTGCCACTGTGCTTTCAGGGCAGTTTAGAAGTAGAGAGGGAAGCCCAGGAAAGCAGATCTCCAGCAGGCATCTGATGGAGCCCAGATAGATCCTTTGGGAGGGCAGGTGCCCAGCCCTCCAGGGTCTCCTTAGGCCATGAGAGGAGGAGCTCAGTCTTTGCACAAAGAACCAAAGAAATTCACTCCAAGGGCAGAAACACTCCCAAGCCTGACTTCCTATGTTAGCAATAAATAACTCCATTTGAAAGAGCATGAAGCTATGGAGAGAGAAACTGGGTAACATTTTTGACGGGCTCCCAAATAGCATAGCTGTTGGTTGCCGTTGGCTCATCTTACACACGTTGTTCTGTCTGATATAGTTGCATGCTACCTGCTATTTATTTATGCGTATCCTATATGATTTATCCAAAGTGAATCTTTATCTTAAAACTCTCACAAACCACACCCAAGAAAGTCTAGGTGCTTTAAGTATTCTTGGATTACCTGGGCATATTCCTGGGTCTCATTCCCAACAACTTGCATTAGAATGCCTGGAAGGGGTACTCAAATCAGCATTTTTAAACAAGTGTCCTAGGTGATAACAAAAGTCACTAAAGTTTGAGAAACATTGACATGGAGTGGTGAAAATACTTTTTCATGATAGTGCAGGCTTGCTGAGTAAAAACAGCCCCAGTGACATTTAATGAACAAAAGAATAAATGGTCTAGAACTGAGTACAAGAAACAGTTGATCAATCATTGGGTCATTCAGTATGCAGTAATGACTTCTGGGCCGGAGAGCCCTGGAGAGTCCATGAAACAGTTCACAGCTCAGTTTGAAGGGACCATAATTTATCACAAAGGATGAAAAACTGGCCAGAGGGGCCCAGGTCTCAAACTCCAGACAGTAAGCTGATAGGGGAGGGTAGGGGTAGGGAGAATGGAGCAGTGGCTGCTTGCTCCCTCTAAAGTAGGGGTGTGGGAGAGGGGAGGGGTCACTCACTCTCTTTTCTCTTCCTTAGTGGATTTAAGGCCTGCTGCTCCCAACTTCACCTTTTATGCTCCCATCTTCACCATTCACAAGGGGCAAAGCTGCTCCTTAAAATTTGATTTGGGCTAATAAATTCTTTCAAAAGGTAAATAACCTAAAGGGGAAAGGAGGGCTACCTCTTTGTTATATTCTAGTGTAAATTGTTTTTATTCAAACTACTCTGACTACACTGAGTGAAAGAAGTGATCTGGGAGCTGGGAGCTGGGAGCTTTGGGGACAAGAGCAGGCTGGGGAACCACTGTGGAGCTTGGCGTGCAGACCCTGGTTGTTTCCAGAGTGGTGGAGAAGGGACCAGAGGATGAGAGTACATCAAAAGCAAGCTCTGATGATTTTGATGTTTGCCTCTAATCACCCAGAGATCAAAAGGGGAGACTGCTTCCCTGCTCCAACCCAGTTCCCACCGCATCACCACATTGAAGCTGCCCTGACAGGTGGGAGCATGTCCTCTTAGTTGGTAAATCCAACAGTTCTTCTCTCAATTAATATCCTCCCTCTGTAGCGTTTGAACATGGTTCCTCCTTGAAATCCTCTCCTCAAATTTCCTTGACTTCACTCCTCTCCTGGTTTTCTCTAACCTCTTTGTATTTTTCCCTCAGGCTCATCTGCTTTCTTCTCCCATCTCTTAAAACATTGCTATTCCCATCAGTTCTATCCATGATTCAGAAGATGGTTTTTCTCATCGTACTCACTTTCACTGGGTGATTTCACCCACTTCTGTGCACATCACCTACCACCTATACTTGGATGTATTCATTCTGTAAGTTTTTATTAAATACTTACTATGTGCCAGGCACTATTTGACTCCCAAATCAAAATTTCCAGCCAGATCTTTTATAATCTCAAGACTCTTTATCAAATTGCTATCAGAATTTCATATATGTGTAAGATATGTAAATTATATTTACATTATTATTCATAATATGCTAATAAAAATAACTGAGGCTGGGTTTCCTGAGACTGGGATTCAGGAAATGATTTATTTAAGAGCATGCTATTCAAGAAAAATTTGTAAGGAAGTGAGAGAAGCAGCCTAGGGAAGGGGGAAGGAACTGGGCAAAGATATGGTCAGGTAAAGTCTAACTGTAGCCTGATTGGGGGACAGGAAAATCTCTGTAGCATAAATTTCACCCCAGAGTTGTCCCTCCTTGAGGCAAAGGTCCGTGCCTTGGCACTTCTGTATTAGAGTCATTGGCCACCCCTAGGGTGGGTGTAGAACCACCTAGATTTCTCTTAGAGAAGTGGCTCCTTTTAGCCAAAGCCAAGTCTGCTGAGTATGTTGCACATGTAAGCTGTTAGCTGCAAAGCTCGTGAGCGTTGGGCATTGGAGGGTGGACACACTGGTCAATGAAGGGCATCTGAATGGGTCACCAACTGTGCCTCCTACAGCAGTTAAGACCTAATTAGTATCTTCTATGGGTCATATACATACATATATACATATATACATACAATATGCATATTAACTAACCTTTAAAACAACTCTATGATGTAGTTATTATTATTATTCATATTTTACAATGAAGAGACTGAGGTACAGAGAGGTTGAAAGTAACTTTCCCATATTAACAAAATGGAAAATAACAAGTTTTGGTAAGGACGTGGAGAAATTGGAATGCTTGCGCATTGCTGGTGGGAAAATGGTGCAGCTGCTGGTTTGGTGGTTCCTCAAAAAGTTAAACATAGAATTACCATATAACCCGGCATATATACCCATGATAAATGAAAACAGGGACTGTTTTAGTTTGCAAGCTGCTGAAAACAATATACCAGAAATGGGTTGGCTTTTACAATGGGGATATGTCAGGTACAAGCTTATAGTTCTGAGGCTGTGAAAGTTTCCAAATCAAGGCATCATCAGATGACGCTTTCTTCCTGAAGATTGGCACATGGAAGCACCTGCTGCTCTCTCTCTTCTCTTCTAGGTTTTGTTGCTTCAGCTTCTGGCTTCCTTTCTCCCAGTTTCCATTGATTTCAGCTCCTTGCTCTCATGGCTTTCTCTCTCTGCTCTTGTAGCTTTTTCTCTGTCAGCTTCTGGGGCTTCCTTTCTGTCTCTCTCTCCATATTTATCTTGTTTATAAAGGACTCCAGTAAGAGGATTAAGACCCACCCTGGGTCACTCCTAATGGAAGTAATCTAATCAAAAGGCCCTTAACTGATGTGACCTAATCAAAAGATTCTATCTACAATAGGTTCACACCCACAGGAATGGACTAGCTTTAAGGACACGATTTTCTGTGGTCCGCCCAGCATCAGACTGTCACAGGGACTCAATAACATACTTGTACAATATTCACAATAGCCAAAAGGTAGAAACAACAAGTGTCCATTAACAACGAATGGATAAACAAAATATGGTATATGCATACATGGGACTATTTCTCAGCCAAAAAGTGTAATGAAGTTCTGGTACATTCCACAACATGGACGAACCTTGAAAACATTATGCTAAATGAAATATACCACACAGACCCAAAAGGGCAAATATTGTATGGTTCCACTTATATTAAATATCTAGAATAGCTAAATTCATAGAAACAGAAGGTAGATTAGAAGTTATCAGGGGCTGGAGGAACAGGAGAATGGGCAGTTAATGCTTAACGGATACAAATTTCTGTTTGGGGTGATGGAAAAGTTGTGGGAATGGGAAGTGGTGATGGTTGCACAACATTGTGAATGTAATTAATGCCACTGAATTGTACACTTAAAAATGTTTAAAATGCTAAATTTTATGTTATATGTATTTTTACCACAATAAAAATTTTTTAAAAAAGGACAAAGACAGGCAATCCCAAAAAGAAAGAAGGAAAAAAATAAGTAGCCCAATGTTCCACAATAAGGAAATGGTGGAGCCAGGATTCAGACATAGGAAATTTGGTTCAAGTTTCCATACCCTTAACTGCTACCACTACTTCCTCAATATATTTAGTCAGTACATTCCTCGTAGTGTATTAGGCAATGTATAATGTGAAATAAATATAAAAATCCCTGCCATCATTGAGGTTACTTTCCATTGAAGGAAGATGGACAATAAATAAAAAAGTAAAATATATGATCCAGATGGTAAATGCCCAGGAGAAAAGTAAAATCAGGGAAGGGGGATCAGATTGGGGTTGTAGCTTAGTTTTATCATTTCTTAAATAGTGATACCATGCTTAATTTATAAGGTTATTGTGAAGATAAAATGAAATAATCTATGTCAAGTGTCCAACCACAGTCCTTGGCATGGAATAAGCAAATGGAAAAAGTTCTTTTCCCTTCCCCAGCTATGTCCATTACTTAAAACCAAATATAAAATGCACCTTAGGAGAATAGGCTGTTTTCACAGAAAGATGCCAATTAAACTAGCTTTCAGCAGTTAGTCCCTGAACCTCTTTCAGCAACTCCTGAGTTGGTGAGAACTTCATAGAGAATATTAGTACCTGATTTCAACTTTTTAAAAAAAACATTTATTTTATTTATTTCTCCCTACCCCCTCGTTGTTTGTGTTTGCTGTGTCTGTCTGTTGTGTGCTGGTCTTCTTTTTAGGAGGCACTGGGAAGTGAACCCGGGACCTCCCATGTGGGAGGGAGGCGCCTAATTGCTTGAGCCACATCCACTCCCTGCTTTGCTGTGATTTCATTATGTTTTCCTCCTTGTGTCTCTTGTTGCATCATCTTGTTGCATCAGCTCACCACGCCAACACATCACATCAGCTCACTGTCTTGCTTGCCTTCTTTAGGAGACACCGGAAACCGAACTCAGGACCTCCCGTGTGGCAGGCAGAGGCTCAATTGCTTGAACCACATCTGCTTCCCCTGATTTCAACTTTTAGCTATCAGAAATTATTGGTTCATAGTGTGTAATCTGCTACTGACCACTACGTTTAGATGCAGGGATAGTTAACCCCCAGCTCATGGTGGTAACACTGAATATTTAATGTTAGGGATGCAGATTTCTCATGTAAGCATAATTATGGTATCTGCAGTGGAGCTTGAGTAGCAGATAAACAAGGAAGATGATCATCTCTGAGGAAAGGCAAGACACACATTAAAAGTTACCTTGTACTTCATAACCACTAGAATGGCTCTTATGAAAAGAATACAACAACAACAAACAGAAAACCACAAGTGTTGGCAAGAATGCAGAGAAATAGGATCCCTCATTCATTGTTGGTGGGAATGTAAAATGCTGCAGTTGTGGAAAACAGTTTGGTGGAACCTCAGAAAGTTAAATATAGAATTACTATATGACTTGGCAATCTCAATTCTAGATACATATCCCCCCAAATTGAAAGCAGGGACTTAAATAGATTGTGTGCACCAATGTTCATAGTAGTAGTTGGGCTATTACAATTGCCAAAAAGTGGAAGCAACCCAAGTGTACATCAGCAGATGAGTGAATTAAACGTATATACATATGATGGGATATTTTTCAGCTGTAAAAAGGAATGAAGTTTGGATACATGCCACAACATGGATAAACCTTGAAGATACCATGTTGTGTAGAATAGGGCAGATGCAAAAGGACAGATATTGTATGATCTTACTTATATGAAATAACTAGAATCTTCTAATTCATAGAGACAGAAAGTATATTACAGTTTGGGGTGAGGGGAATGGGGAGTTAATGCTTAATGGACACAGAGTTTCTGTTTGAGAGTGAAGGAAAATTTTTGGTAATAGTTGGTGGTGATAGTAGCACGACATTGTAAATATATTTAATACCACTGAATTGTATACTTGAAAGTGGTTAAGATGGAAAATTTTATATTGTATATGTGTTACCGCAATAATTTCTTCTTTTAAAAAGCGCTTTAAAAAGTTTCTTTACAGTGCCTGACATAAGTGGGCATGCAACAAATGAGTCAGCTAAGCTAAACTTAATGAGAAAAGCCATTAAATCCTAAGAGAAAAATGGATAAAAGAACCGATCAGGTAATTTGCAGAAGAAATATTTATGGGCCAATAAGCTATGGTTAGTAAAGAAAGAAATGTAAATTTAAATATAAAGCAATATTTTTCCCAGAAAATCGGCAAAATTTTAAAAATGCAATGACCAGTGCTGGTGAGGATACAGTCAGGAGGTACTGTGATATACTGCTGGTGTTCATGTAGGTTGATTTGCCTTTCTATAAAGCAATAATGGGAGTGATTAAATAAGTTATGGTATAGGCTTAAGATGGGCTATTATGTGCCATTAAATATAACAGTTTCAAAGAAATTTTAGATGTGACAAGAAACTTTAAATATGTTACAGTGAAAAGGAGAGCATTATACATATGAAACTGTATACACAAAAACGCCCGGAAGGAAATAGGCCAGAGTATTGTTTTTTTTTTAATCAGCCAAACTTTCACCATTAGCATCTCATATAAATCTTTGAATATTTCAACTTTTCTATAATTAGCAAGCATTACTCATAATGGGAAAGAAATCCCATAATTTAAGGGAAAAAATCACATGGCTTGGAGACAGGAAGGCAGAGAAAATTATTTTTGGAGGACCCTAGCCCCTTGTTGACTCAGTAAGTGTCAAAAAGGGAGAAGAGGCAACTCCTGCCCTTTGGGTTGCAAGATTTGGGGCAGAAGCAAGAGGCTCAGCCTTCCTCCTCTATTGAGTCTAGTCCTTTGTATTGAATACTGGAAAACAAGAAGAAATGGAAAGAGTCTCCTGGCCTAGGAGCTTCCTCTAATCTGGAGAAAACTGAGTAAACAGCCTATGCTTGCTGCACTCACACAATCAAAGAAGCAGTGGTCTTTTCTCCTGGTCTCAACATTCTCATCCCTAAATTTGAGAATGAAGACTGAAAGGGGGTGTTTGTTTCCATTTGGGGCCTAAATCCTTACCTCCAGTAGCTATAAGCAATTGATATGTTGTAGTACACATCTGTGAGTCATGTAACATGCATAGTGGCTCAAACATGTACAATCTGGGAAACAGGAAATTAAATTAAATACCCTAAGGAAATACTACACTAGTGTTTGTATAAAAAGAGATAAAACATGACTTAACCATAGTCTATTTTGAGTTATAATCTAAATGGCTAGGTCAAATAAACCAAGAAGAAAGACTCCTAACTATCAAAACACAGACTTTCTGACAAACTGAGATATTATAACTATTCTGACCTTCCTCTTCCCCCCATCCTGGTCTCAGGAGTTATAGTCAAAGGCCAAGTGTTTAAACAAACATTAATACACGTTGCTACTTACTAAGTTATACAACAACATCTTGATTCACTTGGCCTGATTCTTGGTTTTCAAGATGGTCGCTGTCACTTCAGTTGGCCTTGATTTCAAGAGCAGCTTCCCCCCTTTAACATACTGAAATGTGGCTTTATGCATCCTAATGTTTATAATGCAAGTACAGGAGACAACTAGACCCCACCCTTTGCTATCTCTGAGTAATCACCATGACCCAGTAACCTGATATTTTAAAGTTGACTTATGTATTAGTCTGCCAAATGGTCGCCGATGCAAAATACCAGAAATCTGTTAGCTTTTATAAAGGGTATTTATTTGGGGTAAAAGCTTACAGTTACAAGGCCCTAAATAGTCCAACTCAAGGCTGCTTTCTCACCAAAGTCAGTTGCCACATGTTGAAGCAAGATGGTCACTGATCTCTATGAGGGTTCGGCCTTCCCCTCTAGGCTTCCTCTCTCTCTGCTGCAAGCAGGCATAGGGCTTGTCTCTCAGGGCTTCCTCTCTCTCCTGGCATAGGGGTTTTTCTCTCTGGGCCTTCTATATTAGTCTTGGCTCTCTTCTCAGGGTCAGCTGCAAACTATCAAGCAAATGGCTTATTTCTCCCTGGGCCCAAGAATCAAACATGATAGAGCTCTCTCTCTTCCCGTGTGTCTTCTTGAGTGAATGCCTGTTTATATCAGCCCATCAAGGAGGTGGCAACTCAACCTGAGTTAAGCCCAGTCAGAAGCCCTAAGTTGATTTTATCAAGTAAACTTAATCAAAGGCCCCTCACTGAATTTAATACAATCAAAGGGTATCACACCCAGAGGAATAGATTAGTTTACAAACAATCTTTCTCTTTTTGGAATTCATAAATAATCTCAAACTGCCACAACATACGTTTTGAGCTACAAGCAATATAACTTAAATACCATGTTGGCAAATATATGTTATTAATGCTTTGCGTACCATCTGTAATCAATTGGTAGACTCGACCTTGAGCCTTTTATTGAAAAAGATTCTTTGGCCCAGTCTGGATTCAGGGGTAAAGCATGCCAGTGTCAGTAGGCAGTGTCTGCCAGTGATGTGTACTCTGGGAAGGACAGGGGCTTTTCATCTCAGGTTTAAGGGGCAACAGGGTCCCTGTTTTCAGAGAGCTTGTGTTCAGATGAGGATGACTTGAGCCTTCCTAGAAGCAAAAGCGGAAACAAAAATTAAGAGAAAAATCAAACATAATTATGAATACCTTAACAGTAAACATCCCAGAAAGTACAAATGTCTGTAGGGAAAGCCAAGTTATTTGCTGAGTGCTGGGAGAAGGCAGAATGCCAGGATCATTGGTCAGAGGGGATTAATCTTGAAAGGTTTTCTGAGGCAGTATATTTTGAGTTGGAAAGTGGGCAGGAGACCTGGCATGAAGTTGGAAGGGCAGTTCAGGTCAAGGGGAATGCAGATTGCTGGATGCTTTTTGACTGCGTACTCCAAAGTCTCGGCTGCCCAGAGTGACTGTGCTGGCCTCTGACCTCCCCACAGTGAGGACGTGTGCAAACGTGGCTTCACCGTCATCATCGACATGCGGGGCTCCAAGTGGGACCTCATCAAGCCCCTCCTCAAGACGCTGCAGGAAGCCTTTCCAGCTGAGATCCATGTGGCCCTCATCATCAAACCCGATAACTTCTGGCAGAAACAGAAGACCAATTTCGGCAGCTCCAAATTTATCTTTGAGGTGAGTCATTCCTCTCTCTTAGCACCCCCTTTCCCTTCCACTTCTGCCACCCACACATCTCTCTGACTTTCCCTTCTCCATCTTCCCTATGCTATGCAACGTCAAGGGCTATTTTAGGATTCCTTGGCCACCAAGGCTCTACCAAGTAGAGTGTAGAGAGAAATGAGAGGCTCTAGAGATGGTCTTCAATGCACAGTGTCTTTGGGTACTCCTACTTACTGTTGGCAGTATGTAAATTGGAACAACTGTTTCTGGGGGTAACTTTGCAGTTTATACCAAAAGCTTTAAAAAGAGTTTATATCTATTGATCTAGTAATTCTTCTTCTAGGAAAATATTCTTCAAACAAAAACTAAACAAAACAGAAAGGTGGAAAATATTATAATTACACTTAAAAATTGTGCAAGAATGTTTATTACATTGTTTTTTTTTACAATAACAAATATATATATATGCTATATCCTAAATACGCATTAATTGGGGATTGGTGACATCAATATACAAATGTTATGAAGCCGTTAAAAATCATCTTTAGAAAAATAGTGTCATGGGAAAATTCTCAGGACATATTGTTAAGTTAAAAAACAGGATGGGTTATAAAACAGGATGGGAAGCATAATCTCAAATTTGCTTTTTAAATGCATGTATGGGGAAGAAGACTGGAGACACACAACAATGTTGACAGTGGTTTACTGGAGATGGTTGGATTAGGGTGATTTTTATTGTCTTCATATTTTTCTATTTTCTTTCAAGAATTATGTATTACTTTTATAATTGGAGTAAACATGTTATTTTTAAAGTAAATTTTCCAGAGGCCATATGTATCCCCTGAGACTTTTTTACTGCTAATCCGTCAGATTAAATTCATGACTTAAGTGTCTTTATTCCAGCCAAAGTTGAAGCTGTTCCCTTTCCTCAGGATTCTGGTCCTCATCTGTGAGGGGAGGAACTCTGCTTCTGTGTGTGTGTGTGTGTGTGTGTGTGTGTGTGTGTGTGTGTGAGGTAGAGGCAGAGCTGCTTTTCATCCTTCAGCGACTGCCCACTCCAGACTCTCGTTCCCCAGGGTCCAGGAGCCCTGCATGGCCCCATTAGGCAGCTATTTGAGCACAATGACCTGAACCAGGTGGTTCTCACTCTGTAAATAAAATAAGAAAGTTGGCTTTGTACAAAAACAGTTAACTATCATACTCTCCCAGCACCCTTACCAAACACTAGGAGCCCTGCAGGGAAATACTTTTTATGTTTTTAGTTTGTTTATACAGAGCCAGTGACAACAGGCCTATGAATTTATAAGCGGAGGAGACTGAAAACAATCTTTCCAATAAGTCTTGAAACTTTGCTTCACTATAGCACCTCCCTTCACCCTCCTTCCTTTCACCCCAAGTTGAGCAATCTTGTCTCTGCCTCTTAAACAAGAAGTACAGGAGAGATAGCTGGGGACCCCCTACTCAGGAGAACATTTGTAAAGCAGTATCTTGAAAACAGCAAATTAAACACTGGTGCAGACGGAGGCGATGAGTGATACAGGGATGAAGGCACAGGCTTCAGTAGCAGATACGTAATGAATGATTGGTGTGTATAATCATGGAAGACTTCCTGGAGTGGCAAACCCTGAGCCAAATGTGAAGGGGAAAGTGCTCTAGAACAGGTCTTTCAGGACTTTAACATGCACATGAATCCTCTGGGGAGCTTGTTAAAACGTGGATTCCGGTTCAGTATGTCTGGAGTTGGGCCATTTCTAACAGGTGTCCTGATGGCCTTGATGCTGATGGCCCCAGGGCCATACTTTGAATAGCAGAGGTTTGTAACTCTGACTGCACATTAGAATCATCTGAGGAGCTTTGAAAAATACCCATGCCCAAGCTGCACTCCCGGCCACTCAGTCTGAATGTCTGGGGTGGGGGTGTGAGTGTCAACATCTTTGTAAGCTGCCCAGGGGTTCTAATGAGCATTAAGTTTGGGAACCTCTGATCTTGTGTCTTTGAAAGGGGATGGAGGGAAAACACAAGACACGGAGAGAAACTGCTTTTAAGGTTTTAAATGATGTCATGGACTTCAGCTCCTATTGCGGTGAGCACTACTCGGGAACGAGCTCATACTCCGTCCTGGGCACCCTAAGTGCTTAATGCACGTTGACTTATCAAATCCTCACATAGCCTATGAGAAAGGTATTATCACCCCTTATACAGATGAGGAGACTGAGACTCTGAGAGCTTAAATAGCTTGTCCCCAGTCACACAACTAATAAATGTAGGACTGGCACATGCACCCAAGTATTTCTTTTCTTAGCATCTTTTTCAGAAGAGAAAAGAGAAGACTGAGACTCTGTTGGAAAGAAAGAACATATATTGATAAGCTTGGGTGGTTGCCTGAAAATTCTCTGCTTCCTGGAGACAGACATTCTACACTCTGCTCTTCAAGAGCCTTTAGGGGCTCACAGAGAAAACCGAGGGCCCAGACTCTTTGTTCCCCAGCCTTACTCTGTTCACCATACCACACAGGGGCTTCTGCTAATACGGAGACCTCAGCTGGGCTGGGCCTGTCTCCTAGGCCCACAAGCACTGACCCACATTGCTTAATCCAACTTTGATGATACCCTGGGTACATGTGCCTGTTTTTTTTGTCTGTTTGTTTATTTGTTTGTTTTGGTATGGTCCCTTTATTAAAAAAACTTTTTTTTAATTAGCCAAGTTGGAGGTTTTCAGAAAAATCATACAAAAATACAGAGTTCCATGTACTGCTCCCTACTCACACAGTTTTCCCTACTATTAACACTTTGTATTAGTGGGGTACCTTATTACAGTTGAAGAAATAAAGTTATTATAATATACTATTAATGATAGTCTGTAGTCTACATTGGGATTCACCATGTTGTAGAGTCCAATTTTTTTTTTTTTAAGGAGGTACTGGGGATTGAACCCAGGACTTTGTACATGGGGAGAAGGCGCTCAACCACTGAGCTATATCTGCTCCCTGATGAGAGTTTGTTTTTTTAGGAGGTACTGGGGATTGAACCCGGGACCTCGTACATGGGAAGCAGGCGCTCAACCACTTAAGCTACATCCGTTTCTTTAGTCCTGTGGTTTAAAAAATTTTTATTCTGGTAATGTAGATACAATATAAAATTTCCCATTTTAACCACTTTCAAATGTACAATTCAGTGGTGTTAATTACATTCACCATGTTGCACTACCATCACTACCATCCATTACCAAAACTTTTCCATCAACCCAAACAGAAACTTGTACCAATTAAGCATTAGGTTTTATAGCTATAGAAAACTGGACCCCAGGCACTGAGTCTGTTTTTCTCCCAGCTTCTGCTTCCTGCATCTGAAGCCCTCTTGCAGTGAACTTGGGAAAGGGAGGGGGAAGATGTGGGAGCAGGGACATAACGGCAGTCTTTGCTTGACTGGCAAATGGTAAGCTGAGGGAGAGCCTTTTCGAACCAGACAGTCTGTTGAAACCGCTCACCCTGGCTGACTTGTCACTTGTGACCACTGGCCTCATGCTCTCCCACTCGCCTCTTTCTAGGCAGGCCTCCCCTTGACTTGCCCTCCTTCCTGTTTGTTTCTGCCCTCCTCCTCTCCCTCCTTCCCTGGCCTCACTGAGTCTCCCTCTCTGTGCCTGTCCCTCCCAGACGAGCATGGTGTCCGTGGAGGGCCTGGCGAAGCTGGTGGACCCCTCCCAGCTGACGGAGGAGTTTGACGGCTCGCTGGACTACAACCACGAGGAGTGGATCGAGCTGCGGCTCTCACTGGAGGAGTTCTTCAACAGCGCTGTGCACCTGCTTTCGCGCCTTGAGGACCTGCAGGAGATGCTGGCCCGGAAGGAGTTCCCTGTGGACGTGGAAGGCTCGCGGCGGCTCATCGATGAGCACACACAGCTCAAGAAGAAGGTGCTGAAGGCCCCTGTGGAGGAGCTGGACCGGGAAGGGCAGCGGCTGCTGCAGTGCATCCGCTGCAGCGATGGCTTCTCGGGACGTAACTGCATCCCCGGCAGCGCAGACTTCCAGAGCCTGGTGCCCAAGATCACCAGCCTCCTGGACAAGCTGCACTCCACGCGGCAGCACCTGCACCAGATGTGGCATGTGCGCAAGCTCAAGCTGGATCAGTGCTTCCAGCTGCGGCTCTTCGAGCAGGATGCAGAGAAGGTAGGGAGGGTGCTGTTTGATCTGGGGTCTGGAATGGCAGAGTTGCCACCTGAATCCTGCCCTCTTCTGTTTCTAGTCCAGGGCTCTCCTTGTCTTACTAGTCCTTCCTGAATGTATTTCTGTAGCTGCTGAGCACTTTCTTAAGATACCATTTTTACAGCAGTAAATTTGTGAAGCTTTCTTCTTATCAGAGAAGATATGAGTAAGTGAAAAGAAAAATGTCATATAGTGCCTCTTTGCTGAGAACATAAAATTATCTTCTCTAGATTCTTTCCAAGCTAAAGAAGAAAGTTGACTATTATATGAGCTTTAAGAAGAGTTAAACAGGCCCCTCTCCTATCAGTTTTCTGGATTAAATTATATTTAAATGCACAATATTATTCTTAGGAATACCATGACATCTCTCAGTAACCTGTGAATTTTACAAACAGCATCAGATATGATAGTCTTGTGGTTTTTAAAAGCCCATATTGAAAATGTCTCTAGGCATTTTAAGTGATGAAATCAGGGTATGAACCTCTCTATAATTATGATCCCAATTTGTATGAGTGCCAAAGGAATGGTAACTAGAAGAAAATTCAGCATAATGGGAATAGTTTTGATTTTGGGGGGCCAGGTTCATGGTTGATTTTAATTCTCTGTGTTTTCCAATCTTTTACCATTTATGATCAGAAGAAAATCAATACATGCAATTTTTAAAGAATGCATATCCCTTTTCTACAACAGAACTTTTGAACTCATTATTAAAGCCAAGTTTTAAAAGAGGCATATAAAGTTGTTTCTTACACAACCATTGGATTGGCAAGGGTTCTCCCTGACCTTCCTCAGGGCTCTTTGCCCAGTGACCCAGCACCCTGGGTGTGACCCTGGCCTTGCCTGCTCTGGGAGGAGCAGCTTGGACTACAGGATCCCAGCTGTTGGTCACAGACTGATGAGATAACAGGTCAGGGGCAGCTGTGAAGCCAGATGCAGGTGCTTTGCCTCCTGTAGCCAGTGTTAGAAAGGTCTGGAACCTCTCCTTTTTACTTTGGATCTCCTGCTATGGGGCAGGGAATCTTCTTTGCAGACCAGCCTGAGTGCCTGTTTCTGAGAGTCAGGGACAGAAGTGGATTTATATAGACTGCATAGGGGTGTTTCAGAGCTTGCAGTATCTCACAATATCCCTGAAGTTCAAGGATATGGGAAACATACCTAGTGCCTGTGTTTAATTAAAAAAAAAAATAAAAAGCTTACCTAAGCCCCCGTAGTCCTCAGGTAGGAAAGGCTGCCCTTCCCAGAGCCAGCCAAGTTCCAATCAATTTGGCAATTGCTGTCACACATATAGTCTCTCAATTCATGTTCACACAAATCATAGGATGTATTATTATTTCTATTTTAAAATTGAGGAGAAACTCAGAGAGGTGAAGGGGCTTGCGTAAAATCACACTGCCGGTTAACAGAGCCAGTATTTTAGTTTGTCTCCAAAGCTCACCCAAGCTCTCATCCAATAACCCTACTCTCCTCTGCTCCCAAAATCTGCCTCTTGCTACAACTGGAACACTGCCTATTAGGCCCCAGGTCCCTTGGTCCATGCCCCACTGACCATAGAAAAAATCTCAAATCCTACCTATCTTAGTTTCCCAAAGCACTTAGAATACATACCATACTATGGGTTGGCTTATACAATGGAAATTTATTGGCTCGTGGTTTTGAGACTAGGAGAAATCCAAAACTGAGACCTCAGCAAGGCAATACTTTCTCCCCAAAGGCAGTGACATTCTGGGGCTGGTTGTTGGCAATCCTAGGTCCTTGGCTTTTCTGTCACATGGCAATGCACATGGCAGCCTCTCCTGGCTTCTCCTGTCTCCTCCAGATTCCGTTGACTTCCAGCTTCTGCCTGCAACCCATGGCTTCTCCCTTCATCTGACTTTCACAATGCTCCTCAAGGACTCCAGTAGTCTGGATTAAAGCCCAGCCTGATTCAGTTGGCCACAGCTTAACTGAAAATTAAATTTTTCAAAGGTCTCATTTACAGTGGGTTCACAGCCACAGGAATGGATTAAGAGTAAGAACAGGGGCTCTTAACCTTTCTGTGCCCTGGACCCTTGTGGTCTGATGAAGTCTATGGACCCCTTCTCAGAATAATATTTATAAATATGTAAGATAATATACATAGGCTTGGAAAGCAAGTATATTGAAATGCAGTTATTAAAAATTTAAAAGATGTGCTTCTTTGTTAACATGGTAAATAACAAGATCTACTTGAGGTCTAATAATTTCCATAATTTTGAGGTAATGATGAGCATAAACAGTATTTCCCAGCAACAACCTTGATGTGATAAGAAAATGTGTTTGTTTCTATTGGCGTCCAAGGCACATATATTGCTAACACTAATGTAGTTTGTTGCCTACATTCATAATGGAAGGGATTGCTGCATTTCAGTTAGAGGTTAGTGAAAATAAAGGTGTATTTTTTCCCCATCCAAGTATATGATCCTTGAATCCTGTCCATGGACCCTAAGTTTAGAACCCCTGTTCTGCGGTTTGCTTGTGCATTAAAAAGAAGGGTGCGTGTGTGTTTACAGAGGGGTGGAGGAGAAAGCAAGAGAATATTAACAACAAAAAAGAGGATGATGGGAAAAGGCAGCCCAAGAATATTTTGCTATTGAGTCAGTGATGAAGAAACTCTGCTTAGGCTTGACCCTGCTGCCATAGAAAATGTGTTGGGTGTGGGGCAGGGGAGAAAAGCATCCCTTTTAAATTGCTTCAGGATTAATTTAAAATATCTGTGTGGAGCTAAGTGCTTGAGCACTTGACTTATTTGGTAGTTTTGAAAGAGGGTGAGGAGAGTGGTAGTTTGGGGTCAGGGCTGCATGTGCAGATCCACATCTAAACAAGGGCCTGAGGAAATAGTTACTGTGTGAGCCGCGGCTTAGCCTCCTTACTGGTGGGAGGATTGTCAGAGGCCTCTGATTCCAGATCTGGGAAGCTCTTGGCATTCAGAGGAGTCTAGAGATGACCCAGCTTCTATTTTTGTAAAAGGGGTAGGCATGGAGTCTCCCCTCTGGCCCTGTGGGGTGACGCTGGTTTCCCAGGGGGGTTGGCTGTTCCCATTTACCCATGGGCCCTGGGGAGTGAAACCACCTCTCACCATCTACCCCTGGCCTCCATGATGACCCCTGGCCTCCATGATGACCCCCGGCAATCCCCATCTGGGGGTGTGGTGAGGGAGCCAGTCTCTCTCCCAATTGAACATTTAGGGAGGAGGGACTCTGTTCTGAGGATATTTCATAAGGAGGTCACCCATTCATTTAATAAACTTCTGTTGAACAGCTGTCATGACCCCAAAGCAAGGTGCCTGAACAAAGAAAGGAGAGCCAGAGTTTCTGTCCTGGATCAGCTCACAGTCTAGTAGAGGAGGTGTTGGGCACATAAACTTCTACTGAGTGTGTGTGCGGTGCAGCATCCTCAGCACAGCCTCTGTACTTGGAGACTTTTCAGGGAAGAGGAAATACTGCAGCTCAGGAATGGCAGGAAAGTCTTACTGAGTGATTTGTGGAAGGGCCGGATAATTCAGAGATGATTCAAGTAATGCGCAGCGTACCCTGTTGGAAGATGAACTGCACTGCCATGGCCCATTACCTTCTGCTCTGTAACTAATGGGCCCATCCCCCACTGTGTCCACAGGATGCAGACCAGGTCACTCCTCATTAGCTTGGAACAGATCACTGCTCTCTGCAGCCCTGGTCACAGCCAGCAGCCCCTCCACTTGCTGCAGACCCTGTGTGATGAAGGTGTCTGCCCTGTAATCACATCCTATTACCAAAGAGAGGGGTGGGCTTCTTCCCCATTATGTGTGATATTAGAGGTCATTAAGTGAACTCTCATAGATGTGCTTTCAAAAAAGTGAAGGGTGGGTTCTACCCAGTAGAGAACCCCCTCCTTTCCTGGGTGCCTAGGGTGCCATCTTAATATTTTTTTTTTTTTTTATTATGGGTAAAAATCAAAATTCTCACAATACATTCAAACATTTGCAAAATGATATATAAATATATATGCATATATGTGTATTTGCTTACAAAAATGTTATTTATATATATATATACATACACACATATATTTTAAGAGGTGCTTAGATTACCCAAAATATTACACGGAACCCACTGGGATTCCCATGTTGCCCACCTCCCACACCTCCCACCACATCCCACACAAACATCTCCCACAGTGTGGCCCACCACCCTCAATGAACTTACACATCCTGGAGCCTTGCTACCAACCATAGACCACAGTTCACACTGTAGACCACACTCTCTCCCACTCAGTTCTTAGTGGTGTGTGCTGATTTAAAATGGCCTACGTCCGTTGCCACAACAGTACTCAGGACAACCTCCAACTCCCAAAGAAGCCCCTGTATTTCAACTGCTCATCCCCTCCCTACCCCAAAAGTGTCAAGTGGCCACTGGCTCCACCTCATTCCATCTTAATATTGTACAGCTGGAAAAATCTATCTCCTGTGTTCTGTAGAAATCCTAGCTTTGTCATCCTGGTGACAGCCATTATGACTTCACAATGCCCTCTATGTGCTGGGACCAATGATGAAGATTCAGGGAATCCTGTAGCTGCTGTACCGTCTGCCTTCCAATCTGAGGAAGGCCCACACTCTTTCAGGCTTTTTGTGGGGAAGAGCAGTGCTTAGAAGGGCTCCAATGCATAACTAGACTTTAGTGATTGAGAAAGCTTTGTCTACTTTGTTTCTGAATAAAGACGATTATACTAATATCTACCTCCAGGAGGCTCATTTTTCTAGTCTTGCCATCCTGGAAAGGAGGAATATATTCTTATTTCCTAGGAGAGAATACCCCAAAAGAGAGAACAAAGCTGACTAACGGGGCTTCCAGTCAGGAAATCATGCGTATTATTGGTTCTCGTAGCACACTGTATTTGTTTCGTGTATAACCATGTACTTGGGGAACATCCAAGACAAGATCTTCATCACCACACCTGAGTGGATATTTAGGTGCTGTTTTAGGCTGCTAAATCAAAATACCTTGCAATGGGTTGACTTAAACAATGGGAATTTATTGGCTTACGGTTTTGAGGCTAGGAGAAATCCAAAATCAAGGCGTCATCAAGGCGATGCTTTCTCTCAGAAGACTGTGGTGCTCTGGGGCTGGCTGCTGGCAATCCAAGGTTCCTGGCTTTTCTGTCACATGGAATGCACATGGTAGCCTCTTCTGGCTTCTCCCTTTTCTTCTGAGTTCTAGTTTCTGGCTGCTCCCTCTGTGGCTTTCTATCTGTCTCAATTTCATTTTGCTTATAAGGGACTCCAGTAGTAGGATTAAGACCCATCCTGACTGGGCTGGGCCACAGCTTAACTAAAGTAGCCCCATCAAAAGGTCCTACTTAGAATAGGTTGACAGCCACAGGAATAGATTAAGTTTAAGAACATGTGTTTTCTGGGATACATACGGCTTCAAATCGACACAGGTGCCCTCTATTCTGCCCACCACCTCCATGTTGAAAGCATTTCATCCAGATGAGACTCTCTCATTTGTTTCAAGTACTCAGAGGACACTGTGGTCTCGATGGCTGCCCCATCCTGCCCCAAGCATGTCCCTATGGGAAGGTTCTTCTCAGAGAACCCAATTTTTAAATGCCTTCCTGCATAATCATCTTAACAGGGTAAAACTCAGTTGACATCCATGGGTCCATCCTGAAACAGAGCTGTGGTTAGTGAAGGTTGGGTTTGTCCTGAGGTAGCACTTACCAGTTGCAAGACCTTGGGCACATCTTTAACCTATGACCCCCAATTATGTTACCCACAAAACAGAGATAAGGAATTTGGACTAGCTCAGTGTCTTCCAACTTTTCTTCTTTCCACACTGTTCTCATGGAAATACTCTTCTTTCATGGAAACCTCTTTCAACAGGAGAAGTGAGGTCATCAGGGATGCATGTGTGGTCAGGGTGTTAGTGATAGAGAACAGTCATTTCAGAGTAGTTTGAATCTACAGAGTAGTTTGAAAAAGCAGCTCCATGCCAATCCATGTGAGCTTGCTATTCTTCCTCATTTGAGTATCACTGCACTAAATAATAATACCTTACCCCTTGTATAGCAAAGAAAACTCTAATGTTTTTTGCCTTTTGCTATTCATTCTCACCTTATCTTCAGTAGACTCTTCTCTTTCAGGGTTGTTACCTTGGAGGATTTTGATGCTATCTTCCAAATGAACTTGTTCCAAATAATATTCAATTATCCCTAATGGAACAAAATTAAGAATTTGATTTTTGAGAGAAGTGGGGAAAGTATGATGTAGGTTCAGCAGGGCCATAAAGGTCACTAGGCTGTGTGATGCCCCTGGGCAAGGTACAGGGAGGAGCCCAGGTCAAGTTGCGGTCAATATGGGGCAGGATGAGGGGCTCTCCTGGGGGAAAGGTGTCTTAGAAAACAATGTCCTTGAAGTAGACACAGAGGAAAGTGATTCTGCCCAGTGCTCCAGGGGAGATGATCGTCCCTTCCATGCACCTTCTACATTTGAGACACTTATCACCTTCTGCTTTGCGTTATAGTTAAGAGTATATTTGTCTTGTTCTCCTCCCTGCAAATTCGGGGCTCTTGGAGAAGTCAGGACATATTCATTCGGTGGCCATCTCTCAGCCCTCGCCTATCCCCTATTTTACTCCTTTTGCTTGTTTGTATGCAGGTGTTTGTTATGTTTCCTCTCTTGTTTGTTTGCCTGCAGGTGGGTTTGGCATGTTTCTATTTTGCAAGAGACACAGGCAGCTGGGGGAGCCATTAAATCTTTAAAACATAATGAGCCCTAGCTTCTTGCCAGGGCATGAAGGCTGCTCATTGGCTGAGCCCCCTCCCCCCCTGGAGTCTATAAAAGCTCAGCACTCAGTCAGTGTAGGTGTCCCTCATCTCTGGCTGAAGTGAGGCATACAGAGCTGCCCAGCAGTTGGCCTCCCCAGAGGGCAAGCCACACTTGGTTCCTCATCTCCGACGCAAAGAGAGGCATGTGGAGCAGCTATTCACTGCCCCTGACCTGAGAGACTGGCCAAGGTGAGATCTTTCCCTTGCTCTTTTGGACCCTTTGTGCTGTGTAAGCAATAAAGCAGACATTTGCTGGAAGCTTCTATTGTGCCTGAGGCTGTGTTCCCATGATGCACTGCATAGTAACTCACTCCACAGGGGCTAGAAATACTTTCTGCAGTCCATACAAGGCATATGTCTATGCATGTTTTCCTCTTATTATTCTTTAGTCTTTATTATCTTTGTATTCTCAATGTTAGCAGAATTTTCAGTATTTAAAAAACATATGATCAAATAAATGAAAAATATGCCATTTGTTTTTCTGAATCTTATCTCCTCATGATTAGCTGCTGCTCCTGGTTGAACACCAGGCTTAGATACAATACTAAATTCTAAAATATAACATGGCAACGTTCAGTATGATTCAGAAAAGCCTGGCTAAAATTGGGTAAGGGTAGATGGAGGTACATATCAGTAAAGAGAAGAGAGAAAATCCATTGGATAATCAAATCTGGAGATTCAACTTCAATATTCTGCACTGAACAAAGAGTCCTCCAAATGAGAGAGTTTAGTCATGAGGCAGGCCCTCCAGTTTCTATTGAAGCTGAGTCTGGTCACCATCTCTCCATCATTCATTTTAAAGTCAAAGACCTGAAAGTTCTCAGCAATATATTGAGGTGTCACAGACGTGGGGATTGCAACCACATTTCCCTGTATATGGAAGCAGATCAGAACCTGATGTCTTTTTTGTGTGTGTGTTCTGCAGCAATCTCCGTAATCTTGGGATTATCCAGTAGGGAAGAGTCCTTGGCTTGGCCCAAGGTCTCTCTGGAGAACCCAGGAGGCTGTAGGCAGTGATTGCAATGCCCTTGGAATGGCGGTACTAGATCAGTTTCTTCTGCTTGAGATATGGGTGACACTTGATCTGGTTAGTCACTGGTTTATGTTTCAGGCAAGGTTTGTTCAAGAGCCTTTCGATCTGGAAGTGGTTGAAGTTGGAGATCCCAAAGGCTTTCACCGGCCCTTCATCCACCACCTCCTCCATGGCCTCCCAAGAATCCAAGAATGTCATTTTACTGGGGAGAACATTGCCTTTATCATCTTTAGGGAAGAAGCCCTTTCCATGCTGTAATCCATGTGGAAAGTGAATAAGATAGATGTCCAGATAGTCTAGTTTCAGATCCTTGAGGGTCTTCTGGCAGGCTTCCTTCACAAGAGGTTTCTCAAAGAAGGTGGCCCATAATTTGCTAACAATGAAGAGGTCTTCCTGCTTAACAACCTTCTCTTTGATGGCTTCCCCAACCTTGTGCTCATTCTTGTAGGCATAGGCACAGTTGATGTGGCGATATCCTATGTCAATAGCTACCTTGACAGCCTCTTTGACTTTGCCTGGGGGAGACTTCTAGCCAAGTCCCACACTGGGCATCTTGGCTTTGGTTCTGAGTTCCCCAAAGGTGGCCATGGTTGGTACAAAAACAGTTCTGAGCATGCAGAGAAGGTGGCTTGTCTGTCTATGCATTTTGATATTCTTGGAGGTCTGTGCAAATGATATAATGTTGCTTTTATGTTACTCAGCATGAGAAAATATTTATGGGGCATCACTGGGTGAGTGGGTTTATGGTACTGTGCTAAAGGTTATGTGCTTACTGTGCTTTTGATGCTTGGATGTCCTGTTAACCATATTAGCAAGTCAGGACATCCTTAGGATGCCCTGTCAGTGAGCAAAATATCCAGTGCTGTTTCCTGCCCTCTCCATCCAATGTATAAACATTTCTGTTCACTCCCCAAGGCCCAAAGCAGGACCTAAAGTCTTATCCTGCTAGAGGTGATCAGAACAAGTGGGGCCAGTTGTGGAGAAATTCTGCTACTTCTCCTTCCATGCTGGACACTGGCCCACTCTCTCTTCACATCCCTACAACTCCCAACCCCCAATACTCCACGAGCCAGTAGTACACATGACTCCACAGTAATTTGTCAAACTGAAGTGCCATTGTAGTAATTATAATATGTAATAATTTTTTGGATGTTAGTTTTCAAAGTTTTCTCACACCCATGACCTTAGAGATTTCTGGTCCAGCTCTTCCTTTAACCCAGAGCAGAGTCCCACCCAAAGTCATCCAGTTAGTGGTTCATTTTTTGAGTGTCCCATTTACCTTGTGTGGTAGACAGGTCAGGCAGGTATGTATATGATCATCATTTTACAAATGGGAACTACGCCTCGGTGAGGTTGTGAGGTTTGCCTGGGGAAGAGCCAGTCAGCAGCAAAGCTAAGACCAGAAGGTGGGACCCCTGCTCTGAGACTGGTGCTCTTCCCATTCCCCCCAACACAAACACACACAGATGTACAACACACATACACAGAGACACACACATGCACAGAAATACACACATGAAAACACCCACACCCACAGCCTCTCTTTATGAGGCTCCTTGCACAACAGGAGAGACTGCAGAGCTCGTGCCTGTGACCGAAAAGGTGGCTAAAGAGGCTGGGGAGAAATGGAGGTCAAGGGTCACCTGATGTGTGTCCTCACCATGTGCGGTGGTAAAAGGACAGATGCTAGACAGGCCTCCAGGAGGGTGTGCCAGTAAGTATCTGTGATTCAGTGGCCTGAGCCTTCTATGTTGGGTGGGAATCTTCAAAGAGCTGCAGTCTTTGGGACAGCCAGAAGGGCAAGGTCTTTACTGGATGGTTTGTAATTTCCTACTTTTTGGGGGAGGGAGAAAGGCTCTTGGTGCCCTGTGCTTCCTCCCTCCCCCTCCTTTTGAAATCTAACCCACCATAACCCTGAACCTCCTGTTGACTGGGCTCAGGCAAGGAAGTGTGTTTGTATCCCGCCCCCCGACACAGAACACAGTGTCCTGTATTATTCCCAGTCTGCTGGTCCTGGGAATCTCTACTGAATTTTTTTTTCATTTCCTCCTCTTGAACATTAGAAACGTTAGATTCCAAAAATAATCCAAGTCACAGTGTTCTGTAGGCTATGTGTATAAGTGCATTTTCTTCCAAAGCTGCTTTTTTCCTCCTTATATCCTTCCTCCCTCTCCTGCATTTTCAGTCCCATTTGTCTCCTGCACTTATTGGGCCTGCATGCATGGTATGGATGTGGAGAACAGGATGGGGGCTGGGGTTGGGGAGGAATGCTCAGGCATGGGAGGCTTGGCTTCCTCCCAGGTTCCTCTCAAAAAGGTGTGGGGACACCTAAGTGGGAAGGACTTTTGTGTATGCTGTCTTCATATGTGGCTTCTACTTAGGAATGGACCCCATAGAACTGTGGGTCCCGTAGTGACTCCATAGAACTTAGAACTTGGATACTGTTTTAAGAGTACTTTCCAGAATCCAGGTTGTCACTCTGATTCTGTCTGCAGCAATTTAGGTGAACTAGAGAAAGAAAGAGGTCCCGATCAGAGTTAAGATGTGGGTGAGGCACGGAGCAGTAACTGAGAAACATTCATTGGCTCATTCTTCCATTCCTCAGCAAACATTGAGAGTGTCTACTGTATGCCAGGTCCTCTATCTTACCCTAGGCATTGGATAGGGGACTAGCGTAGGGAAATGTAGCGAGACTCAGGCTCAGCACTGATGCAATTCTTAATATCTTATATGATAAAGGTGGCTTAGATATAGTCACTACGTAGTGGATAGAACCCGAGTGAGTTAGTATATTGAGATCTCAATTGGCTACTGAGCTGGGGTAGGATTCGGAACTAGTGTGTACTGGGGCGAGAGCAGAGAGGTGATCCAGGAACAAAGAAAACATGTCAGCTCTGCCCCAGTAGGGCAAGTAGAGGAAAATAAGTAAGGATCCTTTTTGAAGAACAACAGACATTCAGGTACAATTTATAAAGTGAAAGCAAATAAATTTTATCTCTGTTTGGGGCAAGGGGATCTTTTTCAAGATTACCTTCTGGGCATTTTACTACCTTTGAAGAGTCTGTTTTCCTTCTCTTTTCTTCGTCTTCTACCCTACTCCCCTTTACCTCCTTCCTTTCCCATTTGTGACCTTCCTTTTCCATACCCTTGCCTCTTCCTTTTTCAGCCTGTACTCACCTTACCTTTTTGTGTATCCATTCTCTCTGAACCTGCTGTTTTGCCTCCTTTTTGCATTCCTGCTTTATTCCTTGGCAGGAGCTAAGGAAGAGCTCCATGTGTGCTGCAGGCCTTCCATGGAGAGCAGGGAGAGCACAAGCCAGAAGACCCAGCAAAGGCTTCCAGAAAGAATACAGGCTTCAAAATTAGGGAGACCTGCGTTTGAATCCCAGCTCAGCCACTTGTTTGCTGGGTGATGGTAGCCAATCTGCTTAACCTCTCTGGGCATCCGTTTCTTTACCAGTAAAATGTAGGTTTAATCCATGCCTTAGGATTGTTGTATAGATTGAAGAAAATATATATAAAGGATCTAGTGTCATACCTGGCACCTAGTAGATCCTCAACAAATGGTAAGTTTGTTGAGACAGACTTGAGCTGGGCCATGTAGATGTGAGAGGTGTGTGGAGAGGCTTTCTTGTGGGGCGTGGGAGGCAAGGTGGTGAATACAGCCTTAGCTGCAACAAAAATGCCTGAGCAGACAGTGGGCAACATGTGGTAGCAGAGTGTGAAGGTGAAGTAAGGTCACAGAGCCCAGAAAATCCAGGAAGGGTTCTTGAGAAGAAACCAGTTCATGAGTATTTGAACAAGGCCTGCTGCTAGCAGAATGAAAGGGAAATGGAAGCACATGATCAGGCCTGCAGGATCTTAAAACACAATTGCTGAAGAGCAAGGCAATTAGACAAGTGTCAGACATTGTGCTGGGCACAGGCAATTGAAAGATGGTTAGAATCAGGCCTCATGACACTGGAGCAGAGGACACTGCAAACAAATAGCCATTGCATAGGGTAAGTTCACAGAGGTGCCAGTCACTGTTATGGCAACCCAGATGGGGACACATTTAGCTGGGGTTGGGGTACAGGGAGAGAGAAAAGGGTGAGCAAAGACACAGCAACTTCAAAGTTCAGGGCAGGCTCTGAGAACATCTACTGTCCAGTGTGGCTGGAGCTCAGGCTCCGTGGGGAGGAGTATAGGAGGGAAGTGTCTATGCCATGTTGGTCATGAGCCACGAGGCAGGAGTCAGAGCACACCAGGGGGTCAGAAATCCAGGCACACCACTCCCTGAGAGTTCTGGTTCAGACCCTGCCAGGACCATCTTAGAATTGTGTAATCTTTGAATCAGAGGTTCTAATCCCTTACCCAGGACTGAATTCCCTTCTTCAGCCTTCCTGACTGACATACGTTCCTCCAGACTTTTCTGCTTTCCAGGGTTAAGGAAGCCACAACTTTTTGAGGCAGCCTATTCCATTGTTACACAGTCCAAATGCTAAAAAGCCCTCCTTCTACTTGGCCAGAATCGCCTTCCTGGAGCTTCCACCCTGTTGTCCCAGCTCTGTCCTCTGGGGTCTCCAGGAGCTAGCATATTCCTTCTGTCACAGGCCAACCCTCCAATCACATGGAGGCAGTCCTTATGGACCTCCCCAGTCTTTTCTGCTCCAGAAGAACTCCTATCAGTTCTGTCAGTCTACTTGCATTTGATGTGGGCTCTAGATCCTTCAATATGGCCTTCCTGGAATGAGTTTTTCAAATATGAAAGAGGGTGGGGAGGGGTCTGCAGCTCTTGTTCCCACCTCTACAAGTGAGAAAAAAAGAGATTTTGTGTATGTAGGTGCATGTGCTTTTTGCAGCTCAAGTTTGTATGAATCTGCAAAATGTGCAAATTCTGAGAAGTATGTTCTCTCCTTAAAACTGAGAGAGGCACCATCTCATAGGTAAATGCAAGAGGTTGTCGACTCACATGCAAGCACAGAGACACTTTTGTGATACGAAATGTCGAGTTATCAGGTTTCAAATGCCCAGAGTTATGTGTGCCCAGATCAGTAGTATTCACTGTTCTTCAGGGAAACACCCAACTCAAGGGCATCTACTGTTCCAGCCTCATCTGTATCCCATAAGTCTTCCTTATGCCAAATCCTAGTAGTCTTATCTTGGAGAGAGTCAGAAAACCCATGGTAAAACATACAAAGAAACATAAATTCATTTGGAGGAAATCTGCCTCTAGCTGGAATTCTAGAAGGATTCTTTCCCATGTCCCCATTCTATGTCTACCAAGAAATCCCACTCTCTTGCTCCTTTGCAGGGGTGATCCAGCCCCTCCTTAGGAAATCCTTTCTAGAATAAAAAAGTTCCTGCTGTACAGACAATTGCTGATATGAGAGAAAGCGTTTTCTTTGACTTCTTTTTAGTTTTCCTTTGATACGGAGCAAAGAGGGGTGTTTGGTTTCCTCCATGCAGATCATGGAGTACTAACTGGTACAACCAGGGATCTGACCCTTGGCATGAGGTGTCAAGAGGAGATATAAACTAGAAGGGCCTGGAATGGAGAGTAAGACTGGAAGTGGGCATTCAGCTCTCATCACTCAGTACATCCTCTTCTGTGCTTTTCCAAGACCCATCTTCTCATACCATGTTTTATTTCTGATAGCTTTATTTCTTATCAAAACATATTCACAGAAAGGAAATAAAAATGAATATATATATATATATTTTAAAGGCATTTCCTTTGCTTTTTTGCCCATTTTTTGAATGTCCCAATCCACTAATTATATTTTATTTTGTTTTGTTCTTTGTTTGATTATTTGTTTTTTTTTCCCTTCTCTCTCTTTTTTTTTTTTTTCCCCCTGAGTTTCCTTATGTTTGTCTCTTGCATGTAAGCTTATCACACTTGTTTCTTTTTCCTAGTAAGTGTATTTGATTATTTTATGGACTAAATGTTCATGGAGGATTTGGATCACAGAAGGGTTACAATGGGTACTGTGGGGGATTATTGGGGGGAGGGTGTCTGGGGGGGGGTTCGTGGGGATTGGTTCAACCGAATATGCATGAAAGATATACAAAATCATTCAAAGGATCGGGGGATGGGGCAGGGTCACGATGGGTGGATAATCACACAATAAATGAGGGAATCTGAATTCCTAGCCTGGAGAGCTCTGCCACAATCTCCAAGGGAGCAGCAATAGTCCTCTGAGTGCA
>JAKSZT010053887.1:28902553-29021821 GCA_026826555.1 Tolypeutes matacus
TTTTTGGGTAGGGAGGGGATGAGCAGTTGAAATACAGGGGCTTCTTTGGGAGTTGGAGGTTGTCCTGAGTACTGTTGTGGCAATGGATGTAGGCCATTTTAAATCAGCACACACCACTCAGAACTGAGTGGGAGAGAGTGTGGTCTACAGTGTGAACTGTGGTCTATGGTTGGTGGCAAGGCTCCAGGATGTGTAAGTTCATTGAGGTTGGTGGGCCACACTGTGGGAGATGTTTGTGTGGGATGTGGTGGGAGGTGTGGGAGGTGGGCAACATGGGAATCCCAGTGGGTTCCGTGTAATATTTTAGGTAATCTAAGCACCTCTTAAAATATATGTATATATATATATATAAATAACATTTTTGTAAGCAAATACACATATATGCATATATATTTATATATCATTTTACAAATGTTTGTATGTATTGTGAGAATTTTGATTTTTACCCATAATAAAAAAAAAAAAAAAAAAGAAAAAAAAAAAAAAACAAAAAAAAAAACATATTCACAGCAGTTGGGGGTTAGATCATGTCACCAACAAAAGCCATGCTCAAGTCTTTATCTGCATCCCTGTCAACTTTGAACCCATACAAATTGGACCTTTGAAGATGTTACCAGTTAAGGTGTGGACTCCTTGGTGAATAGGTTCTTACAAGGTCCTATTTAGATGTGGCCAAACTGAATCAGGATAGGCCTTGATCTGTATGACCAGAGGCTCTATGAAGTAAGGAAATTTGGTTATGGCTAGAGAAGCCCAAAGTTGGAAGAAGCCAGAATAGCAGACACAAGGAGAGACAGGGCTCACCATGTGATAGAGGATGGCCATCCCCAGAATGCTACAGGCTCTAGGAGAAAGCATGACCTTATTGACATTTTGAATTTGAACTTCTGGCTTCTAAAACTGTGAAAAAATAAACTGAAATTGTTTAAACCAACCATAGAGTGGTATCTGTCGTAGCAGTTCTGGCAAAGCAATACATTTTCCTATCTTCTATAGTTTTTTAACAAATAAATTTTATTGATACATATTAATAAAACATAAATTCATCCAAACTGTACAGTCAATGGTATTCGATAGTCACATAGTTCTACATTCTTCACTTCAATAATTTTTAGAGCATTTTCATTATTCCAATAATAATAATAGTAGTAAAAAACAAACAAAACTCATCACCTCTCAATCTCTCTATGCTTCCCCTGCTGTACATAGCTGCTATTCTGTTTGCTTCTGTCTAGTATATTTGTATTTATATTTTGTAAAAACAGTCTTATATATGTAATATCACCCATATTGGTATTTTGCATAAGGTTTCACTATATTATACAGTCCCATGTTTCTTTCTAGTAATATATATGAATTTAGACCTACCCTTTCAACCACTGTTACAGCTTGTAACCATTCCAAATAAATTTGATAATTGGCTTTTCCATTTCTGCAAAAAAAGGTTGTTGGGATTTTTATTGGGATTGCATTGAATCCATAAATTAGTTTGGGTAGAATTGACATCTTAAAAATATTTGGTCTTCCAATCCATGAACACGGAATGTCCTTCCATTTATTTAAGTCTTCTTCAATTTCTTTTAGCAATGTTTTGTAGTTTTCTGAATACAATCCTGTCCTTGCTTAAGTTTATTCCTAAATATTTGATTCTTTTAGTCACTATTATAAATGGAATTTTTTTCTAATTTTTTCTAATTTGTTTCTCAGATTGCACATCAGTAGTGTATAGAAACGCTATTGATTTTTTGGCATTAATCTTGTATCCCACCATTTTGCTGAACTCGTCTATTAGTTCTAGTAGCTTTGTTGTGAAATTTTCAGGATTTTCTAGATATAAGATCATATCATCAGTAAATAGCGTAAGTTTTACTTCTTCCTTTCCTATTTGGGTGACTTTTATTTATCTAGTCTAATTGCTCAAGCTAGAACTTCTAGCACAATATTGAATAAGTGGTGACAGTGGGCATCTGTGTCTTGTTCCTTATCTCAGTGGAAAAGCTTTCAGTATTTCACCATTGATGACAATGCTAGCTGTAGGTTTTTCATATATACATTTTGCCAAATAGTGAAAGCTTCCTTCTATTACTATCTTTTGGAGTGTTTTATCAAGAAAGGGTTCTTTATTTTGTCAATGCTTTTTATGTATCAATCAAGAGGATCATGTGATTTTTCTTCTTCAGTTGATCAATGTGGTTTATTACACTAATTGATTTTCCTGTGTTGAACCACTCTTACATAAAACCCACTTGATTGTGGTGTATAATTCTTTTAATGTGCTTTTGGATTTGGTTTGCAAGTATTTTGTTGAGGATTTTTGCCTCTATATTCATTAGAGACCAATAGATCTGTAATTTACTTTTACATAGTATCTTTATTATGGATTTTTCAGGATTTTCTAGATATATGATCATAACACCAGCAAATTTTATATTTAGTGAAAATTTTATTTCTTCCCTTCCAATTTGGGTGCCTTTTATTTCTTTATCTAGCCTAATTTCGCTAGCTAGAACTTCTTGCACAATATTGAACAACCATGGTGATTTTTGCATCCATAGTCATTGGAGAAATTAGTCTGTAATTTTCTTTTTCATAGTATCTTTATCTGGTTTTGGTATTAGGGTGATGTTAGTTTCATAGAATGAGTTTGGTTGCATTCTTTCCTGTTCAAATTTTTGGAAGAGTTTGGGCAAGATTGGTATTAGAATGTCTTTGAATGATTGGTAGAATTCACCTATGAAGCCATCTGGTCCTGGGCTTTTCTTCTTTGGGAGGTTTTTGCTGACTGTTTCAATCTCTTTACTTGTGATTGGTTGGTTGAGGTCTTCAGTTTCTTCTAGGGTCAGTGTATGTGGTTCGTGTGTTTCTAGGAATCTGTCCCTCTCATCTACATTGTCTAGTTTGTTATATCCTCTTATGATCTCTCTTATTTCTATGGAGTCAGTGGTGATGTCCCCCCTTTCATTTCTGATTTTATTTATTTTTATCTTCTCTTTTTTCTTAGTCTAGCTAAGGGTTTGCCAATTTTGTTGCTTTCTCAAAGAACCAACTTTTGGTTTTGTTGAGCCTCTCTATTGTTTTTTGTTCTTGATTTCATTTATTTCTGCTCCGATCTTTACTATTTCGTTCCTTTGGCCTAGTTTGGGATTAGTTTGCTGTTCTTTTTCTAGTTACTCCAGGTGTGCAGTTAGATCTTCAATTTTAGCTCTTCTTTTTTTATGTAAGCATTAAGGACTGTAAATTTCCCTCTCAACACTGCCTTTGAGTTGTCCAGAGGCTTTGATATGTTGTGTTCTCATTTTCATTCATATGAAGATATTTGCTGAATTCTCTTGCAATTTCTTCTTTGACCCACTGATTAAGAGTGTGTTGTTTAATCTCCATATATTTATGATTTTTTTCTTTTTCCATCCATTACTGATTTCCAGCTTCATTCCATTATGATCAGAAAAGTGTATCTTTTTAAATTTATTAAGTCTAGTCTGTGACCCAACATATGGTCTGTCTTGGAGAAGGATCCATGCATGCTTGAAATGAATGTATATCCTGCTATTTTGGTGTGTAATGCTCTATGGATGTTGTTAGGTCTATTTCATTTATCATATTATTCAAGCTCTCTGTTTCTTTATGCATCCACTTTCCAGATGTTCTTTCCAATACTGAGAGTGGTGTATTGAAGTCTCTAACTATTATTGTAGAATTCTATTTCTCCCTTCAGTTTTGTCAGTTTTTTACCTCCTGTATTTTGGGGCACTCAGGTTAGGTGCATAAACATTTAGTATAGTTATTTCTTTTTGGTGAATTGCCCCTTTTATTAATGTATAATGACCTTCATCCCTTATACCAGTTTTGCATTTAAAATCTAGTTTGCCCAATATTAGTATTGCTACTCCAGCTCATTTTTTATTACTATTTTCACTGATATCTTTTTCCAACCATTCACTTTTAACTTGGTTGTGTCTTTACGTCTGAAGTGAGTCTTTTGTAGAAAGCATATAATTTTTTTTATCTATTCTATCAGTCTGTGTATTTTGATTGGGAAATTCTAGCCATTAAGGTTAGATATTATTACAATAAAGGCATTACTTCTTCATTCATTTTGTCCTTTGGCTTTCTGTTGTCATATAGTACTACTAACTGTATTTTTACCCTTTAATTTAGCCTTCCTAATAATCTTCATTTCTACACTTTTCTCCAAGTCTCTCGCCCTTGTTTTTTCCTTTCAGGCAGCAGCACTCCCTTTAGTATCTCTTGTAATTCTGGCCTTCTGGCTAACATATCCTATCAGTTTTTGTTTGTCTGAAGATTTTGAACTCACACTCATTTTTTAAAAAGATTTATTTATTTACTTTATTTTTTAAATTTAGTCTCCCTCCCCTGAATGGTTCTCTCATCTGTCTGCTCATTGTTTGCTCACCTTCTCCAGGAGACATCAGGAGCCAAACCTGGGACCTCCCACATGAGAGGCGAGTGCCCAATGGCCTGAGCCACATCCACATCCCATGGGCTGTGATATCTGCTGGCTTGTGGCATTTGCTTGTTGTGGTGGGGGTGGCATCTAGCTCATTGCAGTGGGGGTGGTGGTGTCTAGCTTGTTGCAGTGGGGACAGCGTCTGCTCGCCTTCTTTTAGGAAGTACTGGGACCAAAACCCAGGACCTCCCGTGAGGTGGGCGGGCACCCAACTGATTGAGACACATCTGCTTCCCTCACACTCATTTTTTTTCCACTTTTTTATTTTTTAAAAGATACTTCGATTACATAAATGTTACAGAGAATATATAAGGGATTCCCATATGCCCCCCTCCCCACACCTCCCACATTTTCCCACATTAGCAACATCTTTCATCAGTATGGTACATTCATTGCAATTGATAAACACATTTTGGAGCATTGCCATTAAGCATTATAGTTTACATTATATTTGGATTTATACTGTTTGGGGTACATTGTACCTCTTGAATATTGATATTTGTGTCTTTCTTAAGTGTTGGGAAGTTTTTGGTCATTTTTTCTCAAATATTCTTTTTGCCACTTTTCCATCCTCTTATCCTTCTTGAACACCAAAAATGCATATGTTTGTGCATTTCACATTGTCATTCAATTCCCTGAGACCCTGTTCCATTTTTCCTATTCTCTTCTCTTTCTGTTCTCCTGTCTTTTCTAGTTCAGATGTTCTTTCATCGAGGTCACTAACTCTGTCTTCAAGCAATTCAAAATCTGCTCTTATGTGCCTCTAATGTATTTTTAATCTCATCCACTGTGTTTTTCATTCCTATAAGGTCTGTTACTTTTCTTTGCAGGCTTTCAAATTGTTCTTTATGTTCACCCAGTGTCTTCTTAATATCCTTTTTCTCTTTAGTCATATTTTCTCTGAATTCTTTGAATTAATTTAGGAGAGTTGAGTGATTATCACTGATTAATTGTCTTAACTCCTATATCGCTTAAGGATTTTTGGTTTCTTCCTTTGGCTGGGGCATCTCTTCCTGTTTCCTAGTAGGGCTTGTAATTTTTTGCTAATGTCTAGGCATATGAATATGTTGATGAATTTACTCTGATGGCCAATCTCTCTTTCTTGCCTATTTTTTTGTGTGTGTTTTTTTTTCACAGCTCTTTTTTGATATTTGGTTCAACTTATTCTAAGTCTTTAAAATTTCCCAGCTTGAGTTTTCAAAAAAATTGAGCCAGGGACTCATTAGTAGGGCACAGATTTTCTCCCAGGATTTCAGATTAAGAGAGACCTAAAAGCAATTTTTTCTCCATGCAATTTCCAGACTGGCTAGTAGATGGTGCTCGTGGCACATATTTCCATGAAGGTGTTGTTTTCAACCTCCCCTTTCCTGTGTTTTGGTCTGGCCAGAGCTAAAATTCAGAGATTCAAAGCAGGCTCTGTTGGCTGAATTTACTGAAGAGAAGTCCCTCATTCCCCCTCCCTTTTCCCTTGTAACAGCTGACAGTGGAATATGTCTGTTCCCCTCTCAGTCAGCTGCAGTGAACCAGGGATTTTACTCCAGCTTAATATATTGGGTGTTAGGGGAGGGGAGCCCCTTCTGGCTGCTGTGGGGGTTTGGTAACTCACATTTGTTATTTCATGTTCTTCATCTCTCTGTCCCTCAACCTCCTGGGAGTTGTGTAGTTCTGTCTTTGTCTGCTGACCCCCAAAGTAGTTCCCTTGAAGAGCTTTTGGCCCTTTTCCCGTTGTTTTTGTGAGAGAGTTGAACCCTGCCTGCCTACTCCAATGCCATCTTCCCAGAATTCCATCACACCTTTTTTTAAAAATCCAATACCCCTCTCACTCGGAATGGCTATTCTTCTCTGCTTGTTGAAATCCTACCTTAGCTGAAGGTGCAGTTCAAATATTACTCTTTCCATTCTTCCTTATTGGAGTTAGTCTTTCTTTTCTCTGAGCATCTACCTATAGCCATTATCCAGCCAACCTTGTATTTTAGCTATATGCTCAAAGACTTTATTTCCCCAGGGAATAATTTAGGGAGGGCAGGGCCAATGGTTAGATAACTCTGTATTCCTCAGAGGCACACAGTTTTTACCCAATAAAAGTGGACCTTGGTACAGTCTGTACTCACTAGGCTGCCTGATGGAACAAAACTTCTATGGGCACTCTGAGCTGGCACAAGAGCACCACCTACTGCTTAGTTTTGAGGGACACTGCTCTAATGCTGTTACTGTTAAACAACTAGCGTTTTAGCAAGTTTCATCTTAAAATGGAGAAAGAGAATTGGAGACAGGGAAAACATTTCTGGGTCTTTTATACTAAATGAAGTGTGAGCAGATGAGAGCCTGGCCCAATGAGGTAACAGTGGGAGTGGAAAGAGAAGAACCAAACTCTGGAGACACTCTAAAGAAAGGAAAATGGGACCAGGTGACTGGTTGGATATCAGAGAAGAAGAAAAGCTAAGATAACTTTAGGACCTTCACGTTAGGATGACAGCAGTAGGACAAGAGTGGACAGAAATCCCAAAAACATTTTGGAAGAAGGATGAACAACTGAATGAAATTCAAGATTTAATTTTTTTAAAGTGAGAAATGTGGTGAAGGTTACAAAAACATACCACAAGTTATTTGGTGATTGTATTTCTGCCCCACTCTTAGGAACAACAGGCATTATCTAAACACAAGAAGTCACCTTAATCCTCTGAAAAGACCGTTAAAGGCATGAGAAACTTTTTTAAACTTTTATTTTTTCTTATCACCTACAATAAATTGCACAATCTTAAGTGTGCAGCGTGATGAATTTTTACATATATATACATCTGTGTACCAACAAATTTGAGGAGTGATTGGGCTCTTCATTCATTAACTCCTTCCTGAGCTCCTATAGGGTTTGCGGTACCAGGTGTGGTCTGGAGACATGACCAAGCATCTTCCCCGGGAGGTGCCCCTCAGCCTGACTCCCCTCATGACTGCTCACCTGCCTGGGCCCTACCACTGAGGCTGCTGCTGGAAGACAGGTGGAGGAGGAAATAGGTTGTGCTTAGTCCTCTTGCTCGGCTAGCACAGACCTCTCCACCACAGCACCCCTAGCTTCTCTGCGAGAGGGGATCTGGAAGGGAGGGTCACCTCTTATTTAGCCCACATGCTTTTTTTTTATCCCAGATGTTCAAGTGATTGATGCAGTCAATTTTAGGATGTATAGGAGGGCTGGATGAGAACATCCAACACATTCTTCATTTTTGCAGTAATAATAGTTACCATTTATTGAGTATATCCTGTATGTCGGGACCAAATATTAGCTCATCTAAATTAACTTGCCAAGGTCCAGACTTTAGTTTATGTCTAAATTTAGCTCTGGGGTAAAATTGGGCACTATTTTCTCAACTTGGATTAAATAGGGTTTGACCTCTTCAAGTCTACATTTCGGGAAGTGAATAGAGCACATTCCTTCACTCCAGGCCTGAAAATATTTTATCAGCATCTGTGGTTCAGATGGAAGGAATTTGGCCATTCAGAGTCAATATCCCGGGGCTGACTGGGCTTATTTCTGCCTTGGCTGGTTCTGTTTCTTGTCTGCTTGACTTGCTGGCTCCTGGATGGCCATTCCTTCCCCATAGTAGGGTAATGTGTGTTGCCAGTGCTGCAGGGATTTTGGTTCACCCAGGCAAATAGGCTGGAAGTAAAACAAACACAAAAAAACTACTTAAACTCTGAAAATATTTATATTAATAATGGACTTGGTGAGATGTTTTATTACATCACTTAGCATGAGGAGAGCAAGAGCAAGAAAAGTGGCCTTTTATAGTCTAGCATAAGCATGTGCTTCTCCATGCAGAGCTGAGCTGCCACTCATCTGTCAAGGACAGTATATGATTTAGCATGAAGTCTTACAGCCTGATTTTCCCTAATCAAAAGGCAACTACTTTTTGTTACTGCCAGCCTCTCTCTGAACCCAGGGGATGTGGAAGGGAATTAATGCATATTCAGCATCTGCTATGTGTCATGCCTGTGCTCAGCACCTTTTACATATTCTCTTCTTTATCCTCTTTGACCCAGACAATAAAGGATTTGTAAGAAAAAGCTAGGGAAGGGAAGAGAAGTGGGGGGCGGTAGTGGAGGAGGATAATCATCAGTTAGTAAAAAGTCTGGAATGTGCTAGTTGATTTTGTTTTGTGGGGTTAGGACTGGCACGGACTCCCCTTTGCAATGAGATAAGTGCTGGTATGTCTGGGGGCCTCAATGTTGACATCCAGTTTGGTTGTTTAAAACAAATTTGACCTGCAGTGGTTCCTCACTGCCACTGAGTAAGGCCTGGTTCCTTTGTTTTGCATCCTTTGTCCCTTTGTGACCTGGCCCCTCCCCATCTCTTACCATCCCTTCTTCCTACCTCTCACTTGTGCTCTTGTACCTCCTCTCTAATTCACATCATTTTAAGCCTCCAGGCCTTTGTTCAAATGTTTCCTCTAGTTAGAATGCTCTTCCCATTCACACTTTCTTCACTTGAGTAAGTCCTATTGTTCTTCAAGCTCCTCTCAAGTGTTGCCACCTTCTGAAGCCATCCATGCCTTTCCCCACCTCTGTTTCTGCCAAGTTAGGCTAAGTGTTCCTCTTTTGTCAGCTTATAATATATACCTTTCATAGTCCTTTTCATATTTTACTAACAGAATATTGAAATTTTCTACACCATGACCTTAATCTTTTGTCATTAGCCTCTAATCCCATGTCTGGAATACAGTGGGTGCTCAGTTAGTGAATGAAATATTGTACTAAACATTGTGTGTGTCTGTTTATATCAGGATGCTTTTGGCTGCGAAAACTGGATGCACACTGGCTAAAATATCAAGGAAATATATTTTACACATTTTAAAGTAGACATTCAGAGACAGTGTGAGCTTCAAGATTAATTAATCAGTGCAACCCTGCCATCAGGAACCCAGGTTCCTGCTATCTCAATGCTCTGCCAGAAGCTTCATCCCAAGGCTGTTTCTCCTCATTGTTATAAGATGGCTGCCAGTGGTAAACAGAACAACATGCTTCATTGTTTCACTCACTGGAAGAGAGAATGGGTTCTCTTGCCTGGAAGCCCCAAGAAAATCATCCCTCAATCTCATTGGTTCAAATTGGCTTTGATCTGCCCGTTCCTGAACTGCGAAGTAGCAAGGGAAATGGAATTAGCATGACTGGTTTCAACAAATAATCTGGTTTGAAATGGATATTGGGGCATCATTGTCAATATGCCATGCTAGAGGAAACTCTTAATATCTGTTGTACCCCATTTCTCTCTCCTGTCCTCTGAGACTCTAATTATACTTATGTTAGACCTGCACTATCCAATAGAGTAGACACTAGTCACATATAAGCTAAAATTTAAATTAATAATAAATAAAATTTTAATTCCAGGTTCTCATTGAGCACTATAAGTGTTTCATGGCCAAATATAGCTAGTGACTATTCTGTTGGACAGTACAGATACAGAACATGTGTATAATCAGAGAAAATTTTGTTGGACAGCACTTTTAGCTAGGTTCCACATCGTTTCTCTTCTATTCTGTATTTTATATTTGTTTTTCTCTCTGAGCTACAGCATGATTTTTTTCTATTATCTTGTTCTTAAATTCATTAATCCTGTCTTCTTTATCCAGTCTACTGCTAAAGCCAGGAAATGGGTTCCCAGGTTCAGATATTATATTTTGAAGTTCTATGATGTCTATATGAGTCTTTTTATAGATTCTAGTTGTATGTTGCAGTGCTCCATCTTTTCCTCTATTTTGTCCCTTCTTCTCTGTTTTATATAAGATGTTAATCATAGTTATTTTGAAGGTCTTGTGTGATAACTCATATCTGGATTGTCTCTGAGTCTTCTTCTATTGACTATTTTATATTTTAATTATCGGTCACTTTCCATGCTTCTGCATATGTCTAGTATTTTTTTTATTGTATGGTGGATATTTTAGATGTTACATTGTAGAGGCTCTTGATTATGTTATCTTCCTATAAACATTAAGTCTTACTTTGGAATGCAGTTAATCTATCAGCATGTCACCTTGATCCTGTTGGGCCTTGGTTCAGGCTTTATGGCAGGTTTATTTCTGTTTTTCCATTATCCCTAGGGTGTAGCCCTTACTCATAGTATATGGTGCTTACTACTACAACCTGGTCTTTCTGGTGTCTGAAATGAATGCCCAGGGTGTTCATCAAAATATTTTCACTGTTTGAATTAGAACACCAGCATTTCCCCAGCACTGTGTGACCTCTAAATCTCTACTCAGCTCTTAGCACCATTTACCTCTGACATCTATTATCTGCTAGCTTTTCTGGAGTCTTGCTCTGCAAAAGCATGGCTTAGTATTTGGCTAAGTTGTTGAAAGAAATTTTAATGGAGCTCTTTTGGGGCTCCTTTGTTTCATCTCCTCTCTCTCTAATATCCCAGTCACTTTACCAATCTGGAAATCTAATTTCTGGTTTTTATATAGAGCAAGATGATGCTCTCTGCTCAGCACCTATTTCCCTGCTACACAGTTTGGAGAAAGCTGGGGTAAATATGGGGCTTATATGTGTGTCTCCCTTCCTTAAATCAGCTTCCATTTAAGGTCATTTGTCTGATTTTGTTGTTTATCAATTCTTTCAAATAGTGTATAGATGGTAGGGTTAAATCTGACACCAGCTACCCCTTTATGGCAGATACATATGAACATGCTAAATAAAAATGTACATCATAATCACCTAGAGAGCTCTTACTGAATCAGAATCTCAAGGGTAGGGCCCAGAAAGCTATATTTTTAAAGCATTCTAGCTAGTTCTGAATTCAATCCAAGTATGGGAACTACCATTGTAGACCTTAACAAAAGTGAGTTTAGAGTAGCGGGAAGTCAGTGTGGGTACAGGTAATTAAAGAGGGCATCATGGAGGAGGTGAGACTTCAAATGTATTTTGAAGGGTAGGAAATATTTGGATATTTGAGTATGGAGCATTCATGGAGGGAAAGATGTGAACACAAATGTTGGGGTGTAAATGAGTAGGGCTTGGTGTGGTTATAGGGCAGTGAATAAAAAACACTATGGCTAGAAAAGATGCTTAGTGTAGGACAGCAGTGTGGAATAATATGGAAAAGCAGGTATGGACTAATCCAGAGAGGACTTGAATTTTAGACTAAGGAGATTGTATTTTGTGTTGTTAAGTAAAAGACAGTAGCATTGGAGTTTTTTGACTAGGGGAATGACATGGTGAAAGCAGTGTGGTAGAGCTGTGAATCTGCAGATAGCTTGGTGTGAGAGAGAGAGAGTGGAGTCAGAGAGATCAGTAAGGAAGTAATTGCAGTCATCTAGGCAGAAATGGCTGAGAACTGAGTGGCAGCAGCAATGGGAAATGAAGGGAATATTCCAGAGTTATTTGAGGAAAGAAAAAACAAGATTGGCCCTTGGGTGCAGAGGTGGGAAATTAGGAGAAAGTCATAGTTTTGAGGACATAGTAGTTTGAGATTTTGGGGGGACATTAAGGCACCATGTGTTCATAGTAAGTCCATGGGCACCACGTGACTAAGAATGGCATGAAATGTAGGTGTATATTTGAGAGGCAAATTAATAGTTGTTTAAAAGCAGGGACTTTGGAGTGATACAGAGCTAGATTTGAATCCTCAATATGCCACCATGGCTGTGTGTCCTTGACCAAGTTACTTTATCTCTCTGAATCTGGTTCTTCAAACAAAAAAAGAGGGGCAATTATGGCATGTTCTACCTCATAAGGCTGTTAGTAAGATGATGTCTGTAAAGCTTATTGTACAGAGACTGGTATGTATTTATTCTTGTCAGTTATCTGGGAAGTAATGGTTAGAGGGCATCCTGGAACAGAGGAAATTGCATAGGATTTAGGATCAGATGGATACTAGATTCTAAACTTATCTCCATCACTTACAAGCTGTTGATCTTAGGAAATTTGCTTTACCTCCTCTTACTAAGATTTTACCATATTTAAAATGGAATTTGCAATTCCTACTTTGTAGCATTATTGTAAGGACTACATGAAGTCAGCTATGGATGTACTTGGCTCAGGGCTTTGCACATGAAATAGGAAATGCTGTTAGTGTTGTTGAAGTTAGGAGCCTGGATGAATTTTCAGATGGACAGAGCAGATGGCTGAGGCCCAAGTTTTTGGACTGTCCCAGTAAAGACATTAAAGAAAACCACAAAAGGGCCATCAGGGAAGTGGAAATCAAGCTTGGATAAATCAGTTAAGGATTGGCAATCTTTCAAAATGTAGGTGTACCTATTGTTTTTGTCAGGTTGAAACTAGAAAAAATATGTCAAAGAATAGACTGTGAGTATGTCAAAGCACTGGTTCTCCTGAAGGGATTTGGTGGTAGGCAGAGACTTGTGAAAAGAAGGAGAAGCACACCCTGTCTGCAGCCAGGTGGCATGACCTGGTGTAAAGGATCAGAGAGGGTCAAGTTTCACAAAGGAGTGCATCAGGTTCTAAAATGAGATCAAAGAGAATGAGAACTGATGGAATAAAGAACTTAGAAACTAGGAGATAACTGGATTTCATTGTGGGTGAAGACCCAAGAACGTAAAGGCAGACCATATTATAAGGGGTTAAGGAGGAAGTGGATGGAGGGAAGATAAAGGCAGCAGGGGCAGAACACACTTCTGAAATTTTGTTGGTGAAAAGAAAGATAGTCTGAATGAAACTCTAAGCATACAGAAAGGTACAGTATTGGGGTTAAGAGCATCAACACTGGAACTAGACCTCCTGGCTTCAAATCTCAGCTCTGTTATTTACTAGCTGTGTGGTTTGCAGCCAGTTAATTAATCTCTCTGTGTCTTCATTACCTAATCTGCAATATGCAAATAATAATATTGGGGGTTAATACTGGGGAGATAATTATGGGGTAAAGTGCTTACAAGAGTGACTGGCTTAGAGTGACTACTCAATAACTGTTAGAGTTATTATTGTTGTCATTATCGTTATTGTTATTATTGTTGTTATTGGGAGAAATTGAAAATGAGAAGGGAAGTTGTGAAGAGGAAAGACAAGGAGAGGCACAGTATCCTTGAGCAAATAGGTTGGCTCTGAAATATGTGTACAACACTTACAAATAGAGGGAGTTTTCTTAGGCTCTACTAAATATTCAGACTTGAAGACTACCAGGGGCCACTTTGGGCACTCATCTACTCTGAAGGATATAAGACATGAACCATAGCTTGCCAGCAGGACAGTGTCAGTCTTTCCTATCCTGCAGAAGTCCCTGCAGCAGTCCAGCTCAGCAGTCCAGATCAGGTGCAAGGAGGCAGAACCACACTGGGCAGCTTGTGGTTTAAAAACTTCATGTCCCACGGGAACCAATCTCTATCTCTCTTTTACTTTAAAACAATTTTATTGAGATATATTCATATACCATACAATCCATCCAAAGTGTACATTCAGTGGGTTTTGGTATAATCACAGAATTGTAAATTCATCACCACAATCAATATTAGAGCATTTTCATTACTCCAGAAAGAAAAACCTCCCACACTTTAGCAGTTACCTCTCAATCCTTCTATCCACCCCCTTGTAACAACTCCATTGGAACAGCTTCCAGAATTCCTACAATGGAAATGCCAATTACAAAAGTCACCACATTGAGGAAGGCCCAAGGTTTGGTATCCCCACCAGGTGTTTAGAGGTCATTTAGAGTCCTCCCAATCTAGATCCAATTTACCAGTCAGTGGGAATTTGTGCCTAAGCTGCCTAATGTAGTAACATGTTGACACATACCACCTTTATCTGTTTCCAGGGAAACAGAGCTAGCACATGAAATGAAAATCAGATTATCATGCAGAACAGGAAAGGGTTTTATTAACCCTTTGCTCACAGTGGGGCATTTGACAATTTTACATAAAAACCTGCACTGTTCTACAATAGGAGCAACATGTTATGATGTGAGATCTGGGATTTGGTATTTAAGGAATTTGGGGATGGAAGGTGTAAGAAATATGCTAGGGGACTGATAACACATCTGTGGGTCAGAGCCAGCCTGGGTCAGTGAAATTGTTTGGCATCCTGGCTAATGACTGAGGATACAGTGATGATGTCTCTCAGGTAACCAGGCTGAGCTTCTCTCCCCATAGCAGCCTGGATTTATGGTGAAATAGGAAAAAAATGGCTTGTTTTTTTACACAAAGTAAAGAAGTATGCTAGCAAACATGCCCAAAGTCTAAAGGAAAACAAGCAGAGCCCAGAGCACATTCTGTCCTTCAGTAGGTACTTATTGGCAACTGCAGTCTATCAGGCACAACTGCTTCCCCTGTCTGTAGACATGGTGTGATGATGAGCTCTTCAGAATCAGTCTGCAAGGCTTGCAAGATACAGAAGAGATGAGATGTCAAACTCCCTTCACTGAGTAATTCTAGGAACCTGGGAACAAGAGCCACATTTTGGTGTCCTTTCTCTTTTCTCTCTCCTAATATTGCTTTGGAAAAGCAGGAAAGCTCAGTCCTAGAAGAATGGATCCTTGAAAACCAGGATTAAACTGTCTTATGGATCCTGGGCCAGAACACACGCATGGGGCCAGTGTGTTGCCCTGTTTGCATTGGGGTCAGTCAGAGTTCATGTGAAAGCAGAAGTGGAAAGCAGGGAAAGTTGCCTTTGGATCCCACCCACTTCCCTTTGTAGGGCCTCTCTCCTGCTGTCTAGGGCCCCTCCTCCTCCTCCTCATTGTGGGATTTCATCCCTGCGTCATGCTCACAAGGGCCTTGCTTTCTTCCTGAGCTGTTTCTGTATCCAAGATAAACTAATTCCAGGAGGGACTGCAGGAATAATTATATTTTATTTTATTTTATTTTTTAATTTATTGAAATATATCACTCATACATGAACATACATAAACAATAAGTGTATAGTAATGGTTGTGAACTTACAAAACAAACATACATGACACCATACAGGGCTCTCATACCTCACCCTACCACCAATACCTTGCATCGTTGTGAAGCATTTTTAACTAATGATTAAAGAACATCCTCAAAATATTACTACTAACCAAAGTATTTTCCCCCAGCCCACCCTATTATTATTATTATTATTTATTTATATCATTTATACATGAACATACATAAACAATAAATGTATAGTAAAAGTTATGAACTTACAAAGCAAACAAGATAACATCATACAGGGGTCCCATACATCAACCCTTCACCAACACCTTGCATTGTTGTGAGACATTTGTTCAAATTATGAAAGAATATTGTCAAAATCTTACTACTAATTATAGTCCTTATCTTATATTTGGTGTATTTTCCCCCCAACCCACCCTATTATTATTTTTAAAATATATTTTTATGAGAAAAGCTATAACTTACAAAACAATCATGTATATGTACAGAATTCCCAAACAACACCCCTCTATCAACACACTACACCGTGGTGGAACATTTGTTACAGATTATGAGATAATATCATCCGATTATTACCAGTTCCACAGCATACATGTGGCACACATTTTCTATACTCCCCCATTATCAACACAGTACATCTTTGGCATAGATGCAAAAATATTACATTATTACTGTTAACCACACTCCATAGGTAACTCCAGTTGTATTTTTCCTATGCTTCTCCACATTCCCACCACCCTAGTGATGTACACCTGCTCTAGCTCACAAAGGGCATTCTTGCATCTGTACCATCAACCACCATTCTCATCTACCACTGGGTTTACTGTGCGATTCAGTCCCTAGATTATTCTCTAGCTTTCTGTCATTTGGCATTTACATCCCTAGACTAACATTTTCAGCCACATTCTGATTTATAAACCAGCTGTTACTCACTTGAATGTGTTACCATCAACTCTGTACATTTCCACACTTTTACAGTAAAACTAATTAAAACTTCTACATACATTAAATATCAGTAGTCCATCTCAGTCCTCCTCTTATCTCCTTTAAGAATCCATCACCTACCACCAGGTCTTCAAGATATTTTCCTACATTTTCTTCTAGAAGCTTTATGGTTCTTGCTTTTATATTTAGGTTTTTTATTCATTTTGAGTAAATTTTTGTATAGGGGTCCTCTTTCCTTCTTTTGCTATGGATATCAAATTTTCTCAGCACCATTTGTTGTATGGACTGTTCTGCCCGAGCTGGGTGAGTTTGACAGGCTAGTCAAAAATCACTTGACCATAGATGTGAGGGTCTGTTTTTTGACCATCAGTTTGGTTCCATTGATCTGTGTGTCTGTCTTTATGCCAGTACTATGCTGTTTTTACCACTGTAGCTAAGTAATACAACTTAAAGTTCAGAGATGAGAGTCTTCCAATTTCGCTTTTCCTTTTTAAGATGTTTCTGGCTATTCAGGACCCCTTACCCTTCCAAATAAATTTGACAATCATATTTTCCATTTATTTAAAAAATGCTGGTGGAGTTTTTATTGGGATTGCATTGAATCTGTATATCAATTTGAGTAGAATTGACATCTTAATGTTATTTAGTCTTTCAATCCAGCATGGAATGTTTTTCCAATTATTTAGGTCTTTTTAAATTTCTTTTTACAATGAGTTGTAGTTTTCTGAGTACAAGTGCTTTACATCGTTGGTTAAGTTTATTCCAAAATATTTGGGTTTTATCTGTCATATTTTATTTTCACCACTCTTTTGACACTTTTAGTCATTTTTGTTGATATAATCTTCATTTCTAGACTCTCTTCCAGACCTCTCTCTCCTGTCTTGTCTTTTCAGGCTGTAGCACACCCTTTAGTATTTCCTGCAAAGCTGGTCTCTTGGTTACAAACTCTCTCAGTTTCTGTTTATCTGTGAATATTCTAAACTCGCCTTCATTTTTTTTTTTTTTACTTTATTTTGTACATTTACTAATTGAAAATATAAACAATTAAAAACTAAAAAGTAAACACAAATGAATAAATATATATACATTTCTCAAATGTAATGGATACATATACTTTTTTTTTGAATCAAACAATATGTTACACAATATATTTGGTTCATAGTAACACATTCATATAGTATTTGTCCTTTTGTGTCTGGCTTGCTTCGCTCAACATAATGTCCTCCAGGTTCATCCATGTTGTCATATGCTTTACGACTTCATTTCTTCTTACAGATGCATAATATTCCATCGTGTGAATAGACCACAGTTTGTTTATCCATTCGTCTGTTGATGGACATCTGGGTTGTTTCCATCTTTTGGCAATGGTAAAAAATGTTGTGATATCAGTGTGCAGATGTCTGTTCGTGTCACTGTTTTCATTTCTTCTGGGTATATACCCAGTAGTAGTATTGCAGGGTCATGTGGCAAGTCTATATTCAACTTCTTTAGGAACTGCCAAACGGTCCTCCATAGTGGCTGTACCATTCTGCATTCCCACCAACAGTGAAGAAGTGTTCCTATCTCTCCACATCCTCTCCAACACTTGTAGTTCTCTGTCTTTTTAATAGTGGCCATTCTGATAGGTGTGAAATAATATCTCATTGTAGTTTTGATTTGCATTTCCCTAATCATGAGTGATGTTGAGCATTTCTTCATGTGTTTTTGCCATTTGTATTTCTTCTTTGGAGAAATGTCTATTCAAGTCTTTCGCCCATTTTTTAATTGGGTCATATGTCTTTTTATTGTTGAGTTGTAACATCTCTTTATATATCCTGGATATTAAACCCTTTTCAGATATGTGATTTCCAAATATTTTTTCCCATTGAGTTGGCTGCCTGTTCACCCTTCTGACAAAGTCCTGTGAGGTGCAAAAGTGTTTAATTTTGAGGAGGTCCCATTTATCTATTTTTTTCTTTTGTTGCACGTGCTTTGGTAGTAAGGTCCAAGAAACCACCACCTACTACAAGGTCTTGAAGATGTTTCTCTACATTTTCTTCTGGTAGTTTTATGGTTCTGGCTTTTATATTTAGATCTTTGATCCATTTTGAGTTGATTCTTGTATAGAGGGTGAGATAGGGGTACTCTTTCATTCTTTTGGTTATAGATATCCAGTTTTCCCAACACCATTTGTTGAAGAGACTGTTTTTTTCCCATTAGCGTGGGCTTGGTAGATTTGTCAAAAACTAGTTACTGTATAGGGAGGGTATATTTCTGGGTGCTCAATTCTATTCCACTGATCAATGTGTCTATTTTTATGCCAGTACCATGCTGTTTTGACCACTGTAGCTTTGTAATATGTTTCAAGGTCAGGCAGTGAAATTCCTCCCATGTCGCTCTTCTTTTTTAGAATGCTCTTGGCTATTCGGGTGCACTCACCCTTTGAGATGAATTTGGTAATTACCTTCCCTAATTCTGTAAAGTAAGCTGTTGGGATTTTGAGTGGTATTGCATTGAATCTATAAATCAGTTTGGGCAAGATTGACATCTTCACAATAGTTATTCTTCCAATCCATGAACACGGAATGTCTTTCCATTTGTTTAGGTCTTTTAAAATTTCTTTTAGAATTGTTTTGTAGTTCTCTGCATATAGGTCCTGTACTTCTTTGGTTAAATTAACTCCTAGGTATTTGAGTCTTTTTGTTGCTATTGAAAATGGAATTTCCCTCCTGATTTCCTCCTCAGGTTGTTCAGTACTAGTGTACAAAAACATTACTGATTTTTGTGTGTTGATCTTGTATCCTGCCACTTTGCTGAACTCATTTATTAGGTCAAGTAGCTTTGTTGTGGATACTTCAGGATTTTCTAAGCACAGGATCATGTCATCCGCAAACAGTGAGAGTTTTACTTCCTCTTTTCCTATTTGGATGCCTTTAATTTTTTTTTTTTTTCTTGTCTAATTGCCCTAGCTAGAACTTCTAGTACAATGTTGAATAACAATGGTGACAGTGGGCATCCTTGTCTTGTTCCTGATCTTAGAGTGAAAGCTTTCAACCTTTCCCCATTGAGTATGATGTTGGCTGTGGGTTTTTCATATATGCCTTTTATCATATTGAGGAATTTTCCTTTTATTCCTATCTTTTGAAGTGTTTTTATCAAAAACAGGATGCTGGATTTTGTCGAATACCTTTTCTGCATCTATTGAGATGATCATGAGGTTTTTTTCCTTCAATTTGTTAACGTGGTGTATTACATTGATTGATTTTCTTATGTTGAACTAGTCTTGCATACCAGGAATAAATCCCACTTGGTCATGATGTATAAGTCTTTTGATATGCTGTTGGATTCGATTTTCAAGTATTTTGTTGAGAATTTTTGCATCTATGTTCATTAGAGAGATTGGTCTGTAATTTTCTTTTCTTGTAGACTCTTTATCTGGCTTTGGTATTAGGTTGATGTTGGCTTCATAAAATGTGTTGGGTAATTTTCCGTCCTCTTCAATTTTTTGGAAGAGTTTAAACAGGATTGTTGTTAATTCCTTTTGAAATGCTTGGTAGAATTCATCTGTGAAGCCATCTGGTCCTGGACTTTTCTTTGGTGGGAGATTTTTAATGATGGATTCAATCTCCTTAATTGTGATTGGTTTGTTAAGTTCTTGTATTTCTTGTATTGTCAGTGTAGGTTGGTTGTGCATTTCTAGAAATTTGTCAATTTCATCTAGGTTGTCTGGTTTGTTGGCATATAGTTTCTCATAATATCCTCTTATGATTCTTTTTATATCTGTGAGGTCATTTGTAACTTCCCCCCTTTCATTTCTGATTGTAAGTATTTGCATCTTCTCTCTTTTTTTCTTTGTTAGCCTAGCGAAGGGGTTTGTCAATTTTATTGATCTTCTCAAAGAACCAGTTTTTGGTTTTGTTGATTTTCTCTATTGTTTTTCTGTTCTCATTTTCATTTATTTCTGCTCTAATCTTTATTATTTCTTTCCTTCTGCTTGCTTTGGGATTGGTTTGCTGTTCTTTTTCTAGTTTCTCTAGTTGTTCAGTTAAACCTTTGAGTTTAGCTCTTTCTTGTTTTTTAATATAGGCATTTAGGGCTATAAATTTCCCTCTCAAGACTGCCTTTGCTGTATCCAATAAGTTTTGATATGTTGTGGTCTCACTTTCATTTGTCTCAATATATTTACTGATTTCACTTGCAATTTCTTCTTTGACCCACTGATTATTTAGGAGTGTGTTGTTCAGTCTCCACATCATTTGCGAATTTACTTTTCCTGTCTATTATTGATTTCTAGTTTTATTCCATTATGATCTGAGAAAGTGCTTTGTATAATTTCAGTCTTTTTATATTTATTGAGAGCTGAATTGTGACCTAACATGTGGTCTACCCTGGAGAAAGATCCATGGGCACTTGAGAAGAATGTATAACCCGCTGAGGTTGGATTCAGTGTTCTGTATATGTCTGTTACGTTGAACTTGTTTATCATATTGTTCAAGTTCTCTGTTTCCTTGTTGATCTTCTGTCTAGTTGTTCTATCTAAAGATGTGAGTGGGGTGTTAAAGTCTCCAATGATTATTGTAGAGATGTCTATTTCTCCCTTCAGTTTTGCCAAAGTTTGTCTCTTATATTTTGGGGCACCCTGGTTAGGAGCATAGATATTTATGACTATTGTATCTTCCTGGTGGCTCATCCCTTTTATTAATATATAATGGCCTTCTGTATCTCTTATAACTTTTTTGCATTTAAAGTCTAGTTTGTCTGATATTAGTACAGCTACCCCTGCTCTTTTCTGGTTACTATTTGCATGGAGTATCTTTTTCCAACCTTTCACTTTTAGCCGGTTTATATCCCTGGGTCTGAGGTGAGTTTCTTGTAAGCAGCATATGGATGGCTCATGTTTTTTTATCCACTCTATCAGCCTGTATCTTTTGATTGGAGAATTTAGTCCATTCACATTCAATGATATTACTGTAAATGCACTATTTACTTCCTCCATTTTATTCTTTGGTTTTCATGTGTCATCTTTTTTTTTGTCTCTCTTTTTACTCTTTTGGTTACCCTTTCTGCTATTCTTTCCTCTATACTCTCCTCCAAGCCTCTCTTTCCTGTCTTTTTCTTTCAGGTTCTAAGGCTTCCTTTAATATTTCCTGCAAAGGTGGATTTTTTTTGCAAACTCTCTTAGTTTCTGTTTGTTTGTGAATATTTTATACTAACCTTCATATTTGAAGGACAGTTTGCTGGATAAAGAATTCTCGCAGTTTTTCTCTTTCAGTTTCCTATTTGTAACATACCACTGTCTTCTCGCCTTCATGGTTTCTGAAGAGAAATCTGCATTAAGTCTTACTGGACGTCCCTTGTACGTGATCATTTGCTTCTCTCTTGCTGCTCTGAGAATTTTCTCTTTATCTTTGATATTTGACATTCTGCTTAGTATGTGTCTTGGAATAGGTCTATGTGGATTTATTCTGATTGGGGTACGGTATGCTTCTTGGACATGTAAGTTCATTTCTTTCGTGAGAGTTGGGAAATTTTCAGCTATTATTTCCTTAAATACTCTTTCTGCCTCCTTTCCCTTCTCTTCCCCTTCTGGAACACCCATGACACATATGTTGTGTTTTGTGTTGTCATTCAACTGTCTGAGTCCCTGCTCAATTTTCCCATTCTTTTTTCTCTCTGTTCTTTTCTCTCTTCAATTTTAGCTGCTCTGTCTTCAGTATCACTTATTCTTTCTTCTGTCATTTCAAGTCTGCTGTTGTATGCCTCAAATGTGTTTTTGACCTTACCTATTGTGTCTTTCATTCCCATGACCTCTGTTACTTTTCTGTTCAGGATTTCAAATTCTTCTTTGCGTTCATTCGCTCAATGTCTTCTTGATGTCATTTATCTCTTTAACTATATTGTCTTTCATCTCATTAATTTGATTTTGGAAATTTGTGCTCATCTCGCTGATTAGTTCTCTCAAATTCTGCATCTCTTCTGGGACTTTGATGTATTCCTTATCTTGGGCCATGTCTTCTATTTTCTTAGTATGGCTCGTAATTTTTTGCTAGTGTTTAGGCATCTGGTTAGGATGTAGTTTACTCAGATGCTCAATCTCTTTCTCTTTTATAAGGATTTAATGGCAGGAGGCTGTGAGTTACCACAGCTCTTTGATTTTTGGCCCAACCTTGATTGTTAGGGTTATCCTGCTGGTTGCTCAAAACTGGGCACTGGACCCAGTAATTGGTTGTAGAGTTGCTTCCTAGGGCCTTGGGCAGGGAGACTATAGAGGCCAGGAAAAGCCTCTGCGACTTATTTTTAATTTTCTTATGTGCACTTCCTTGGTCTGCCAGGATATGGCGCTCTTTGGTAGCTCTCAATTCAGTGCCTCGTTGGAGTGTATATGTTGTGACACAGAGCAGATCAGTGTGATAGAGCTTCCTGTCTGGGGGCTAAGAGCCTTGTAATTCAAACTTTCTGAGACAGTTCTTCTCTGGCAGCCCCCTCCCTTTTCCCAGCTAGAAAATATTTCCTCTCCCCTCTGAGTCCTCAACAATTAGTCCCTGTTAGTAGAGGAGGAGGTTTGCATGTCTTTAGCCCCTTGCAGACTCCAAGGCAAACAATGGCGTAGCCCCGCCCGGCCTGGAAGGGCTCTCAGGACGCTGGGACATGGCAGACCCTGGGAGTCAAAAGCCGAGTCAGCCCCAGGCTCTCTCTCCCCTCTCCTGTGGAGTCCTCAACAATTAGTCCTAGCTAGAAGAGAGGGAGATTACGAGGGAGGGTTGGAGTCCCACCTGGCCTGGAAGGGCCTGTGGGGCACCGCAGCCCAAATTTGCAGGTCAGAACCTAAGTCAGCCTTAGGTTGTGTCCCTCTCTCTCTCCTTTCTTGGGGTGGTAGATCCCTGAAGCCCCCTTTGTCTGTAGTCAGAGGCACAGAGGCCTGAGAATTCTAGTCTTTAGTGTGGGGGAGGGTGCCGGCAGCAGCAGCCACTGCTGCTTTCCTACTCACGGTTCTGTCATCACGATTTCCCTCTTTTGTCCCCCTCTCCTCTGGGTGGTGTGCAGCCTTCAGCTGCTGTCCCAAACCCTGGAAGATCTTTTTGGGGCTGTTTCAGCCTGTCCTCTAGCTATTTTTCTGGAGAAGAGATTCCCGTGTCTTACTAGTCCACCATCTTCCCAAAAGTGTCCCCTTCATTTTTGAAAGACAATCTTGTTGGATATAAGATTCTTGGCTGGAAGTTTTTCTCTTGCAGTATCTTAAATATATCATACCACTCTCTTCTTGCCTCCATGGTTTCTGATGAGAGATTGGCACTTAATCTTATAGGATATCCCTTATATGTTATGCATTGCCTTTCTCTTGCTGCTCTCAGAATTCTCTGTCTTTGGCATTTGACATTCTGATTAGTATGTATCTCAGAGTTGGGCTATTCAGACTTTTTTGGATGGGAGTACATTGTGCTTCTTGGACATGGATATCTATGTCCTTCAATAGGGTTGGGAAATTTTCTACCATTATTTCTTCAAATATTCCTTCTGCCCCTTTTCCCTTCTCTTCTCCTTCTGGGGCACTCGTGACCCATATGTTTGCACGTCTCTTGCTATCCTTTAGTTCCCTGAGACCTTGTTCAAGTTATTCCAATTTTTTCTTCATCTGTTCTTTTGTATGTTCACTTTCAGAGGCCATTTCTTCAAGCTCACCAATCCTTTCTTCTGCCTCATCAAATCTGCTATTATATGATTCCAGGGTATTATTTTTAATTTCATTTATTGCACTTTTCATTCCCATAAGATCTACTATTTTTCTATGTATGCTTTCAAATTCTTCTTTGTGTTCATCCAGTGTCTTATTAACATCCTTAATTTCTTTAGCCATCTCACTAAATTTATTAAGGAGATTTGTTTGAACATCTATGATTAGTTATCTCAACTCCTTTATGTCATCTGGAGGCTTATCTTGTTCCTTTAACTGGGCCATATCTTTCTGTTTCTTGGTGTGGATTGTAATATTTTTTGTTGGTGTCTTGGCATCTGGCTTGCTAGATGTATTTATTCTGGGTGCAGGTTTTCTCTTTAGTTTAGGGCTTTCTTGCTCTTTCTCCCTTGCTGGTTGTGTAGTAGGAGCCAAGGATGTCATTGGTGCTGTAAGCTGTGGAGGCTCAAGCTGCCCTCATTTCCCCAGGGACTGATGAAGCTTCTCCTAACTTTCTCCTTTGCCAGGGGTAGGGACAGAGCCACAGCTGTGTGGAATAATCCAAATTGTGCAGGCCTAGACTGTAGTTGCCCAAAGAGACTGATGAAGCTCCACATCCCTTTCTCCCCTGCCTGGGGCAGGGATGAAACTGCACATGTGGGCAGCAATCTATGCAGTGCAGGATCAAGATGACCACAGTTGCCCCGGTAGATTTCTGATTATTCAGTCTTTGCCAGCTAAATGTACCTGCAGTTACCTGGATAGGCTAACTTCCTCCTGCTAGAGGTGGGGCTGAAGCCTAGGCTAGGGCTGTGTGAAAGAAACTGGTTTCTACCGTCACTGTGATTTTCAATCAACCCGGCTTCCCCTCATGCTGGGGGTGGAGTCAAAATGCTGGCAACCAGCCTCCTTCTGTCTAGGAAAGGCTCAAACTTTAGCTGTTCTTAGGGTTACACTTAGCCAGCCAAATTGACTAGTCAGCAGCTGAAATCGGTGGCCAACCGTCTGTTCCTTCCCTGTTTTTGGGAAATGGAGCTTCCAATTCCTGCACAGAATAGCTCCTGGGGCGGCTTGCGCTGCCAGAATAGGATGATAACCGGCCTCCGCAGCATGGCCTATAATTTCCCAGAGAGGCTGGCACAGCTCCTCCCAGCTTCCTCCCTGCCTGAGGTGGGCCTGGGGCTTACCCTAGAGTGGCAGTCTGGTCTAGATGGAAAAAGCCGGTCCCTACCAGCGCTGTGATTTTCAGTCAGCCCCGCTTCCCCTCATGTCAGGCACAGAGTTAAGAGGTGGCCACCGACCTCTTTCTTACTTGGACAGGTTCAAACTTTGGCTGTTTTTAGGATTATACTTTAGCCTGCTGAATTTACTAATCAGTAGCTGAAGTTGGTGCCCAACTGTCTCTTCCTCCCCTGTTTTGGGAAGTGGAGCTTCCAATTCCAGCCACGGAACAGCTCCTGAGGCGGCTTGTGTCTCCAGTGGAGGATGGGCACCGGCCTCCCTGGTGTGGAGTGCTCTATTTACAAGTCTTCTCTGCAGATGGGCAGTCTCCTCCTTCCATTCTTTCAAGGATGTTGCAGGGTGCACTTCTGGTCTCCTGCAGTCCCCAAATAAGTTAGTTATGGGTGATCACCAACTGCCCCATAGCAGGAGCTGATTCTCGGGCTCTTTACTCTGCCGCCATCATGCTGGTTATCCAATAACTGCATTTTAATAGGAGTATCTCTGAGTGAAAAATTGTTAAGAGCCAAAGGGACCAAGTCTCTAATAGTGAAAGAATTGGAGTGGTGGCAGGGAGCATGGGAAAGGGGGAGTTTTGAAGAAAGGCAGGAAGTGAGATATCTCTGATCAGGCCACACAGAGATGGCCAGTGCCCTCCGGGAGAATCCTGAGAGGGTATTTGGGTCTCTGGGTCCTGGGGGGTCAGGAGAAGGTGGTAGTGAGGGCATCCACAGGGCCCAGAGTGTGTGTGGAGGTAGAGGCAGTGGGAGCTTGGAGCCATGTCTATGCAGCCCTGTGTGGTTGCTCTGGGGTAGATCTCCAGGTGGAGCAGTGGTGGTTGTGTTTGTGTGTGAGCTACAGGTATGATTCCCATCAGCCCATGGTGATTTTTCCATTAAAATGAGTCTACTGCAGTTTTAAATTTACACCCTTCAGTTTTGTGCTCTGAATTAAAACATTTGGGAAATATATACAATAGAATATGCTAGTTACATGGATTTTAAAAACTCTATTATGTATGTAGCACCTAACAAAGCATTTTCATACCCATTATCTTATTTGAATTTTTCTTTTGCTTAGGTTTAAATAGTGTAAATTATTATTTCTATTTTATAGATGAGGATATAGATTCAAACCAATGATATAAGTTTCCCAACTTTATACCGCAGTGTCTGTGCTGGAACCCAAGCCTTCCAACTTGAATTCTCTGTTCTTTCCACAATGATACACATAAGATTTTATTTTGGAATTGACTGCACATCAAGTTTCCCAGACATAACAAAAGTCGCCTGCAAGGATATTGCTCTTGCTCTATAGGGCACAAGCTTTTATCATTGGGTCACTGCAGTGTACAAGCAGGGTATAAGCTTGTAACTTAATAAACTTAATATTGGAATGTACATATCTAGGCAAAGAAAATCTATTGGTCATCTTCTGTGTTCTTAATCAGCTTCATCAAAGCTGACTATGAATAACTTTAATACCAATGTCTGTAATTAGAGACAGTATAAAATACTAAAAATAAATGGTAAGGTGGCATGAAAGTCAAAACTCTAAATCGGATTCCATTGCTAAATTTGGCAAATGAAGGAAAATAAATACAAGGTCCTTTTTAATATCTTTGCTCTATGAAATAGTTTATACTTTGTTAAAAACAGAACAATAATAACCTTTTAGCTATCCAATCTTTAAAAGAAAAAGGGAAAATGTTTGTTTATTTGCCTAATTTACATTTAAATAGAATTCCTTTAATATTTACTACATATTAAGAACCGGATTTGTATATTTTCACTGAATTTTAGGCAGCATAACATATTACTTAGCTTAGTTAAAAACAAAACATGAAGAGCAAAAAACCCAAGTAGCTTACACGCAACGTCTATCTTCTTAACGAGGCAAAACTATGTTAGTTTCCAAAGAGATATAATTTCATTATTTAGACATGAACTTTCTCTTGGAGGAATTTTGTTGTTATATTACATTTTCTTGAAGTCATCATTTGTAGCTTCTTATGACGGGGTAGGGGGGTAGACAGTTTGAAGCCACTGTGGGGATATTTTATTCAGTATTTTTTTCTTTAGATCTTTGAGTCAGTCTAGTTGAAGTGTCTTCCAGAGAGCCAAATTCAAATAGATCAAATTATAAAATGTTCTAGCTGGAAGGGAACTTGGAAATAATCAGCTTGGCTGGAGATTAGCACCCCCAGAGCCTGCAGCCAATTTGCTTATTCATTCATGCATTCATTCATTCAATATGTATTTATTGAGATAAGTGGGGTTGTTTGAATCGGCCATCTCCAGGCACCTGCACTCTAGCTCATGGGCAGTCAGTGATGCAGAGAAGTGGAGGCTGGGTATTGGAAGAGTGAGTGGTCCCTTGTGAGGGTCAGCATATTAGCCCAAATGGAGTGCCACAACACTTTGGCAGTTATCCTTTGGGGAGTAACTGCCTGCTGAGCTCAGTGAGAGAAGGTCCTACAGCCATGTAAGCAGGAGGCAGGGCAGTGCTCCAAGAGCCTGACACAAGAGTCGCTAAGTAAACATGGCAGTGGGTAGGATGAACACTAGACCATGGACTTCACTTTTCTGAACCTGTTCCTCCATCTGTAAAGTGGTACGATGATAACTCATGGACTGTTCTCAGGATGGTGCGTGTGAATGGACATTATGGACTCTAAATCACCAAACAGAAGTCAGTAATGAGCCTTTCATTGACTGTAAAACCACATCAATTTTCTCACCAACATTGTTATATTCAAAAAGTTGGAAATGTAAGTCATAGCAATGAAGATACCCACTGATCCAGGAGATCCAATAAAAATATTTTTTTAAAAATTTTGAATGAAAGAAAAATGAATTCCATAAGTTTCTTAACTGGGCCTATTGTAAACCAGGATACTTATGTCCATTCTGGGAGCCACTATCCTTTGCAGATGAGGAGAAGCTCAGAAATGAAGTGACTTTCCCATGTTCTCATGGGGAGTTAGTGACAGAGCCAGGCCTGAAAGCAGCCTAGTCTTCATCCTACTTGTTGCATGCTCTCTTTCTCGGAAGTCAGTGGAACTATGATCCTTGCAGAGAGCCAGACTCACCAGGGTAAGGATTATTTACAAGTCGGCATCAGATTCAGGCCCAGAGAAGAGTTGTAATTGTCCCTTAGGAAAGAGCCATCTTGGAGAGTACCCGGTTCTTGATATTATGTGGGACCATATCGTCCCCAGAGCAGGTTGTCTTCTCTCTGCCCAAGACATGTGTCCTCTCTTTCAAGTGCTACCTCCAGCACAAGCTAAATTTTCCCAGAATGCCCCTGACCCCGGAGAGCGGCTCCTATGCTCCAAAGATGGAAGAAAGAATTGGGCAGAATGGCATGAGCACAGACCTCATTCTGTGAGAAAGCTGCTTTAAGGAGGTACACAGTTCCTCCAGCATTCTTGATTCTCTCCTGCCTTTTAGTTTTCTATCTGCTTTCTACCCTGATTGACCTGTGTCAGCTCTCCTTGATCTGTAGTCCAGCAGGGGCTTGGCGCCAAGCATTCTGATCATGCTGGTGCTAGCATATAACTCAGCTGCTTATTTGTCTGTCTAAATAGTCATTCAGTCTGAAATACAGGGAAAGTCACTGCTCGGCCACTGGGATATCCAAGAAAATATATGGAGTGAGGACTTTTCATCACAATTTCTAAGGACTAGGCATTTCAGATTTTCGTGAACTTTATTGACTTTTTTGATGATAAGGGAAAGAGATGAGAAATTCTTTTAAAAAGGGGTTTGGAGGAAGAATTTTGAAGATCAAAAATTACAGAATGAGATCATCTGAACTCCTGGGGTGCCTATTCTTACCTCCACCCCCATCCTTAATAATTTTTAAAAGAAGCAGTAGTAGCCCTGCAAGTACCTGCAGTGTGGACTCGCTATGGCTGGTGGACATGGGTTAACACATACAACACAAACATTGACCGGCCTCTCTGGGGCCCCCAGCCTGAAAAACTCCTCGAACATTCGAAAGTGAAGAATGACACTTTCATCCTTTCTTTATTATCAGATAAAGGGAAACAGTAACTGGGATCATTCAAAAGAGAATAATCTCTAAATCATAAATGTTTGCCTTTGGAAGGTGATGTTTTTACACTTCAGTGTGAGTAGTGACAGCCTGAGGTCTCTCTCCTCACCTCCAGACCCACAAACCCCCTGCTTGAAATGCTCAGAAACCTTGCAGACTCACCATACCTGAAATGGAACCCAGTATCTCTCCACCCCCACCCAAGCTTATTACCTTCCTCTTCAGGTATCACCTGTGATAGCACCTTTTATTATAAGTATTCAGGGCTCCATGCCAGAAAACTGGCTCTTTACTTTAGTTCTTCCTCACCTTCCCTTCCCTAAACACTTATTGAGTCTTCAGTTCTGCTCCTAGCAGCTCTCAAATCTGCCCACTTCTCAATCTCCATGCTGCTCTCCCAATCCAGGTTTTCAGGTTCTCACCGTTGCTTGTCAGGATTACAGTAACAGCCTCATAACCAGTCTCTCTGTGCTCTTGCCCCCTCCTGTCCATATCCCTCGGTGCTATCAGAGCTCACACCACACTTCACTGCTCAGCTTACAGCCCACTACCGACGACTCCTCACTCCAACAGTATAGAGGCCAAGTTCCCTGAAGCCTAGTGTACAGTACTCTCCGTGGTCGGCCCATCCCATCAACCTCCCCAGCCATGTCTCCTCAGCGTGGGGCTCCAGAAGCACTGCTGGGGGGCTTTCTGTGATCTGGACACCCTGAGCTGTTCCACAGTTCTACCCCCTTGCTCATCCCTCCCCCCACATCCCAGTCTTCTGCACCTGGCTAATTCCTACCTGTGTCAAGGTTCAGCTCGGGTGTCACCTCCTCTGGCAAGCCTGCCCTGCTTTTCTCCCTCCCCACTGCATTAAGGGTGGGTGAGGTACCCTCCTTTGTGCTCCCTCATGGCCTCTACCCTAGCTTACAATCAAGTTGTATGCTGAGATGTATTAAACTGTATGTGAGTCTATGTCTGCTGTCCACACTGACCTTTAAGCCACTTATACCTTAAGAACCACATTTTAGTTATTTTGCCCCTCTATTGCCCGAGACAGTCCCTGGGACATAGTAGATGTCCCATAAATGTTGGTTGCATGTAACTGAAAAAATAAATTCACTCTTTTATTTAAAGGGAAGTAATGGAATATGGCTGCAGTTCTGCCTCAAGGAAGGCTGGTAGTATCTTTAAAGCTTCTTAGCATATTCCTATGGTCAGCTCCTTCCTTCTACTCTCCAGCTGGGTCACAGCCTTTAGCCCCTCCCAAGCTTTAAAGTGTCAACCCCAAATAGAGCAGTCGTCTATGTGGAGCTCAGGTAAGGCTCAATCAGGGCTCTTCTTGTTTCCTATAGTTGCCTTGGCTTCACAGTTGTCTGCCCATTGGCTTTACCCTGAGGTAGCTGCAGCAATTTGAGGCTTGCAGTCACATGTGACAGTTTTTCAGAGTAAGAGGAGAAGTATCTAAAGACCTAGGGTTCTTTTTTTTTCCCAGATGCTTCTAGCAAACTTCTCCTCATGCTTTATTGTACTTAATTGGACCACATTTCCATTTCTGAGCCAATACCATTGGTGGGGAAATGTCATACCTTGATTGGCTTAGGCCTGGTGTCCTGAGGAGTAACCCTAAGAGTGATCAGGCCTTCCCTGGAGCTGGGGTTCTGATCTGCTCCCTTTTGAAGCATGTAGGGCCCCTGGGACCTAAATGAAAACCAGGGCTATGGGAGGAAACTGGCTCAATGCCCTCTGTGCTACCACCAGTAGTACTCACACTACTCTTAAAATCCTCTTCTTCTGGTTCTTGTTGGGTTATAGCAGAACTCCTGGAATTGTGTGAGATTGTGGAATTACAAGAAAAGTGATTCAATTCAGAATCAATTCAACAAATGTGGTGTGTTAGGCATTGTCTAGGTGGGACAGGGGCATGAAAGGATGAAATCCATGGCCTTGTTCTCAAACCTCCCTGGTGCTAGGGTGGGAACAGCTGTTTCCTTTTTACTGCCACAATCTGGCCTTCCAATAAGGAGTTCTCTCCTTTACTGGTGCAGTGGGTAACAGAAAAAACCTCACAGCTTGCCAGCATCTGTCCCTATAGCAAACCTGGGGCCCTTTAGAAGTTCTATAAAAGTTTTTACAAAGAAGTAATGAGGGATAATTAACAGCTTCCTCTCACATCTCCTTGATCCCTTTGCCAATTTTCTCTTTTACCTTTAGGATCTGTAAGTGAAATGTCAAGGCCAAGGGTGCGTCCTTATGTTAAAAGTGAGGTCGTTATGTTAAAACAATGGAAAAAGAGCAAAAAACTGTCCAAGGGACTTGCTTTGGGGATCAGCAGACCAGGACAGTGCTAACAACTCCCAGGAGGTTGAGGGATAGAGAGATAAAGAATCTGAAACAACAAACATGAGTTACCAAACCCCCATGGGGGCCAGGAAGGGCTCCCCTCCCCCACACCCAAGATATTAAGCTGGGGTAAAACCCCTGGTTCACTGCAGCTGACTGAGAAGGGAACAGATGTCTTCTTCCCTGTCAGCTGTACAAGGGAAAAGGGAGGGGGAGTCAGGAGGCTTCACTTCAGTAAATTTGGCCAGCAGAGCCCCCTTTGAATCTTGGCTCTAGCCAGACCAAAACACAGAAAAGTAAAGATTGAAACACCCTGTGGAAAGTTGTACTAACGAGCACCTTCAGCTGACTGGTCTGGAAATTACACAGACAAAAACTTACTTTTGGTCCCTCAGTATCCTAACTCCTGGGAGAAAATCTGTGCCCTGTTGGTGAGAACCTGGCCTGATTTGGATAACTTAAGCTGGGAAATTAAAAAGACTTAGAATAAGTTGAACCAAATATCAAAGAAGAGCTATGAAGGAAAAAAAACAATAGGCAAGAGGGAGAAACTGGCCATCAGAATAAATTTACCAATTTACCAACATATTCAGATGCCTAGACATCAGCAAAAAGTTACAAGCCATACCAGCAAAGAAGAAGAGATGGCCCAGCCTAAGGAACAAACCAAATATTCTGAAGAGATGCAGGATTTAAGACAATTAATCGGTGATAATCACTCAACTCTCCTAAATCAATTCAAAGAATTGAAAGAAAATATGACTAAAGAGATTAAGGATATGAAGAAGACACTGGGTAAGCCTAAAGAACAAAGTGAAAGCCTGCAAAGAAAAGTAACAGACCTTATGGGAATAAAAGACGTGATGGATAAGATAAAAACATATCAGAGGCGAGAATAACCAGCAAGATGGCAGCAGAGTAAGGAGCTCCTAGAGTCAGCTTATACTACAGGGCAGTTAGTAATCACCCAGAGCTATCTAAAGACATGTTTGGGGGTGCCAAGAGACAAGAAGAGCATCCTGCAACATCCTTGAAAGAATAGAAGGAGGAGATTGTTTATCTGCAGAGAAGATTTGTAAGTAGAGCACTCTACACCCAAGAGGCCAGTGCCCATCTTCCACTGCTGGCACAAGCCACCTTGGGAGCTATTCTGTAGCTGGAATTGGAAGCTCCACTTCCCAGAAATGGGTGAGAAATAGACAATTGGGCACCAACTTCAGCTACTGATTAGTAAATTCAACAGGCTGAGGTATGGTCCTGGGAATGGTTAGGGTTTGAACCTGTCCAAGTAGGAAAGAGGCTGGTAACCACTATTTTGACTCTGCTCCCGGCATGAGGGGAAGCCAGGCTGACTGAAAATCACAGGACTGGCTTCTTTCTCCCAGAACAGCCTGCAGTCCTACCCTAGGCTTCAGACCCACCTCTAGCAGGGAGGAGACTGGCAGGGCCTGCGCCAGACTCTTTGGGTAACTGCAGGTACATTTGCTGGCACAGACGGAAGAGTTGGAAGTCTACTGGGGCAACTAGAGTCATTTTGGAACCGCACGGCATAGATTGCTGCCCACACCTGCAGCTCCATCCCCACCCCAGGTAGGGGTGAAAGGGGTATGACGCTTCATCAGTCTCGCTGGGCAACTACAGTCTAAGCCTGCACAACCTGGATTATTACACATGGCTGTGGCTCTGTCCCTCCCCGTGGTAAAGGAGAAAGTTGGGAGAAGCTTCATCAGCCTTGGGGTAATATGGGCAGCTTGAGCCTCCACAGCTTGCAGCACCAGCTACATCCTTGGCTCCTACTACACAACCAGCAAGGGAGTAGGGCAGGAAGCCCTAAACTAAAGAGAGAAACTGCACCCAGAATAAATACATCTAGTAAGCCAGATGCCAAGACACCAACAAAAAATTACAATCCACACCAAGAAACAGGAGGATATGGCTCAGTTAAAGGAACAAGAAAGCCTCTAGATGACATAGAGGAGTTGAGACAATTAATCATAGATGTTCAAACAAATCTCCATAATAAATTTAGTGAGATGGCTAAAGAGATTAAAGATATTAAGAAGACATTTAATGAGCACAAAGAAGAATTTGAAAGGATACATAGAAAAATAGCAGATCTTAATTTCATGCAATAAATGAAATTAAAAATACCCTGGAATCATATAATAGCAGATTTGATGAGGCAGAAGAAAGGATTGGTGAGCTTGAAGAAATGGCCTCTGAAAGCGAACATACAAAAGAACAGATGAAGAAAAGAATGGAAAAAATTGAACAAATTCTCAAGGAACTAAACGATAGCAAGAGACGTACAAACATACATGTTATGGGTGTCCCAGAAGGAGAAGAGAAGGGAAAGGGGGCAGAGGAATATATGAAGAAATAATAGTAGAGAATTTCCCAACCCTATTGAAGGACATAGATATCCATGTCCAAGAAGCACAATGTACTCCCATCCAGATAAATCTGAATAGACCAACTCCAAGACACATACTAATCAGAATGTCAAATGCCAAAGACAAAGAGAAAATTCAAAAAGCAGCAAGAGAAAAGCAATGCATAATGTATAAGGGATACCCAATAAGATTAAGTGCTGATTTCTCATCGAAACCATGGAGGCAAGAAGACAGTGGTATAGTATATTTAAGATACTGCAAGAGAAAAACTTCCAGCCAAGAATCTTATATCCAGCAAGACTGTCTTTCAAAAATGAGGGCAAGTTTAGAATATTCACAGATAAACAGAAACTGAAAAAGTTTGTAACCAAGAGACCAGCTTTGCAGGAAGTACTAAAGGGTGTGCTATGGTCTGAAAAGAAAAGACAGGAGAGAGAGACTTGGAAGAGGGTCTTAAAATGAAGATTATATTAGTAAAAATAACTAAAAGTGTCAAAAGAGTGGTGGAAAAAATATGACAAATAAAGCCCAAATATTTTGGAATAAACTTAACCAACGATGTAAAGCACCTATGTTCAGAAAACTACAACTCATTGTTAAAAGAAATAAAAAAAGACCTAAATAACTGTAATAACATTCCATGCTCACAGATTGGAAGACTAAATATCATTAAGATGTCAATTCTACTCAAATTTATATATAGATTCGATGCAATTCCAATAAAAACTCCACCAGCATTTTTTTTTTTTTAATAAATGGAAAACATGATTATCAAATTCATTTGGAAGGTGTGTTAGTCAGCCAAAGGGGTGCTGATGCAAAATACCAGAAATCTGCCGGTCTTTATAAAGGGTATTTATTTGGGGTAAAAGATTACAGTTACCAGGCCATAAAGCATAAGTTTCTTCCTTCACTAAAGTTTGCCACATGTTAGAGCAAGACAGCTGCCAACATTTGCCAGGGTTCAGGCTTCTTGGGTTCCTTTTTTGCTGGGAATCCATTTCTCTATGGACTTAGCTCCTCTGTTTCCTCCACAAGGTCACCTGCAGACTATGGAGGTTTTCTAGGCTCTGCCTCTCTCCACAAGGCTAGCTGTGAACTGTCAGGTAGATGGCTTGTCTCTATCCCGGGGCTTTCTCTCCTTCCTCACGACCAAGTTCCTCCATCTGCTCACCTCCCCAGGCTCCAGCATCAAAACTCCAACATCAGAACTTCTACAACTCTGTCCTTTGCCATGCCTTTTATATTTGATTCCCCACCCACCAAGGGGTAGGGCTCAACGCCCTACTGACGTGGCCCGTCAACACCCTAATCATAATTTAATCATGCCCAGATTGACAGACCAGTTTACAAGCATAATCCAATATCTATTTTTGGAATTCATAACTATATCAAACTGCCAAACTGCTACAGAAGGGTAAGGGATCCTGAATAGCCAGAAACATCTTGAAAATGAAAAGCGAAGTTAGAGGACTCTCACTTCCAGACTTTAAATATTACCTAGCTACAGTGATAAAAAACAGCATGGTACTGGCATAAATACAGATACATAGACAATGGGACTGAATTGATGCTTCAGAAATAGACCCTCACATCTTGGTCAAGTAATTTTTGGCAAGCATGTCAAACCCACCCAGCTGGGCAGAATAGCCAATTCAACAAATGCTCCTGAGAGAACTGGATATCCATAAAAGAAGGAAAAAGGACCCCTATACAAAAAGAACACCTTATACAAAAATTAACTCAAAATGGATCAAAAACCTAAATATAAAAGCAAGAACCATAATGCTTCTGGAAGAAAATGTAGGAAAATATCTTCACGACATGGTGGTAGGTGGTGGATTCTTAAAGGATATAAGAGGAGGACCGAGATGGACTACTGATGTTTAACGTATGTAGAAGTTTTAATTAACTTTACTGTAAAAATGTGGAAATGTATAGAGGTGATGGTAACACATTTTAGTGAGTAACAGCTGGTTTATAAATCAGAATGTGGCTGAAAGGGGTAGTATAGGGATGTAAATGCCAATTGAAAGAAAGCTAGAGAACAATCTGGGGACTGACTAACACAGTAAACCCAGAGGTGAATGAGAATTGTAGTTGATGGTACAAACGCAAGAATGTCCTTTGTGAGCTAGAGTAGATGTACATCACTATTGCAGGGTGGTGGGAATGTGGAGAAGCATGGGAAAAATACAACTGGAGTGACCTATGGACTGTGGTTAACAGTAATAATGCAATATTCATGCATCTATGCCAAAGATGTACTGTGTTGATAATGGAGGAGTATGGAAAATTGTGCCAAATGTATGCACTTGGACTTGGTAATAGTCTGATGATATTATCTCATAATCTGTAACAAATGTTCTACCATGGTGTGGTGTGTTGATAAAGGGGTGTTGTATGGGAATTCTGCACATGTGCATGATTATTTTGTAAGTTTACAACTTCTGTCATAAAAATATATTTTAAAAAAATAATAGGGTGGGTTGGGGGGAAAATACACCAAATGTAAGATAAGGACTATAGTTAGTAGTAAGATTTTGACCATATTCTTCCATAATTTGTAACAAATATCTCACAACAATGCAAAGTGTTGGTTGTGGGATGATGTATGCGAACCCTGTATAATGTTATGCTTGTTTGCTTTGTAAGTTCACAGCTTTTACTATGCACTTATTGTTTACATATGTTCATGTATAAATGATACAGTAACACTAATAATAATAACTATAGGCTGGGTTGGGGGAAAAAGACACCAAGTGTAAGTGGTTAGTAGTAATATTTTGAAGGTGCTCTTTAATCATTAGTTAAAAATGTTTCACAACAATACAAGATATTGGTGGTTGGGTGAGGTATGAGATCCCTGTATGATGTTATATATGTTTGTTTTGTAAGTTCATAACTATTACTGTACAATTATTGCTTATATAGGTTTGTGTATGAGAGATATACTTCAATAAATTAAAAAAAAGAAGAAAAATACATTAGAGGCAATTGAGCAAATTTCAATTGCTTGAAGGCAGAATTAGTGATGTCAAAGACAGAATATCTGAACTGGAAAAGACAGGAGAACAGAAAGAGAAGAGAATGGAAAAAATGGAACAGAGTCTCAGGAATTGAATGAGAATACAAAACACAAATATTTGCATTATCAGTGTTCCAGAAGAAGAGAATGAAAAAGGGGCAGAAAGATTATTTGAGGAAATAATGACCAAAAAATTCCCAACCCTTGTGACAGACATAAATAAACAATATCCAAGAAGGACAACGCCCTGAAAACAGAATAAATCCAAATAGACCTACCCCAGGACACCTATTATTCAGAATGACAAATATCAGAGATAAAGAGAAGATTATGAAAGCAGCAAGAGAAAAGCAAAGCATCACATTCAAGGGAACCTCAATAAGATTAAGTGCTGACCTCTCATCAGAAACCATGGAGGTGAGAAGAAAGTGGTATGTTGTGTTTAAGTTACTGAAAGAGAGAAACTGCCAGCCAAGAATTCTGTATCTGACAAAACTGTCCTTCAAAAATGAGGGTGAGTTCAAAGTCTTCACAGACAAACAAAAACTGATGGAATATGATACCAGAAGACCAAAATTACAAGAGATACTAAAGTAGCACTCACTGCTACTGAAAGGAAAAAACAAGGGCGAGAGACTTGGAGAAGAGTGTGGAAATGTTTGTTAGGAGGGGTGACTTAAAGGGTAAAATGATAGTACAATATGACTACAAAAAGCCAAAGGACAAAATGGATGAAGTAAGTAATGCCTTTACAGTAATAACATTTAATCTTAATGGCCTGACCGCCCCAATCAAAAGACATAGACTGATAGAATGGATAAAAAAATAATGAGGCATCTATATGCTGCCTGCAAGAGACTCACCTCAGATGTAAGGACACAACCAGGTTAAAAGTGACAGGTTGGAAAAAGATATTCCATGCAAATAGTAACCAAAGTTGAGCTGGAGTAGCAATACTAATAGCAGACAAAACAGATTTTAAATGCAAAACTGTTATAATGGATGAAGAAGGTCATTATATATTAATGAAAGGGACAATTCAGCAAGAAGAAATAACTATACTAAATGTTTATGCACCTAACATGAATGCCCAGAGATACAGGAATGCACACTGGCAAAACTGAAGGGAGAAATAGATGTCTCTACAGTAATAGTTGGAGAGTTCAATATACCACTCTCAGTATTGGCTAGAATATCTAGACAAAGGATAAATAAACAGAGAACTAGAATAATATGATAAATGAAATAAAACTAATAGACATCACAGCGCATTGAACACCAAAACAGCAGGATATACATTTTTTTACAAGTGCCCATGGATCCTTTGCCAAAATAGACCATATGTTGGGTCACAAGACAAGTCTCAATACATTTAAAAGATTGAAATTATGTATAACACTTTTCTGATCATAACGGAATGAAGCTGGAAATCAGTAATGGATGGAAAGGGGGGAAATTCATAAATTTATGGAGATTAAACAACACACTCATAAATAATCAGTGGGTCAAAGAAGAAATTGCAAGAGAATTCAGCAAATACCTCGATATGAATGAAAATGACAACACATCATATCAAAACCTAGGAGACACTGCAAAGGCGGTACTGAGGGGGAAATTAATAGCTCTTAATGCTTACATTAAAAAAGAAGAAAGAGCTAAAATTGAAGATCTAACTGCACACCTGGAGAAACTAGAAAAAGAACAGCAAACTAACCCCACACCAAGCCAAAGGAAAGAAATAGTAAAAATCAGAGCAGAAATAAATGAAATCTAGAACAACAACAACAACAAAAACAATAGAGAGAATCAACAATACCAAAAGTTGGTTCTCTGAGAACATCAACAAAATTGACAAACCCTTAGCTACCTGACAAAGAGAAAAAGAGAGAAGATACAAATAAAATCAGAAATGAGATGGGGGACATTACCACTGACACCACAGAAATGAGAGAACATAAGAGGATACTATGAACAATTGTATGCCAAAAAACTAGACAATGTAGATGAGATGGACAAATTCCTAGAAACACACAAACCACCTACACTGACCCTAGAAGAAAAAAAAGACCTCAACAAACCAATCACAAGTGAAGAGATTGAAACAGTCATCAAAAACCTCCCAAAGATGAAAAGCCCAGGACCAGGTGGCTTCACAGGTGAATTCTACCAATCAGTCAAAGACGTTCTAATACCAATCTTGCTCAAGCTCTTCCAATAAATTGAACAGGAAAGAATGCAACCAAACGCATTCTATGAAATAAAAGACACCCAAATTGTTAATGATATGATCCTGTATCTGGAAAATCCTGAAAAATCCATAACAAATCTACTAGAACTAATAGACAAATTCAGCAAAGTGGCAGGTTATAAGAGTAACATGCAAAAATCAATAGCATTTCTATATACTACTGATGTGCAATCTGAGGAGGAAATCAGAAAAAAAATTCCCTTTAAAATAGCAACTAAAACAATCAAATATTTAGGAATAAACTTAACCAAGGACATAAAGGACCTGAATTCAGAAAACTATAAAACAATGCTAAAAAAAAACAAAGAAGACTTAAATAAATGGAAGGACATTCTGTGTTCATGGATCAGAAGACTAAATATTGTTTTAATGTCAGTTCTACCCAAACTGATTTACAGATTCAATGCAATCCCAATAAAATTCCCAACAGCCTTTTTTTGCAATAATGGAAAAGGCAATTATCAAATTTATTTGGAAGCATAAGGGTCCCTGGATAGACAAAAATCTTAAAAAAAGAAGAACAATGTTGGAGGACTCTCACTTCCAGACTTTAAAGCACATTACTTAGCTACAGTGGTAAAAACAAAAACAAAACAAAGCAAAAAACCAGCTTGGTATTGGCATAAAGACAGACAGATTAACTTATGGAACCGAATCAAGAACTCAGAAATAGACCCTCACATCTTCAGTCAAGTGATTTTTGATACGGCCACAATAGTCTATTCAACAAATGGTGCTTGGAGAACTGGATAACCATATCCAAAAGAAAAAAAGAAGACTCCTATCTCACTCCTTATACAAAAATCAACTCATAATGGATCTAGGACCTAAATATAAAAGTGATAACCATAAAATTCCTAGAAGAAAATGTAGCAAAACATCTTCAAAATCTTGTGGTAGGCAGTAGTTTCTTAAACCTTACACCCAAAGCATGAGCAACAAAAGAAAATATAGATAGACGGGACCTCTTCAAAATTAAACACTTTTGCACCTCAAAGGACTTTGTCAAAAGGGTGGAAAGGCAGCCTACTCGATGGGAGAAAATATTTGACAACATATCCAATAATGGTTTAATATCTATGATATATAAATAGATGATACAACTCAACAACAAAAAGACAAACTACCCAAATAAAAAATGGGCAAAAGACTTGAAAAGACAACTGTCCAAAGAAGAAATTCAACTGGCAAAGAAACACTGAAAAAATGCACAACGTCACTAGTGATTAGGGAAATGCAAATCAAAACTACAATGAGATATCGTTTCACACCTTTTAAACTGTCCACTATAAAAGGTCAGAAAACTGTAAATGTTGAAGAGAATGTGGAGAGATAGGAACACTTATTCATTGTTGGTGGGAATGTAGAATGGTACAGCCACTGTGGAGGACTGTTTGGCAGTTCCTAAGGAAGTTGCCATGTGACTGTGCCATACCATTACTAGGTATATGCCCAGAAGAACTGAGAGCAGTGACACGAACAGACATCTGCACACTGATGTTCATAGTGGCATTATTCACTATTACCAAAAGTTGGAAACAACCCAGGTGTCCATCAACTGATGAATGGATAAACAAATTGTGGTGTATTCACACGATGGAATATTATACAACTATAAGAAGAAATGAAGTCGTAAAGCATATGACAATATGGATGAACCTGGAGGACATTATGTTGACTGAAGCCAGCCAGACACAAAAGGACAAATAGTGTATGATTGTGATTTTATGAAATAAATATACTGTATAAAATAATGGAGTTAATAATTAGAATGTAGGTCACCAGAAAATAGAAGGAGGGTAGAGAATGGAAAGTTAAGGGTTAATCTGTGCAGAATTGGTAAAAATGTTGTTTGTAAATCTTTGGAAACGAAATGGTGAGTGTACATCATGGTGTTTGTGATTAGCAGAGCTATTATATGAGTATGACAGTGGTCGAAACGGAATATCTAACGACATGTATATTATTAGAAGGAAAGCTAAAAAGTGTAACATGGGACTGTATAACATAGTGAAACCTTATGTAAAATACCAATGTGGGTTATATTGCATATGTAAGACTGTTTTACTAAATATGAATACAATATACTAGAGAGAAGGAAACAGAATAGCAGCTATGTGTGGAAGAAGAAGCATAGGGAGATTGAGAGTTGATGAGTTTTGTTTGTTTTTATTATTACTATTATTATTATTACTGGAATAATGAAAATGCTCTGAAAATGATTGAAGTGATGAATGCACAACTATGTGATTATACCGAATACTATTGATTGTACACTTTGGATGGATTTTTACTTTATTAATATGTATCAAAAAATTTATTTGTTAAAAAAAAAAAAGAGAGAGAGAGAGAGAGGGCTCCTCTGAGAAACCAGTTTGTGACTCTCCTCAGCTCTGAGAACCGTATCTGATTCTCATGGGCATGGCAGGAGGGCTTTTTGTTTCTCCAGTAGCTCTGTTGGACCCGTGCCCTTTCTGATTACTCTTCACCTTCTCATCCCCTCTAGATGTTCGACTGGATAAGCCACAACAAGGAGTTATTCCTCCAGAGCCACACGGAGATCGGAGTCAGCTACCAGCATGCCCTAGACCTCCAGACGCAGCACAATCACTTCGCTATGAACTCCATGGTGAGCCGAGGGCTGTTCTCAGCACTGCCTTTGGGGGCTGGAGAGTGGGGAGGGCAGGTTGCTAAGGGACTGGAGGAGAAGGTGGCAGAAACTGACTTCCAACCTGAGTAAGAATGAGGAACTTGGAACATAAGAACTCATTAATGTTCCATTTTCCAAGATGGGCAAAAATGCGGGGCAGTTGGTCATCAACTGTTCCTGCAGCAGATTATGATCCCCTTTCTGCCTCCAGACTGTTTTCCACCATGAAAGGAATGTGCTGGGGTTGTAGAAGACATTAGCTCAGTGCATGACTAGAAGAAGGGAGAGTCACCAGTTCCACTCCACTGATTTTTACCAACATTTTTTGGTGCCCAGACTATCTGAGTCACCTAGCTGGGATGGTGAAAAACCTCAAGCGATGGCACATGGGAAATGGTTGAGTGAATTGGGGATTTTTAGACTGAAGATGAGCCTTAAGGCACACATACTTGCTGCCTTCAAATATTTGTCTTGGAGAAAAGAGAGTAGAATGGCTTTATATTGTTCCAGGAGGTAGCACTCTCCAGTGGATGGCAGTTGGAGGGGGAAGCAGGATATGGCTCAGTGAGGTGGAATGCAGTGGAAGATAGTGAGCTCCCATGGATGGGGAATGTTCAAGCAGATGCTGAATGACCCCTTTTAGGGGTTCAGAGAGAGAGATTTGCTGGCTCTGTGTCCATAAGGAATTTACTTTGCCTCTCTGTGCTTAAGTGAATTTATCTGTAAAATGGAAGTAATGATAATATCTACTTTATAAGGTTGTTCAGGGATTAAATGAGTTAATATTTGTAAAGCAGTTGGAACAGTGGCTGGTGCATAGACAATAGTCAGTACTGGTTTTATGATAATAATGTAGGAGCCTGGTCTAGGTGAACCCTGTGAGTCCTCAGAAACTGAACACTTTGCAATACTATTCTTCTGTGTGGTTCCCCCAAGACTTTATTTCAAAATCCTGTCTACTCCTTGAACCCCTTGTATTCTAGACACCTGTAGCCTAAGTATGCCTCACCATATCTCTAGTTCTCCCCTCTGCCAGCTCTTCCTAGTTGTACTGCTAGTCTGGAAAAATAGCTTTACTATTCCTCATATATATAAAACCAAACCCTCTCTGACATTTCAGCTTGTCCTTTATTCTATCTAAGGTGATGCTGGGTTCAGACAACTTCTCCAGAGAAGTCTTTGATCTCCCAGGTTGAAGATGTATTGATCTTTCTCCATGGTGTACTGAAGTTCACATGAACTTTGGGGTTTTATTTTGGCGGGAGAGGAGGCAGTGATCGTACGCACACACTCGGCATCATATTTCAACTCCCAGTTATTGAGCATGTGCTATAAACCAGGTGCTTTACAAAGGTTATTTCTGATCCTCCCAACAACCTAAAAAGCTAGGCATTATTAAACCCGTTGTTTTTACATTTTTTATTGAGCAAAATTTACCTATGTTAAAATTAGTTCTTAAGTATAAAATTTGATGGGCTTTGATAAATGCATGTACTTATGTAACTACCAATCTAATCAAGATATAGAACATTTCCTTCACCCAAGAAAGTTCCCCCTGGCCCCTTTCCAATCAATTGCCCAAACCTGTTAGTAATCACTGTTCTGATTTCTATCATTATAGATGAGTTTTATCTATTCTTGAATTTCTTATAAATGTAATCATTTAGCATATACTCCTTTGTGTCTGATTCTTTCACTCAATATGTTCTCAAGATTCATCCATGTTGTTTATGTATCTGTAGTTTGTCCTCTTTTTTTGATGAATAGTATTTTATTGTATGACTATACCACAATTTGTTTATCCATTTTTCCTGTTGATAAACTCTTGGGTTTTTACAATTGGGGACAATTATGAATAAAGTTGCTATGAATAATCATGTACAAGTCTTTTTGTGGAAATGTGTTCTATTTCCCTTCGGTAAATATCTGGGATTGACATTGATAGGTCATAGGGTAGGTGTGTGTTTAACTTTATGAGAACCTGCTACCCAGTTTTCCAAAGTAGTTGTACCACTTACTACTCCTACCAGCTGTGCTTGTGCATTCCAGTTGCTCCACACCCTCCCCAACATTTGGTGCTGTTAGGCTTTGAAATTTTAGCCATTTTCATGAGCATACTGTGGTATCTTATTTTGGTTTTCATTTGTATTTTCCTGAAGATTAATGAAGTTGAGATTTTATATGCTTTGTGGCTATTCATATATCTTCCTTTGTGAAATATCTGTTCAAGTCTTTTACCCATTTTTTATTGAGTTGTTTTTCTTATTGATTTATAGTTCTGTATATATTCTGCATACAAGTCTTTGTCTATCCTTGTACTAGTATTGCATAGTATTGATTGCTGAGGCTTTACAGCAAGTTTTGAAATCACATAGTGCCTGTCTTCTAACTTTGTCCTTCTTTTTTCAAGACTGTTTTGTCTATGCTAGATCCTTTTAATTTCCATATCCATTTTTTTAATCAACTTGCCAATTACTGTATAAAAAGTCTTTTGGCATTTTGATTGGACTACAGTGAATTTGTGGATTAATTTGGGGAGAACTATATCTTAACTATTTTGAGGCTTACAATCTGTGATCATACTATATATTTTCCATTCAGTCTTCTTTGATTTATCTCTGCAATGTTTTATAGTTTTCAGTGTACACATATTATATGTCTTTTATTCAATTTATTCTTAAGTATTTTGTTTTTGAGGCTATTGCAAGTGATATTTTCAAATTTTGTTTTCCATTGCTGCTAATATATAGAAATTCAATAGACTTTTGTATAATGACCTTATATCCTGCAAACTTGCTAATTCACTTATTAGTTCTAGTAAGACTTTTTTGATTCCTTAGGATTTTCTCTGTAAATAATCACCTTGTGAATAAGACAATTTTTCTTTTTCCTTTCCAACATTTGTACCTTTTATTTTTTTTTTCTTGCCTTTTTGCTCTACTAGGACCTGCAATATAATACTGAATGGAAATGGGGAAAGTGGATATCTTTGTATTGTTTCTGATATTATGGGAAAATCATTCATTCATTTACTATTACTAAGTGTGATGTTAACTGTGAATTTTTCATAGATGCCCTGTATCAAATTCAGGAAATTTCCTTGTATTTCTAGTTTGCTGAGAGATTTTAATAATGATTGGATATTGAATTTTTCAGATGTATTTCAGCATCAATTGAGGTGATCATATGATTTTATTCTTTGCTTTTGAATCTGGTTAATTATAATGATTGCTTTTCAGATATTAAACCACTCTTGCATTCTTGAGATTAAACGCCCCCCCCACTTGGTCATGATATATATTGCTAATATTGTGTTAAGATATTTTGCTTCTGTGTTCATGGGGTATATTGGTCTTTAATTTTCTTTAATGGATGTCATTGTCAGGTTTTAGTGTCAGGTTAAGGTGGCATCACAAAATGACTTGGGAAGTTTTCCTTCTTTTTTCTATTCTCAGAAAGAGTTGGGTAGTATTGATATTATTTCTTCTTTAAAAGTTTGATAGAATTCGCCAGTGAAACCATATGGGCCTTTAGTTTTCTTTGTGGGAAGGTTTATCTTACAACAAATTGAATCTAATAAACATCAGGTTACTCATGTTCTCTATTTATTTTTGATTTAGTTCTGATAAGTTTTGTTTTCTAAGGAATTTGTTTATTTTATCCAAGGTGTCAAATTTGTTGGCTTAAACTTGTTTATCATGTTACCTTATTATCCTCTTAATATATATAGGATCTATGGAAATTACCCTTCTTCATTCCTGATATTGTTGTTTTGTGTTTTCTCTTTTATTTTTGATCAGCCTAGCTCTTAACAATTTTAAAAACTTTTTCTAAGAAATGAAAAAGAATAAGTTCATTAGCAAAAGTCAAATAGTTGATTTGTGAGGAGTCCAGATTCTCAACTCTTAGCCAAGTGACCTACAATTTAATTAAATTTTTAAAAAATGAACCACAAAATATGGCTAATTGATTTTTTTTTTAAAAGATTTTATTTATTTATTCATCCATCCCCCCCTTGCTGCTTGTGCTCGCTGGGTCAGCCAACCACGCCATGCGGGCGGGCCCACCCTCACCAGGAGGCCCCCAGAACCGGGCCCGGGGCCCCCCACATGGTAAACGGGAGCCCTACTGATTGAGCCACAGCCGCTTCCCTGGCTAATTGATTTTTAACAAAGGTTCAAAGGCAATTCAATGGAAAAAGGATAGTCTTTTCAATATATGGTGTTGGCACAACTGGATAGCCAAATGCAAAAAATAAGCCTTGTTCTATACCTCACACATTAATTTATACAAAAATTAAATCAAAATATATTATTGATCTAAATGTAAAACATAAAACGTTTAGAAGAAAATATAGAAGAAAATCTTTTGACCTTAGGTTAGGCAAAGAGTTCTTATATATGATATCAAAGTATGATCCATAAAAGAAAAACATGGTAAACTCATCTTCATCAACATTTAAAAAAACTTTTGTTCTGCAGAAATTACTGTTAGGTTAACAAAAAGACAAACCATAGACTGGGAGATGGTATTTGCAAATCACTTATCTGACAAAGGACATATCCAGAATATTTAAAGAACTTTCAAAACTCAACAATAAGAAAATAACCTAATTTTTAAAAAATGGGCAAAAGATTTGCACAGGTATTTTACCAGTGAAGATATATAGATAGCAAATAAGCACATGAAAAGATGCTCAATATCATTTAGAATATAGGGTTATTCAAATTAAAAACCACAATGAAATACCACTATATACCTATTAGAATGGTTGAAATTGAAACAAAAAAACTAGCAATGCGAAGCGCTGCTGAGTATGCAGAGCAACTAGTACTCTCAAATGTTTCTGGTGGGAATACAAAATGCTACAATAATCCTGAAAAATAGTTTGGCAAGTTTCTTATAAAGTTAAACATAGACTTATCATATGACCCAGCAACCTACTCTTAAGTATTTACCCTAGAGTCATGAAAACTTAGGTTCACACAAAAACCCTAAACACAAATTTTCACAGCAGCTCTATTCCTAATTTCCCCAAACTGGAAACAACTCAGATATGCTTCAGTGGGTGAAAGGATAAACAAAGTGTAATACATTCATATAATGGAATGCTACTCAGCAATAAAAAAGAACAAAGTATTGATATATTCAACAATTTGGATGAATCTCAAAGTCATTATGCTGAGTGAGAGAAGCAAGGTCCAGAAGGTTACATTTCTATGATTCCATTTATATGATATTCTGGGAAAGGAAAAACTTTAGGGACAGAAAACACATCAGTGGCTGCCAGGGGTTAGGAATGGGAGAAGAGTTTGACTACAGCAAGGCAGTACTAGGGAATTTTTTTGTGGTGTTGGAACTATTCTGAGTCTTGATTGTGATGAAGGTTATACAAACCTATACATGTTCTAGATATCATAAAACTTATACCAAAAATTGTTAATTTACAGTACATAAATTTAAAAACATTTTGTATTTATGCATACATTAAAATTGCTCCAAGTTCGTAATTTTTAAAGAAACATTAATTGAGTAATACCTATATGCCAGGGGTCATCAAACTTGTCTATAAAAATTCAGACAGTAAATATTTTAGGCTTTTTAGGCTATCTGATCTCTGTCACAACTCTGCTATTGTAGGGTAAAAGCAGCCATAGGCAGTATGTAAATAAACAGGCATAACTGTGTCCCAAGAAAACTTTTTTTGCAAAAGCAGTGGGCAGGATGGATTTTGCCAGAAGGCCATATTTTGCTGACCACTGCTATATGCATAAGATTGTGCTAAATACTGTCCTTGTTCTAAAACAGCCCATGGTCTAGTGCAGTAGTTCTCCAAGTGTGGTCCCCCGACCAGCAACATCAGCTTGAGAACTTGTTAGAAATACAGATTCTCAGACCCTACCCCAGTCTAACTGAATCAGAAACCCTCTGATATTCAGTCCCAGAAATCTGTAATTTAACAGCCTTCCAGGTCATTCTAATGCACGCTAACATTTGAAAACCACTGGTCTACTGGAAAGACAACATACAGGCATGAAATATATATAGCAGTTCTCTACTATATCAATCACCAATATCATCCTTATCCTTGTTAACCTTTACTGAACACTTAGTATATGCCAGGACCTTTTCTAACTGTTCTAAGTAGTAACATAATGCTATTCATTATTTCATTAAATGTCCCATCAACCTTATGAGGTGGATATTATTATTTTCCATATTTAAGAGGCCCAGAGAGATTAAGAAACTCACCACAAGTGCTGTGTGCACCCAGAGAAGGGAGTTGTGGTGGGAAACTTCATGAAGGAGATGAACCCTGAAGATATGTAGGATTTGGCCAGTGAGGGATAGACTAGCCAGACAGAAGAAAGGCTCTGAGATAGAAATGAACATGGTGTGCTTAGGAGACAATGAAGACATGGTTTTGGTAGAACAATGGGCATGACTGTGGCATCCAAAGGTTTTGATAGAGAGGAACCAGAGAGCCCTGAGGAAACTGTCCTAATTCTGTCATGGGGAACCCTAGTCCTAAGAAATGAGAAAATCTTCAGGGAATGATCACCCTGCTTTCTAACTCTACTTCTGAGGCTCTTCTCTGAGGATAACCTTGCCTGTGTGTCAGGGGGCAATCGGCTGGGTCCTTTAAGTCAAAGAGGGTGGTGCTGACTGGATAAGACTAACCTGCCGCCTTTCTCTCTGGTCTCTGTGGGAACCACAGTCCTCCCTCATGGGGAACTGGCCTGCTGGTGCCTGACTCTGTTCTCAACCCTGACTTATCTCACCCCAACGGGAGCAAATAGGGATCCAGACAGAGCAGGGGAGTCAGGGATGCTTACCCAGGAGCTCTGATCTGAGGAGGCAAATGACAGTCTCCATGAGGGCAGTCAGCAGGAAGGCGGAAGATCGCAGGTGGGGAGGCTGCACATCTGTCTTGTCTACCTCACTTACTCTAACTTCTTCCTTAGGCATCCTCAAGTCTCCTTGTCCTCCAGAACCATCATACCCTCTTGCCCATTTGACCATGTCTCTAGTCTCATTTAACCAAATCTTGGACTATTCAACCTCTAGCTGTCTGTTGGTGTTTCTTGCCTCACTCCTGCAATACTATTCATCCCCATCTCTCTCTCTCACCTTGCCTGAATTTCCACCATCCTTACCCAGACTTGCTCATTGGAGACAGTGCAGTGAGAGGCTCCAGAGCCAGCAGCCCTGAGATGGGAGCTCTGAGGATAAGGGAGTGTCCATAGGAATACCCATAACTGGGGCAGAAGGGAGAATAGAAGCTTGTGGAGATTTTTTTTTTTTAAGTAGGGCAAGTTTTGGAAAAAAGTAGACATGCAGGATCACAGAGACCAAGGATGAAGAGAATGTCATTTTCGATCAGGCTGTTTTACATATGTACACACCTATATTAAATTACCTGCTGATGCTGGAATCCTGATCACATTCCATAATTTCATTTATTGTTCAAGTGGTTTTTCATCCCGGAGGTCTCAAGCAGCCTTAAGAAATGGCCTTGGGTGTTGTTAATAGGCCAGAAGCATATGCAAGGGAGAAGACAAAAAGAAGAACCATTCAAGTGGATGAGTAAAAAAAGAATGGGTAATGGAAGGGAAGAAGTACAGAGGAGAAAATGAGTAGCAAACAATCCGCGAGGTAGGAGTTTATGTAAGCAACATTCACTTCAGAGTTCATGCAAGGCCTTTGGGCCAGCAGAAGTTGCATGACTCCAGCCAGGGTTATTGAATGGTCAAATAGCTGATCTATTTAAAAACACAGTATAAGTATTTATCTATCACCATCCATGCAGCAAGCAGTCATTGAACCTGTGCCATGCACTAGAGTTAATATGATGAAGAAAAAATAATTTGTCCTTAATTTGTTCAGTGTCTAGTTGGAGAGGTAAGAATCTAACAGTCATGGAGTAGCTTGATAGCTTAATAGTGCAGTGATAGAGATGTGCTGAGTTAGCTAAGAACCTCAAAATCTCAGTGGTTTAAAACAATGGAGGTTTCTTTCTTGCTCCTATCACATACCCACTACTAGTTGTGGGGACCTCAGCCCATCCCTGCCTCCCAGGGACCCGGGCGGATGGAGCAGCTGCCATCTCAGATGTTGCCAGTTGTACCACTATACGAAGGATGTAGCCAAGCACATGTTGACTCTGAAACCTTCCACCTACATGTGACATATGCCACTCTCACTCACATTTTATTGGCCAGTGCCTGTCACACAGCCACATCTAACTTCAAGTGGGTGAGGAAGTACAGTACTCCTTGTGCTGGGGAGGAGAGAGCAGGATATTTGTGAACAACCCTAATGACTAGCACAGGAAGCCACTGAGGGATGTAAGGTAGAGATGAATGTCATGAAATTTGCATAGAAAGGTAACTCCGGCAGCAGAATAGAAGGTTTGTGGGCCAGGCAGGAAAATCAACAATATTGATTGTGTTATCAGTTTTGGCTACAAGACAGTCTTCATCTAAATGTAAAGAGTTATTCCCTTTCAAATAGTCTCCTATAATTATGCCTCATCCCTGGCTCACTTTAGTCCCATAAGAGCAAAGCTTTATCACAGGTGATTAGGAACATGAACTCAAATCTAGTCAGGTTTGATTATATGTGTGCCTTGTGGATTTCCACTGGTGAATTTTGCAAATTCTGTGCCTGAATCTTGTCACCCAACTGCCTGGCCCTAAGGCAGACAAACTCATTTTAATAAGTAGCAAAGACAAACATAATAAGGGAAGTAAGTCTGCCACAAGCCCCTTGAAACAATTAACTACAAAGCTAAATAGAAAGAGCCGGTGGCTTTGAATTATCTGCACTAGTGCTCTTCTCTGTTAATATGGATAACTGGGAGTTAATGACACATCAAAAACCTTTCCTCTGACAAACTTACTTTTGAAGTCTCCATTTTCCATTTTTAGGACATAAATGAGGGAGGAAATTTACTGAAGGAAAGCATCTTCTGGAGCTGGGATAGAGTGAAGACAAGATTTAATATACAGCAGCCAGTTAGCGAGTTTTAGTCCATTTCCGATATCCTGCTGCTGTGGGTGCACACAGCACCCCGAGGCCTGGACCTCTCTGCCTGTGGGGGGTGAGGGGGGGTGGAATCCCAGGGTTGTTGGATCAAATTGCCTGGGCACCTGTGCTTTATAAACACAGCCCGGTGCCTTGGTTAACCAGGAGATTTACAGGCTCATTATTAAAAGGAACGTCCTACAAAGAGGGATGTTGGCATCCCAAACAGGTAAAAGGAAGGATTAGAGTCTCCTTTTCCCTGGCCAGAGTATGATGGATGTTGCTGCCAGAAACAAATGACTGCAAGTGGCTACTGCTCGAGCCCAGTGACTGTAGGAGTGATTGTTTACTCAGGGGAAGTGGGAATGTGGATTGTTCCATAAATTCACTGAGGCATTGCTGTTTCTGTTCCCAGAAATAAATACATGCATATACATTCATCCCTACGTTTGTACGTGTAACTGTATATAATAGCAGACTTTGTTTCTTGTGTATTGAATCTTGTTTTACCAATGAAATAGAACAGTCTTATCTTTCAGGGAGCTCAAAAACCCCTTGGAAAATCTAATGAAGGTTGTGGGTCCTCTCCCCAGAGATGTATGCATGAACACCATTTTTATTACAATTTCAGGGGATTTAAGGGAAACCTAAAGCTATCAATCAAGGTTTAAGTTTGATTGTCATTCTAGGAAATACTGCCTGTTTGGGGTAGAGGAGTGCTGCAGAATCATTGGTTCTAGGACTGCCAAGAATCAAAGGTGACAGAAGACCCTAGAGCAAGGGTTCTCAGATTGTGGTTGAGAGATCACCTGCTCCAAAATTTTTATTTCTTTTGCACCAGATCTGACTTTAAGGTCCCAGGAACCTCATGACTTTTTTTTTTTTTTTACTTACTCAACAAATAATCGAGTATCAGACATTTTTCTGGATGCTGGGCATATAGTGGTAGACAAAACAGAGATGGTTATATCCCATCAAGTTTCCAGTGGATGCTAGAAGGTTTCAGACAGATGCTAAATACATAACCTCTCAAATTAATGTATAATTACAAACTTAACAGTCTTATGTTGTAAGAGTAAGGGGTGCTATGACAAAGTGTAATGAAAGAACACATTTAGATGGAGGAGGGGTCAAGTATATTTTCAGTCAACAATCAGCATTGACTAAACTCTCATTGTTCCCTCAATGGTAGTAATTAAAGGTCTGTGAATTAATTCTACAATATACAAAAGAACGTATAGTTTAAGGAAGCCCTAGGTACATTGTTTTGTAAATGAAAATGGTCAGGTTATAATTTACCTGTTTTCTAAGTTTTGTTTTCATGTTGTAACCGGAGTTGATTTCCAGGTTCTTAGTTACTTCGTAAGAAAGAATTCAGAGATGTGCCACAGTTAGGAGAAAGTTGAAAATAGTTTAATAAAGGGAAAGTACACACACTCAGATGTGAGGGTGGGCATGCTCAAGATAAAGATGCTCCCCATCTGTAGCAGTTTGGCAGTTTGATGTAATTATGAATTCCAAAACTATATATTGGATTATGTTTGTAAACTGTTAATGTGGGCATGATTAAGTTATGATTAGGGCATTGACTGGGCAACGTCAATAGGGCGTTGAGCCCCACCCCTTGGTGGGTGGGGTCTCCAAGATAAAAGACACAGCAAAGGACATGTTGGAGAAGTTTTGATGTTGGAGTTTTGATATTGGAGAGAAGGCCCCGGGAGAAGAGAAACGAGCTGTTCGCCTGATAGTCTACAGCTGACCTTGTGGAGGAAACAGAGGAGCTAAGCCCAGAGAGAAACGCAGCCCCGGAAAGAGAGAAACCCAAGAAGCCTGAAGCCTGAACCCTGGCAAACATCGGCAGCTGCCTTGCTCCAATACATAGCAACAGACTTTGGTGAGGGAAGAAACTTAGGCTTTATAGCCCAGTAACTGTAAGCTTCTACCCCAAATAAATACCTTTTATAAAGACCAACCAATTTCTGGTATTTTGCATCAGCACCCCTTTGGCTGACTAATACACCATCTCTAGGGGTTTCTGGTTTTATTGGCTGTCATTGGGGTTAGGTTTTATGCTGATTGGAGTTAGAACAAAATGGGGAAAATTCATTGAGTGGTTTGGTTTTTAGGGGTTGCTGTCCAGTGGTAATTGGCTTCTGGCTATTGTTCTCAAGTCCTGCTGGAGTTTGCTGCGTGAGGGGCTTATGAAAATAGGTGGGTGGTATGGGAATTTCCTGTTTTTCTCTTTTTTGCTGAGTGGATGCTGCAAGTTGCACTCCCATAACTTGTTTGTGCACATTAGCAGGCAGAAGCTGCCTGAGCTGCTTCCACAGCTGACGAGTGAATGTTGCAAGTTGCCTCCTGGTAACTTGCCTTTGTGAATGCAGCAGGATGTTGCCCCAGCCTTTTCTACTGGGTGGTGTTTGTGTGGAAATTTATTGCATTTTCTGCCTCTTCTCCTTAGGTCCCTATTCTATCCTGCTTCAATGTGTCTAGTTTTTACACAATGGTTAGAGACCAGCTGAGGTGACCATTAGCAAGAAATAATTGCATATTATCAAATCATGGAAGAAAGGCAGTACATTTCCTAAATTTTATCTATGAATTGGTACCAATGAGTATGGTAAATGAACAACTCTTTAAAAAGTTTAAAATTGGTTGATCTTTGGTTCTTTGCCATAACTTTTTAAAAAACAAATCCAACTGAGGAACTCCCATCTTTTTGCTCTTCAATAGATTATTCTAATTCTAATTCTAATAACATACCTACTGAACCCAGTAGGAAAATACTCTCTGGCTTCTTACATTGTCTCAGAAAGCCAGGTCTCCTGAACTCTATAGGACCCTGCTTTTTCTTATTTCTGCTTTATGTTATGAAAGCCTTTCTCATAAATGCTCCTTCACCTGAATGGGCCTTCTCCTCCAATGGGAGTGTGGGCAGATGGAAGTGGGGTCAGATTGTACTATGCAATAGAAGTGTCATGCAGCCATTGATGTTACAATTCTTCATGGAAAAGGCAGTCACAGGAGTACATGCATATATAGCACATTATTTACAATTTTAATTAGCCAATACTTTGGGGAAAAATAAACTGCTAATGGTTTCTGTTCACAGTTTTAAAATATAAAATGATATCCATTTTCTGTTATTACAATTCTGAAGATTTACATTAGTGGTAACAATGTGCAGCTGGGTTGTAGGATTCCTTTCTGCTGAGGCATGTTTGATAGCTGCTTTAATCCTATTAATTCTCTCACCAGAGGCATTTATTACTACTTGGTGCTGTGGAAATAAGACTGATTGCAGCAAAGCCTGGGATAATCTGTCTTTGTTTTGAGGGAAGGTTTCAAATGGTAGTACCAAAGAAAAGTCAGATCTGGTGCAAAAGAAATAAAAATTCTGGAGCAGGCGGTTTCTCAACCACAATCTGAGAACACTTCCTATGGGGTCATCTGTCAAAGATTTTTGGCAGCCCTAGAACTATGACTCTGCAGGATTCCTCTACCCCAAACAGGCAGCACTTCCTAGAATGACAGTATTGTTAGGTTTTGGTGTAAAAACACACACTTGCAATTGTGATATTTAAGTAGCCAGTGTTTGGCCTTGCCATAGCTGAAAAGCCCCTTAGTTATACACAGAGCCTGCTAAAAAAAGAGAGAGAGATCAATCTTATTTGGTATACATTAGTCTTTTAATACATGTTTCCCCCCTCAAAGAATCATGTAGGAAGCTTGTTAAAAATGCCAATTTCTTTTTGGCTTCCACTCTAGTCCTGGAAAATCATAATCTCTATGATGAGGCCCTAGGAATCTGCATTTAAACAAGTTGCCCAGGTGATTCATATGCACATTCAAGCTAGAGAACTGTTTTCTATGGAGATCTATATGTATAAAAGAGTTACTCCCTCAAATAAAGGTCATCTACTTTATTTGAAAGACCATCTACTTTCAGCATGGCAGTGTGAGGGGCTCTGTGGGCCTGTTCCACTGTGAATTTGGTGAAAATTATTTTTAGTGTAACCATTTAAGGTCTTGGAAATAGCCCTGTGGACACATAGCAAATGAAGAAACCTTTATTCAAGAAAACCTACTAAAGCTTGGTAATAACAGTGAGTCTGTGGTATTTGAACCTAGACACACTCCCTCACTAACCCACTACAGCTCAGCAAGCTGGAACCTCTACTCCAGACTGGTGTAGCCAAGAACACAAGTTCTCTTTTCCCTTAGTTTCCAGTTGGAGGGCCATCTTCCCAGAAGTGACAGGACATTAGCATTTATCATCCTGTCCCAGTTACCTGTTATTGAAGCTAAGTTCTGGGCTACTGTGGCAAAGAGCTGGGAGATCCCTTCTTATGCCCAGCCTCCACTTGTGGGATAAAGTCCCTACCTTGTGTGCAGCACTACTAAAAATACTGGGGCCCTGATTGCCCTTGCCGTGGTTCATAAGGTGCAGTTACCATGTGGGGAGAAGCAGACCAAGAAGACCTGAGGATACTGACCCCTATTCCTCGGAATGTTTTGCTCCTAAAGCAGGGGTGTCATTCAGAGAAGTGTACCATTGTCTCCATCCCCAGCTCCAGAGTGGTGAGTCAGAGATTTTTCCCAGGGGTAGAAGCAAGCCATAAAACAGAGAGCTCCAAATCTCTTTCCAAAGGAACTGCCTTCATTTGCACCAGAGAGTAGAGATGTTTAAGTCTAAGAGTGCTCTCAGAAAGACCCTAAGAGAGGGTGTGGTGAAATGCAATTGGGAGGAGAGTAGAAGATTCATTGGAGATATAGGCTAAACCATAGACCAGCTACCTTGCTGGGGAGAACCAGGGGAAAAGACAGCTGGGAGGAGCACTTCTGAGACCAAAACAGATCTGAAACACTGATCTCAGCAACTATCCCTTCAAAGGAGCCTGATTTGATTGGATCAGTCTGTGGAGCAATTTATGTCCCTGAGCATTGTTGAAAACAATAGCACAATCAGCCAGCAATTACTAGAATTTAGCAGTTGGGATTAGTCAGGGAAAGAGAAAGTCAAAGAGAGTCCTATCATCTCAGGTGACTGTGGGGATACCCAAGGCTGTGCAGACTGAGGAGCACTGCAGGGGGAAGCAGGTATAGTGGGGTGGGGAGGGATGAAATGGACTTCACTAAAATTATCCAGCCAGTCAGTAAACAGATAAACAAATAACAATAAAAATCCCCGGAGGGGTGTGGAGAGGACCAGTACACAGAATGGACATTTTAGATAATATATTGTAGTAAGTTTCCAACAAAAATTATGAGACATGCAATGAAATAGAATGTATGACCCAGAAAGAAAAACACAGATTAAAAAGCATACACTGAAGGAAATAGCAGGCAACATAAATTGAGAGTAACCAGATATCATATTTAATAGACATCCAAGTAGCTCTTATAAATATGTTCAAAGCACCAAAAGAAACCATGATTGAAGGAATAAAGGAAGGTATGATGACAATATCAAATCAAATAGAGAATATCAATAAAGATATAGAAATTATTTTAAAAGAACCAACTGTAAGTTTTGGAGCTGAGAAGTACAATAACTGAAATGAAAATTTCAGTATTAGACTTGAATTGGCAGAAGAAAAAGTTAGCAAAACTGAAGATAAATCAATAGAGATTACGTAAGCTGAAGAACAGAGAGAAACAAAATGAAGGAAAATGAACAGAGCCTTAGAGAAATGTGACACAAGATTAAGTGCACCAACATGTGCATAATGTGAGTACCAGAAGAGGGAAAGAAACAGAAAAAATATTAGAAGAACTAATGGCTGACAATTCCCCCAAATTATTGAAAAACATTAATCTACACATCCAGGAAGCTGAAGGAACTCCAAATAAGGTAAACAAAGAGAGATCCACAAACAGACATATCATAGTGAAAATGATGAAAGCCAAAGATAAAGAGAAAATCTTGAAAGCAGCAAGAGAAAAGCAACTCATTACTTACAAGGGAACCTCAATAAGATTAGTACTTAATTTCTCATCAGAAAGAATAGGAGCCAGAAAGAAGTGTGATAACATATTCAAAATGCTCAAAGGAAAAAAGCAAAAACTTGCCAACCAAGAATCCAATATCCTACAAAGCTGTCTTTCAGAAATGAAGGCAAAATAAAGACATTCCCCAATAAACAAAAATGAATAATTTGTGGTTAACTGAGTCACCTTATGAACAATACTAAAGGAAGTTCTTCAGGCTGAAGACAAGTAATCCCAGACAGTAATTCAAATCCACTTAAAACACACTGTAGCAGTTTGATATTGTTTATGAATTCCAAAAATAGATATTGGATTATGTTTGTAAACTGGTCTGTCTGAGGTTTCCCTTTTACTTGATTAAATTATGATTAGGGCTTTGATTGGGCCATGTCAGTAGGGCATTGAGTCCCCATCCATTGATGGGTAGAGATTCACAGATAAAAGACATGGCAAAGGACAGAGTTGGAATTTTAATGCTGGAGCCCAGGAAGTAAGCACACAGAGGAGCAGAAAGAAGGCTTGATTAGACATGGCAGAGGCCCCAGGAAGAGAGATGAGCCATTTGCCTGAAAGTCTACAGCTGGCCTTGTGGAGAAAACAGAGCAGCTGAGCCCAGAGAGAAACAAGCTCCAGGGAAGAGAGGAACCCAGGAAGCCTGAACCCTGGCAGACATCGGCAGACATCTTGCTCCAACACATGGCAACAGACTTTGGTGAGGGAAGTAACTTAGGCTTTATGGCCTAGTAATTGTAAGCTTCTACCCCAAATAAATACCCTTTATAAAAGCCAACAAATTTCTGGTATTTTGCATCAGCATCCCTTTGGCTGGCTAATACACACATACACACAGAAACAAATACAAAGAGCTAATGGTAAAGGTAATTATGTAACTATAATAGGTAGTATAAATGCATATTTCTTTTCCTTTCTTCTGACTGATTTAAAAGGTGTATTGATCTTGGGAGGCGGCTGTGGCTCAATCAGTGGGGCTCCCGTTTGCCATATGGGAGGCCCCGGGTTCGGTTCCTGGGGCCTCCTGGTGAGGGCAAGCCCGCCTGCACGGTGTGGTTGGCTGACCCAGCGAGCACGGGCAGCAAGGGGGGGATAAATTAATAAATGAATAAAATCTTAAAAAAAAAAAAAAAAAAAAAAAAAGGTGTATTGATCAGAGTTTTCTAGGAGAACAGACTGACGAGAGAGATCTGTAAATATTATGAATTTTATAAAATTGTCTCACATAACTGTGGGGTTGCACAAGTCCAAATTCTATAGGACAGGCTGCAAGCCAGGAACTCTGATGAAGGTCCTCATTGAGTTCCCCAAGAGAAGCTGGCTGTCTGAAGTAGAGATGGGAATTCTTTCTTCTGACTGCTGAAATCACTTCTCCTTTTTAAGGCCTTCAACTGTTTGGAAGAGATATCTCTCATTGCTGAAGGCAATCTCCTTAGTTGATTATAGATATAATCAGCCATAGATGCAATCACCTTACTAATGATTTAAGTCCACGAAATGTCCTCACAGCACAATTTGGCCAGTGCTTTCTTGACCAAACAATTGGGCACCATTATCTGGCCAAGTTGACATATGAGCCTAACCATAACAAAAGATAATTGTATAAAGCAACATGTGTAATGAATTGTTGGGCCTACCTTTCTCCTCTCAGCTTATTTAAAAGACTTAACATTATAAGAAGTTATAATTATAACAATGTGATGTTGGGTTTGTAACATTTATAGATGACACAAAAAGGGGGAAAGGGAAATAGAGCTATATAAGAGTAATGTTTCTGTATCTTACTGGAATTGTTAGTATAAATCTGATGCTGTTTGTGATAACTTAAGATGTATATGGTAAGTTCTAGAATAAACACTAAAGAAATAATTAAAAATACATGTAGTGAAAAACTGATCTTTTGAAGATCTCAAATCATTAACCTAACTTACATCTTAAGACATTGGGAAAAGTAAAGAAAACTAAACCTAAAGCAAGTAGAAGGAAGAAAATAGTAAGGATTAGAACAGAAGTTAATGAAATAGAGAATAAGAAAACAAGAGAGAAAATCAAGGAAACCAAAGGCTGGTTTTTTGAAAAGATCAATGAAATTGATAAACCTTTAGCTACAGTGGCCAAGGAAAGCAAAGATGACTCAGATTACTAGAAACAGAAATGAGAGAGGGAACATCACTATTCACCTTATAGAAATAAAAAGGATTAGAAAGGAATACTATGAACAATTGTATGCCAATAAATTAGTTTACTCAGGTGAAATGAAAACATTCCTATGAAGACACAAACCACCAAAAATGACTCAAGAAGAAAAAGACAATGTGACTACATATACAACAAGTAAACCCATTGATTTAGTAATGAAAAACAAACAAACAAACAAACAAACAAACAAAAAAAACAAAAAAAAAAACTCCCCACAAAGAAAAGCCCAGGACCAGATGCTTCGCCATTGAATTCTACCAAACATTTAAAGAAGAATTAATACCAGTTCTTCACAAACTCTTCCAAAAAAAGTAGAAAAGGGAACACCTCCCATCTCATTCTATGAGGCCATTATTATTCTGATACCTAAACAGACAAAAACATCACAAGAAAATAAAACTACAGATCAATATCTCTTATGAATATGGACACAAAAATCCTCAGCAAAATACTAGCAAGCTAAATCCAGCAACATATAAAAATAATCATATACCATGACCAAGTGGGATTTATCCAAGGAATGTGAAGTTGGTTTAATCAGTAGATAAAAATTTAAAAACACACAATTACTACAATATATCCATAAAAATCATTTGACAAAACTGAACAGACTTTCATGACAAAAACAAAAACAAAACAAAACAAAACCCTCAACAAACTAGGAATAAAAGGAAGCTCCCTCAACCTGATAAAGGGTATCTATGAAAAACTTACAGCTAACATCATATTTAATGGTGAAAGAGTAGATGCTTTCCCCTTAAGATAAGGATTGAGACAATGATGTCCACTCTCACCACTTTTATTCAGCATTGTACTGGAGGTTCTAGCCAGGGCAATTATGCAATAAAAAGAAATAAAAAGCATCCAGATTGGAAAGGAAGAAGTAAAACTTACTTTATTTGCAGATAACATGATCTTGTGTATGAAAAATCCTAAGGCATTCACTAAAAAACAAAACAAAACAAAAAACTATTAAGACTAATAAATGGGTTCAGCAAGGGTGCAAGCTACAAAATCAATATGCAAAAATCAGTTGTATTTCTATACTGTATTTGTCAACCATAGGGGTGCTGATGTAAAGTACCAGAAATCAGTTGTTTTTATAAAGGGTATTTATTTGGGGTAGAAGCTTACAGTTACAAAGCCCTGAAGAGTCCAACTCAAGGTTGCTTTCTCACCAAAGTCAGTTGCACGTGTTGAAGCAAGATGGCTGGTGATCTCTATGAGGGTTCAGCCTTCTTCTCTCTCAGCTACAGGCTGGCATAGGGCTTGTTTATTTCTGGGCTCAGCTGCCAACTATGAGGTGAATGGCTCCTCTCTCTTCCTGGAACCACAGGATCAAAGTTCTCTCCTCTGCCATGTCTATGGAACTCTCTCTCTTCCTGTGCCTTCTTGAGGGAATGCCTGTTTTTATCAGTGCACCAAGGAGATGGGGACTCAACCCTGAGTCATGCCCTACTGACATGGTGGAATCAAAGCCCTAATCTTAACAGGTAATTTAATCAAGATAGGTCAGCTGAATCTAATGCATTCAAAGGGTATTACACCCAGAGGAAGAGATTAGTTTACAAACATAATCTTTCTTTTGGGGATTCATAAATAGTCTCAAACTGCCACATATGCACTAGCAACGAACCATCTGAAAATGAAATTAAAACAATTCCATTTACAATAGCATTCCAAAGAATAAAATACTTTGGAATAAATTTAAGCAATGAGGTGAAAGATTTGAACACTGAAAACTTTAAAAAATTGCTAAAATAAATTAAAGTTCTAAATAAATGGCAAGACACCCTGCATTTACAAGTTGGAAGATTTAGTATTATTAAGATGGCAATATTACCCAAAGCTATCTACAGATTCAGTGCAATCCCTATCAAAATCCCAATGGCTATATAACCAAGGTACCACACAAATGCAAAATGTTAATAATGGGGGCAAGTATATGGGAACTTTGTATTTTCTGCATGATTTTTCTGTAAACCTACAACTTCTCTTAAAAAATTCCAATAGTGTTTTTGAAGAAATGGAAAAGTCAGTCCTCAAATTCATATAAAATTACAAAGGGCTCTAGAGAGCCAAAACCATCTTGAAAAAGAACAATACTGGAGGATTCATATTTACTGATTTCGAAGCTTATTCAAAGCAACAGTAATCAAAATAGTGTGATACTAGCTTAAGAACAGACATATAGATCACTGAAATAGAATTAAGTGTTCAGAAATAAATTGATGTGTCTATAATCAGTTGATTTTCTACATGGTTGACAAGTCCATTCAATGGGGAAAGAATACTGTTTTCAGCAAATGGTACTGGAGCAACTGGATAGCCATATGCAGGAGAGTAAAGTTGGACCTTTACCATACACAATATACAAAAATTAACTAAAAATATATCAAAGATCTAAATGTATGTGCTAAAATATAAAACTCTTAGGAAAAAGTCTAGGGTAAATCTTCATGACTTAGTATTGTGAAGGAATCTTAGATATGACACCAAAAGCTCAAGCACAACAACAAAAAATAGATAAAATTTTTATTTCATCAAAATTAAAAACTTTGTACTTTAAAGGACACTGTCAAGATAGTGAAAAAAGATGACCCACAGAATGGGCAAAAATATTTGCAAATCACATATCTAATAAGGGGCTTATATCTAGAATATATAAAAAACTCTAATAACTTAATAATAAAAAGCCCAATAGCCAATTAAAAATTGGCAAATGATCTTAATAGATATTTCTCCTAAGAAGATATGCAAATGGACAATAAACACATGAAAAGATGCTCAACATACTTAGTCACCAGGGAAATGCAAATCAAAACCACAATGAGATGCTGGATACCCACTAGAATGGCTACAATCAATATGTCACATAAAAACAAACGTTGGTGAGGATTTGGAGAAGTTGGAACCCTCATGCACTGCTGGTGGGAGTGTAAAATGTCCAGCCACTTTGGAAAACAGTCTGGATGTTCCTGAAACAGTTAACACCTAGAGTTTCCATATTACTCAGAAATTACACTCCTAGCTGTGTATACATGTGTGTGTGTGTGTGTGTTCAAGAGAATTTAAAGCATATGTAAACACAAAAACTTATTCAAATAGCATTATATTATTATATATATTATTATTTCAGCATTATTCATAATAGCCCAAAGGTGGAATAATCTAAATGTCCATCAGCTAATGAGTAGATAAGCAAAATGTAGAATATGCATGTATGTGTGTATTAGTCTGCCAAAGGGGTGCCAATGCAAAGTACCAGAAATCTGTAGGCTTTTATAAAGGGTATTTATTTGGGGTAAAAGCTTACAGTTACAAAGCCCTGGAGAGTCCAACTCAAGGTTGCTTTCTCACCAAAGTCAGTTGCTACGTGTTGAAGCAAGATGGTTGCTGATCTCTGCCTGTTCTCTCCTTCCTGGGTTTCCTCTTCCTCTTGAGTTTCCATGGGCCCAGCTTCTTCCCGATCTCAGCTGTAGGTTGGCATAGGGCTTGTGTCTTTCCGGGCTTTCTGTATCAGCTGCAAATTATCAGGCGAATGGCTCATATCTCCCTGGGGCCCCAGGATCAAAAATGACAGAGCTCTCTCTCTTCCCATGTGTCTTCTTGAGTGAGTGTCCCTTTATTTCGGTCCACCAAGGGGGCGGGAACTCAACCTGAGACACACTTTACTGACTTGGTCAAATCAAAGCCCTAATCTTAACAGGTAATTTGAACAAGGACCCCTCAACTGAATCCAATATAATCAAAAGGGTGTTTACAAACACAATCTTTCCCTTTTTGGAATTCATAAAATCTCAAACTGTCAGAGCATGCAATGGAATATTATTTGCCCATAAAAAGGAATGAAGTATTGATACATGTTACAATGTGGACGAATGTTGAAAACATTACACTAAGTGAAAGAAGTCATTCACAAGAGGCCACATATTATACAATTCCGTTATATAAAAAGTCCAGAATAGACAAATCTATAGGGACAGAAAGTAGATTAGTTGTACTTACGGTTGGGAGGATGAGGAAATAAGGGAGCGAGAGCTAAAGGGTACAGGGTTTCTTGTTGAAGTTAAAAAATCATGTTTTAAAATTGACTGTGGTGATGGTTGCAGAAATTTATATACTAACTAATAAAATAATAAAAAAACACTGAATTATATACTTTAAATGGGTAAATTGTATGGTTTGTGAATTATATCTCAATAAAGCTGTTAAAATCAAAAGACAGACAACCTGAGAGTAAATCTTTTGTAAGTGGATTCCTACTAGCTTTAAGATATAACCCTCTTAATAGTTAAAGAGAGTGACCATGACAGAGTATGGCACCAACCGCAGTGGTTAGCAAAGCTAAGGTAGGAGGATCTCTAAGCACCACTTGGCATTCACTCGTTTGTATGTTCAGCAAATTTTTGCTGTTTGTATTCTTGGTGCCTTTTGCTAGCACTAACACCAAGATTCAATTAAACACAGAGCTGTCTTCAGGGAGCTTGCCCTTTAGCCATCCTCAAATTTGCGTACCTAATGCAAATAGTAGATTAAGATTAAGAAGATGTGTTTTCTGGGGTACATAACTCAACTAACCACAACACCATTGTCAGTATTAGCCTTGTCCCAGGAAGGAGACAGGAGTGTGCTTTGAAATCAGCCCTCTTTGAACCTTAAGGCAGCAGTCTTCCACACTGGCTGTCCATTATAATGACCTGGGGATCTTAAAAAATACTACATTCCCCCAAATTCTGATGTAACTACCGGAATGGGGCTCAGGAAATCTACAATTTTAAGTCCCTGGTGAATCAGTGGTTATGGGTAAGGAAAATAAGCCAACTGACATTAGCCCTAGGGTCAAATTCTAAAGCTACCAAATAATTAGCCTTTGGAAATGAAGGATGAGGACTTCTTTCCAATGTTAGGAGAATCCAAGGGCAAAGATTGTCTGTCTTTACTTCCTACTCCTTGCTTTTCACCCCCAACCTTGCTAGATGCCCTATTTACCTTTGCCCACTAGTCTCTAACCATCTATGTTTGGGGATTTCCTCCTACTTAAACAAGAAACAGGGAGTTCCCTCTTACAGCTGAGTAATATTCCATCCTATGTATAATACCACATTTTGTTTATCCATTCATCCATTGATGGACACTTGGGTTGCTTCCAGCTATTGGCAATTGTGAATAATGTCACTATGAGTATTGGTGTGCATGTGCCTGTTTGCATCCCTGCTTTCAGTTCTTCTGTGTATATTTCTAGTAGTGGGATTACTGGATCATATGGCAGTTCTATACTTAGCTTCCTGAGGAACCACCAAACCATCCTCCACAGTGGCTGCTATATTCTACATTCCCACCAGCAGTGGTTGAGTGTTCCTATTCCTCCACATCCTCTCCAACACTTTTAGTTTTCTGTTTTTTTTTTTTTTTTTTTTTTTATTTAAATAGCAGCCAGTCTAATAGGTATAAGATAATATCTCATTGTAGTTTGATTTGCATTCCCCTCATAGCTAGTGATGCTGAGCATCTTTTCAAGTGCTTTTTAGCCATTTGTATTTCCTCTTTACTAAAGTGCCTATTCAAATCTCTTGCCCATTTTTTAAATGGGTTGTTTGTCTTTATTTTTGAGATGTAAGATTTCTTTATATATGCAGGATATTATGCCTTTATCAGATAGGTGGTTCTCAAAATTTTTCTCCTATTGAGTAGGCTGCCTTTTCACTTTCTTGACAAACACATTTGAAGCACAAACGTTTTTAATTTTGAGGAGGTCCATTTATTTATTTATTTATTTGTTTGTTTGTTTGTTTTCTTTTATTGCTTGTGCTTTGGGTGTGAAGTTTATCAAACCATTTCCTACTACAAGACCTCGTAGATGCTTCCCTACATTATCTTCTAGGAGCTTTATGGTCTTGGCTCTTATATTTAGGTCTTTGGTCAATCTTCACTTAATTTTTGTATAGGGTGTGAGATGGTGATCCTCTCTCATTCTTTTGGATATAGATATCCAGTTCTCCAAGCACCATTTATTAAAGAGACTGTTCTGTCCCAGTTGATTGGGCTTGGTGGCCTTGTTGAATACCAATTAGCTATATTTGCATGAATCTATATCTGAACTCTCAATTTGCTTCCATTGATCAGTATATCTATCCTTGTGCCAGTGCCACGCATTTGACGACTGTAGCTTTATAGTATGCTTTAAAGTCAGATAGTGTGATTCCTCCAATTTCATTTTTCTTTTTCAAGATGTTTTGGCTATTCAGGGCCCCTTACCCTTCCAAATAAATTTGATAATTGCCTTTCCAGTACAATAAAAAAATGCTGTTGGAACTTTTATTGGGGTTGTGTTGAATCTGTAAATCAATTTGGGTAAGATAGACATCTCAATGATATTTAGTCTTCCAGTCCATGAACATGGAATATTCTTCCATTTATTTAGATCTTCTTTGGTTTCCTTTAGCAATGTTGTATAATTTTCTGGATACAAGTCCTTTACATCCTTAGTTAAGCTTATTCCAAGATATTTGATTCTTTTAGCTGCAATTATAAATGGAATTTTTTATATTGATTTCCTCCTCAGATTCATTATTAGTGTACAGAAATGTTACTGATTTTTTTCATGTTAATCTTATATCCCACCACTCTAGTGAACTAGTTTATCAGCTCTAGAAGTTTTGCTGTAGATTTTTCAGGCTTTCTATGTACAGGATCATATCATCTGCAAATAGTCAAAGTTTTACTTCTTCATTTCCATTTGGATGACTTTTTATTTCTTTTTCTTGCCTAAGTGCTCAAGCAAGTACTTCTAATACAATGTTAAATAAGAGTGGTGACAGTGGATATCTTTGTCTTGTTCCAGACCTTACAGGGAAAGCCGTTAGCCTTTCACCATTGAGTATGATGTTAGCTTTGGGTTTTTCATATATGCCCTTTATCATGTTGAGGAAGTTTCCTTCTAGTCCTATCTTTTGCAGTGTTTTTCTCAAGAAAGGATGCTGTATTTTGTTGAATGCCTTTTCTGCATCGATAGAGATGATCATATAAGTTTTTCCTTTGATCTGTTAATGTGGTGTATTACATTAATTGGTTTTCTTATGTTGAACCATCCTTGCATACCTCGGATAAAACCCACTTGATCATGGTGTATACTTTGATTGATGTGCTATTGGATTCTATTAGCAAGTAGTTTGTTGAGGATTACTGCATCTGAGTTCATTAGAGAGACTGGCCTGTAGTTCCTTTTCTTTTGGCATCTTTATGTGGCATTGATATTAGGGAGATGTTGGTATCATAGAAAGAGTTAGGTAATGTTCCATCCTCTTCAGTATTTTGGAAGAGTTTGAGCAAGATAGATATTGGTTCTTTCTAGAATGTTTTTGATGACTAATTCAATCTCACTACTTGTGAGTTCTTCTAATTCTTCTTTCATCAATTTAGGTTGCTTGTGTGTTTCTAGAAATTCATCCATTTCATCTAAATTGTCCATCTTGTTGGCATACAATTTTTCAAAATATCCACTGATGATACACTTTATTTCTGTGGGTTCAGGGGTGATATCCCCTCTCTCATTTCTGATTTTATTTGCATCCTCTCTCTTTTTTTCTTTATTAGTCTAGCTAAGGGTTGTCACTTTTATTAATCTTCTCAAAGAACCAGCTTTTGGTTTTGTTAATTCTTTCTAATTTTTTTTTTTAATTCTCAATTTCATTTAATTCTGCTCTAATCTAGGACTGTGATTGAGAATACAATTGTGGGAGTGTTCTCTTGGCAGCTGTGGCAGGAGAGGGTCACTGGCACAGGGCGTCAGTGTGTGGGGAGGATGTGTGGGAAAGGGTGCACCTGGGGCATGCCTCTATGGAATATGAATGTGTCCATGTGGTCATACGGCATGATCTCAGTGGGTGGAGACCCACACAGTAACCAACAAAATATTAAATTCCCATCCTGGGGAGTCCTGGTACATTCTCAAATAGAGGGGCAAGAATTTCTCAAGTACATAAGCAGTGCCTAAGTAAAGAAAATGGTTCAATATACCAAGCCCTCAATATTAATATATGTGCTTATGTATGTACTTATGAACCTTCTTCTTATTAAATTGAAACTTAACCTAATAACTATTGCCTAAAATTAAGTAACCAACTTGTTACTAAAATAATAATTATTGCCTAAAATTGAGTAACCAACTTTACTCAAATGTGGCCTCTCTCTAAGCAAAACCCAACAAATAAATGCACTGTCTTCCCCCCAGTGTGGGACATGACTCCCAGGGATGAACCTCCCTGGCACTGAGGAATTAATACCAAGAATCAACCAGCGATGCATTTGGAAAAAGACCTTTACAAAAAGGGGGAAACATTAAATACAAAAAGGGTTTTTATGGCTAAAAGATTTCAAAATGAGTTGAGAGGTCATTCCCAGGTTATTCTTAAGCATGTCTCAGGCAGATCTCACTAAGTGCCACAGTAAATAAAGCCTCATGTAGGGGTGGTCCTGAAGGCTCTAGAGCCATCTGGACACTATAGGCATGGCACATAATCCCTTGAAATCAGCACCTTGTCAATGGGCTTTATCTTGGAATATATGACAACCTATTTCCCCAATGTTACAGTTAGACTCATTTATAATTTCCCTATACATGGCACTTGTATCCCTTTTATTTGAACCTACAATTAGCACTATACCCATTAAATATATGTACCAGAGACTTAAATCTTTCAGCTGTTCATATGCCAGTTGAGTCCTGAAACTCAGCAGAGTTGCGGCCAACACCTATTCTCCAGTTCATTGGACTCATCCAGGACAACTAACAAAATGATGATGATGGGCAACCCCCATACCCAAAAGCAAAGAGTATCTACAACTGCAAGCAAAACAGTTTCTTCCACCTGCCCCATAAGATCTAAGCCCCTCTTAATCTGAAGCAAAGTGGCTGTCACCATTCCCAAATCCTAAAGATTGAGAAATAAACAAACATAAAGGGGGACTGTAACCATGGACCAAAGTAGACTTATTATTATTGTAATAATGGAAGAACTTATAAGGGCCATTCAGCCTTCTCTTCTGAGCATTCACACACCCCCCATCAGGGCCCCAGATTTGCCTCCTTTTCCCCCTCCCTCCTGGCTCTCTGCTCACAGTCCTAGAACCTCTTTTTTTCCCCACCATAATCCATGCTCTCTGGGACTCTGTCAGTCTGTTCCTTGCCCTCAGGTTAGTTTCTGTATCCTCTCAGGGTTTACCCCTAAGACTTGTGTCTCAGCTTACACACTTGTGAGTGCACGCGCACACACACACACACACATTTATATAACTATTGCCAGGTCTGCAGTTGCCAAGGAGTTAATTTGTCTGAAATTCAGCCAAGGTGGACTCATTCCTTCTCTTTGAGGTCTTCTGGAGCCTAATGAAAGGCATGAAATGGTCCGTAAAACCTAGTCAGATGAGATAATGTACACACAAGGGCTTAAACTGTAAAGCACAAGTAGGAAGTACTGATACTGATAAGCAGCAGCAACACTGTATTTGCCATTCTGGGGCATGGGTGTGGCTATCCAGGAGTGCCAGATAAGGGACTGATCAAGGACATACAAGCAAGACTTTTTGAGTCAGGAAATTCAAGAGGTCAGAGATCAAAACCAAGTGGGCAATACAAAAAAGCAGAAGTCAGAGCTCATGACAAAGCCAGAGGCCAGGAAAAAAGGAAGAGCTAAAGGATTTCCATCAGCAAGCCCTTTCAACTCTACCTAACAAATATATCTAGAATCTGGCCGCTTCTCCTCTCCATGGCCACCACCCTGGTCCAAACTTGGCATAACCTCCTGCTCAGAGTATTGCAATAGCTCCTATGTCGTCTTCCTGCTTCCACCTTTGCTCTCCTACAGTCTATTTTCAATGACAGCCTGAGCGATCCTGCCAAAATATGAGGAACATTACATCATGTCACTCCTCTGCTCAAAATGCTTTAATGGCTTCTTATTCTTCTTAGGATAAAATGTGAAGTCCCTTAACAGGGCTTACTAGGCTCCAAATGATCTGGCCCCCAGTTACCACTCAGCTCTTACTCATTTGCTTCACTCACCCTGGGCTTTTTGCTGTTTCTTAAATCCACAAAGGACCTTTGCCTCAGCTGTTCACTCTACCTGGAGCATCTTCTTCAGATAGCCACATGGTTCATGCATTACCTTCCAGAATAAGCTCAGGTGTCTGCCCTCAGAAATATCAGCCCATGACTTCTCTATGTAAAGTAGCCTTCCCCAATCCCATCATGCTCTATCCTTTTCCCTGCTGTATTTTATGCAGCATGTATTTCTAGAGTAAATATTAATTTATTGCCTGACTTCTACTAAAATGTAAGCTCCATGAGCATAGAAATTTTGTTGGTCTTGCTCCCTGCATGAACAGTGCCTTGCATTGTTAAATGGGTGAATGGTTGGCTGTGCCTAGCATTGTTAAAAGGGTGAATGGTTGACTAGATACATGGGATGATGGATTTAAGACTCCAACAATAAGGCAAGATACTGATTAAAGGGGCAAAGAGTTGCCTTAGTCCTGAGCTTTCCTGTGGTTCTCTGGAGACAGGGGCTTATTCCCTTGGGTTTGCAGGTGGAGATTGTTGTTCCAAGGAGGAAAAGGGGAAGAAAAGTCCACCTACCATGCTCCTGCCCCTTCCAATCTGGGCTATTCTGGGAATTCCAAGGGCAATCAAGGGTCCCCAATGGGAAGGCTTCAGAGACAGAGAAAATTTTATTGAATTAATTCTCCACTGGCCCTGTTTTCCTGGGATAAGATTTTTGGAAGCTTTGGGGGAAATTCCTCTTCATCTCCCCTCTCCTTTGAGGGGCTTGCTTCCTCAGCCTAACTACTTTCATATTTATGGCAGGGTAGGAAAGAGTATGGGTGCTTGGTGCTACCTGGCTCTATATTTCCTTCCTAGTGTGATCTTAGGCAAATTATTTACATTTCTCAGAGCTTTACCACCTTATCTGTAAATGGGGAATACTGATAGTGCCTCTGCCAGGGTTGTTGTAAGAAGGAAATGCCATCATGCATTTTAGGCACAGCATTTGGAACAATGTCATGCTTGGCCAATGTTCGGCTACTATTATTTTTGGGGCCAGGTGTGCTAGAAGAAATAGTTCTTGTTCCAGGCAGCTCCTCAGAGTTCCCTATTACAGAACTTCTCAAACTCTAACGTGCAATTGAATCACCCTGAGGAGTCTTGTTAAAATATGGCCCTGATTGAGAAGGTCAGGGAGAAGCCTGAGATCCTGCCTTTCTAATCAGCTCTTAGGTGATGCTGCTGCCACAGACCAAGCTTTGAGTAGCAGTCCCTGCAAGAGAAAGAGCTGGGGGGTAGAATACTGGTGACTAGATCTCCTTGAAGTCTTGTAACCTCTGATTTCAACCTTAAAAGCAGCCTAACATCACTCCATCCTAACCCAAAGCTGGGGCACTAAGTCTGATTCCAGCTGTACCTGCCCTTTCTTACCACTTCAATCCTACAACAATTCCTCACAGAAAGGCATTCCCTAATCCAAGGAAGTTTCACTAGGAGCTGAGAAGGAAAGGAAGAGGGGCTTCTCTTTTTCTTCAGCCTGCTCCTGGGTTTCCAGTGGCCCTTGGACATATGGACAAGCACTTGTTTTCATGGCTGCTTAATGGTTTATAAAGCAATTGCTGGAGGAAACCTTGCTCTAGCAAGCCAGGCCAGAGGGTCAGAGGGATTCATGGGCCGTTGTTACCCTTACAGAGCATCAGGGCTGCTCCAGCCTCCTTTCCTCTCTGTCCCACAGTGACAGATGGCTTCCACATGGTTTGACCTACTGTTTGGCCAGACCTGACCAGATAGTCATCCATCAGCTGCCCTATTTGGCACCTCCTCTGAGAGAACCCTGTGGTTTGTGGGAGGCAAAAGCTGGGGGTTTCATTTAGAGATGATCCCATCTCATAGCTATTGTTGTATAGTTTCAAGCACGGACGGTTCTCAGTCCAGATGTTACTGACCCAGTGGCCATATGCTTCGAGGTGGAATCAGCAGGTTTACATGGTTAATGTTAAACTAATTAATCATAATGTGATGGTTTAACAACTTCAGGACCCAAAGTGAGTTTCATAGTAGTAAAGATGTAAATAATACCTGTAGTATCATTACTGGAAAAAGGAGGTGAGGCTCAGCTTTTTCATTACTTGGCACAGTCTCTTTCTTTTCCCACTGATACTGAATGTTACCCACAAAGCCTCTGAAGGCTGCGTGGGAAAATCGCAAATACTTCTCCTCATGACTCTCTTTAACTGAAATAAAAACTTAAATTAATATAAACTGCAGGGTGTGAAAAGAAGGTAGTAATAAGCAGAGGGAATCAGGAGAACTGGGTCCTAGTTCCAATTCTGCCTCTCTCTTTATGATGTTGAAAAAGTGGCTTGATTGATTCAACACCTATTAAGTGGATTCGAGAAATGTCTGGGTTTGATTTTTTTCCTAACTGTAAAATGAGATTGTTATGTGAACTTGGCTTCTAAAAAATCTTGGAATAAAATATGTTTAATATGTTTTATATTCCTTTCCTTAGTTGTTCATTAAAACATGCCCATTTCACTGTTTGTAAGTTGTGCTTCAATTAAAAACAAAACAAAGCTTTACCAAAGTAAAAAGATGGGGAAACTTGAGTTTTTTTGTGGAGGGCGACCTAGCCAAATCTATTAAAACTAAAAATACATGTGCTCTTTGACCGAACAACCCCTAGCATTACTTGTAGTGGCAAAACAAAATCAAAATCTAGGAACAATCTTTGTGCCTCAATAAAAGAATACGTTTGAGACGAGTATGAAGTTTGAACATAAATATCCCTGAAGTCTCATCACCCATAAACATCTGATATCTTGATGTACTGTATTAACTTTAGTGGGAGGAGACAAGTCCTCTGTATAGTTTTAAAAACATGTGTCTTCCAGATCATAGAAAAAAAATCACAATTATTTTTTAAAAAGCTCTCCTCTATACACAAGAAAATTGAGATGAGAATAAAGACTCTATGCTCCTACCACTATGCATATTTGGTATATAATAAGCATTCAATAACTGATAATATTTGGGTGTTTTCCTGGCATGCAGAATGTTTTTCTTGGCTGTACTGTATATAAATCTTTTATTTAGCTTTTGATTTGACATCATCTGATTTGCCTTTGACTCCAATGACTTGACTGAGTACGTTGGCCCTTAGCTGATGGTTTGCCTGGCCTGCCTGGCCCCCTTCTCTGGACTTTTAGATTTGGGGATTCAAGGTCTGGGGGGTGTGTTGAGAGGACTGAGCACCTTTAGGGAAAGTGGCCCCTAAGTGGTGGTACCTCAGCTCATGTGATGTCTGACATGCAGCTCACAACTTTTGTTTCTATACCAATAATCAAAAGCTGGAGCCCAATTAACTGGAATGGAATTGAGAACCACCAGAATTTATTCCTTGCAGGGGTGAGACTGCTCCTGGATGGCTGCACTCTGCCTCTGTAGAGAAAAAGATGAGAAACCTGGGTGGGGTCATGTTAGCCCCAGACAACAAAGTGAAGGGCCCCCAGGCCCATTCTTGAGAGCATGGAGTAATCAACCCCAGCATGGGGTGAGGCTTCTGCACCATTTGTAATACAGTCAGAGGTAAGGAGAAGGACTGGTGTCCTTGTATGAGGACAATACGCTCCAGGCCTGGGTGCCCCGAGTGGGACTAACACACGACAAGCTATTGGGGCTGTCTTGAGAAGGCTGCCCCAAGAAATGGAGGCCCCTATTTTTCCATCTTGTGGTATATAAGGATACTGTGTAGAAAGACTATCGCTCAAAAAGCAAGTCACTGGCTGATTCTGAATTTTCTGAGCTCTGCAGAACTGCCTGTGGACAGACAGTTCAGGACTCTAGACCCTCAACTCCTGGGGGAAGGGCGTGTGTCAGCAGAGGGTGTGTGGGGTTTAGAGCAGTGGCCTGACAAGCAGCTAGGGCAGCTGTGCTGGCGGTTGATCTGGGGCACATGAGGCAGGCTCCTAGGGAAAGGGACTCTTCCCCAGGAACGGTAGGTAACAGTGCACCTTGCTCTTTGTGAAATACCATGAGACTTCAGACTACTTATTTTGCCTTGTGTCAGAATAGTTAATAGATCTTTCTTTTTGTTGCACTTTTAACTAAAACTTTGATTTGGCTTATTCTTAATTTGGAGAATTAATGCCAGCCTTCTAGGGCTGGATGAAGGAAAAGATTTGATTTTTTTTTTTTTTTTTTTGAGTCATCAATTACATGAGAGGCAATTGACTATGCTTTGTGTTATCTCATATATGCCACAGGACTCAGGGTGGGGCCCTCTAACAATGGGAGTGTAAAATCCACCCCTATTTTGTGGAGTGAAGTGAATGGAATTTAAATAATACACATTTGGCAATGATCTACTCTTACAACCAGCCCCTGGCACAGAGCTTAGGGTTACCAAAGTGATAGCTTGCATCAAATGATTTTCTCTAGAAGAACTTGTATCTCTTTTGGAATACACCATGTAAGAAACCTCACATAAAGAGAAAATTTAGCTGGGTTTTTAAATGGTAAATTATTATCTTGCAAGCAACACCACATGTTTTTGTACCCAGAAGGGTCAGCCAAGAACCAGGTTCAAAGAGAGAGCCTTTGGCAGAGCTAAAAAATTTCATCAAGATTCCACCAAGGAGTTCTTTCTGGAGTTTCTTTCAATCGATTTCAGTTAATCACCACAGGAGACCAAAGGCCTCAGGAGATAAGGCCGTCTATCCTGGGATCTTCAATTAATGATTGTGGGAAGAACATGTGAAAACAAAATTTTGAAGGTAACAAAAGTGAGGGAAGGGTGTCAATATAGAGGGACTTTAGGTTAGCCAGATTTTGCTGGAATTTAGTTATTTTTCCCCATTTGTAACCAAAATGATGGGAGAAGACACTGTGTGGGGAGGTAGGCTGGGGCAGATAATGCAACAGACCATGCTGCAGGTAGGTACCTTGCATTTGGCACAGTAGATACTTTGAATAATAATTATCTGTGTAAAATTTAATAAAGTAGTTTTGAGGTAAGGGTTTAAGAAGGTGCTCATCAAGCCAGCATGCTTAATCATGTTATTACCTTCTGGTTAGGGAAGCTGGTTAGTCTGGGCAGCTCAGCTCAGAGGCTACTGAGGAAAGGTGGAGAAGGGCAGCTGGCCCTTGGTTCCTTGGTTCCTTGGAGGCTGAGGGCCCAGCTCCAGCCTTGGCCCTCACACTGAGGGCCTAAGATTCATGGACAGCTGAGGCTGGGCTGTGTGTCTGTCCATGGCAGGCAGCATGACTCTCCCCGGAATATGCACTGCCTCCTGGTCTCATGCCACACACACTTCCCCTCGCCAATCATTTAGCACATGGCAGCTTGAACAGTCTTTTAAAAGCATAAATCAGATGCTGTCACACTTCTGTCTAAAACCTTCACATGGCACATGGACACTTGAGATTTTAGTTACCCTTGTTTCTTCTCCACAGGAGAGGGAAATGGGAGAGCGATAGATTAATCCATTTTTCCTCCTAGCATGGGCTGTTAGACATAAGAATACTACGGCTTCCTAATTTCTGTCAACACTCAATCTGGGTACCCTCTGTAAACAGAAAATGTTTATAGAGGCCTGGGTTATAGAATTGACACTACTTAGAAATAGAATATCTGAGGTCATTTAGTTCAACTCCCTCATTTTACAGATAAGGAAACTGAGGCACAGGAGTCTGGTAACATCTTAAGTTAATGCCAAAGCTGGGACTAGAACCCATGTCTCCTGACTTTGACGCCCTTGACTGGCTGATAGCTCTGCAGGTGGCGGGGCATTTAAGGCTGGTGGGGAAGAATGGCAGAGCCAGGCAGCCGGAGAGGGTGGAGGAGACGGAGAAGGCAGCTGGTAGGAAATGGAAAGGTCATAGAGTCAAAACACCCATTCCTGCCAAACATGTCCTGGGATAAATATGGGCTCCCAAATGCTCCTTTACAGAGGCATACACAGTGAGAGAAGAACCACAGATGGATTGACCAAAAACCATAATATGTCATTTATGCCTAACGACCAAGCGCCCCTATTTACTCAAACTCTTAATCTAGCTCTTCAACCTCACTTTCCTTTTAAGTCATTTGAAACTTTCTCTACCATCCCTCCCTTCTCATTTGGTTAGTGGCTGTCCTTCTTGTACTCAGGGACAATTTCAGTTTATAAACGACCTGCCCATTTGTCTCAGGTACTAGGGCGAAGGAAAATGAAGATGAACTTGGTCAATGTGATTTGCCTGTGGTATTTTGTATTACAGAAAAGGGGCAGTTGAGAATAACAATGAGCACATTCATGAGTCAGCATTGTATCTATCCCTGTATTGTGAAGGATACTTCTTTTATGAAGCATAATCGTTTGTTAGTTTTAGTAAGGCATTTCTTTTCCTACTCACTGATACAGAAACATAAAAGCATTTACAGTGCCTGCCTCCAGAATGTGAAATGTAAGCTGTGGTCTTTTTGTTGTTGTTTGTTTGCTTTTTAAATTTAATTTATGATCATAGACTAAGGCTTGAAGGGGACCTTGAGAGACCTCCAGCCTCATCTTCCACTCCCTTCCATGCAGGAATCCCCTTTCCAACAGCCCTGCCGGTTGTTTGGATCCCTTTCTTCTGAATCCTCACAGTGAGTAGCTTCTCACTCTGTTGAAGCACTTAACTTAATTTTGCTCTAAATTACAGTTATTTGAGGACTTGTCTTAGGTCTCAGCTTTGGGCCTGAGGGCAGGGGATGGGTGGGCAGGAATCCCATCTCATTCCTCTTTGCTCCCCCACAACCCCCAGCACAGAGCCTGGCCCCTCTCCTTAAGTATTTGAATGAGTGACAGGCTGTTAGCTTCCAGAGGAAACCACAGTAGATAGCTGGGAAGTTCTTCCTGAAACTTCCTGGGTGTGGGGAGAATGTGAGCATGTGGTGACAACAAGGGGCTAGGCATCCATGGCATGCGCCTGGAGGCTCTTGGGGCAGGGTAGTACCCAGTTCTTAAAGCTCTTCTTGCTTCCCATGGAGCTAAACCCAACACCCCTAGATATATGTGCATAAACAGGGGTTGGGGGTTCCAGGACTTAAATTCAGCTTGGAAGTACAGCCATATATCAGATGCTGTTAGTATCCCAGCCAGAGCCCATCAGCCTGACCTGGGCTTGTCTGTAGATGGTTCCCATATGTACCGACCCACAGCTTTGAACAGTTCTCTGCCCACTGTCATCCTCTGACCTTGGGAGTATGTTTGGCCTGTGTGTGCATCAGGTTGGAAATGCCAGGGAGTTATCCCAGGAGGGGCATTGAACTCATAGGGGATGGGATTTAGTGCATCAAGACTCCAGATTCCTCAACCCTCAGGAGGACAACTCAGAGTTATGTTCTACAGTGTCTCACAAGATCCCCCGAGGGCTGACCCCAGATGCTTATAGCAGTAGCCCACTAATTAACACAACCCTTTATTCACTTTCCCCCTCTTCTTGTTTGACTTCCCTGGTCTCTTATTGTGCTTCCTGGGATCATGCCCCCAAATAAACTGCCTGTCCCCAACTCCTTGTCTCAGAGTCTGCTTTTGTAGGAACCCAAACTAAGAAATTGACACAAGCAGGAAATTGGGATGGGGGTGGGGGTGTTGGTAGGGATCTAAAAATTATTCCCCTGGAAGAGAGTATTATTAAAATCAGAATGTGCCATTTCCTTCTTTCTCCCCCTCTATTTTTGAGTGTAGAGTTGGCTTTTCTGTCAGTTCTATAAATAGAGTCTAATTTTAAGTAGGATTTGTGTCCTAACGCAGAAAGCAGACCTGATAATAATTTCTGAATTTTTGAGGGATGGTTATCTTAAAAATAAAAAGAGTCAGTAATATTCTGGCTCTGTTAAGGAAATGCACTATTCCAGCAAAGACTCAGGCCAGGCTAAACAAAGAGATGTCACATGGGGTCATTAGACCTCAGGATGGATTTGTGTTCAAGTACTTCACTTAACCTTTTAAACTTCCACAAAGACCTTTTAAATTAAGAGAGACCTTATCAGCCTGGCCCCAGTTTGGGATAGAGTGCTTGGAGGTTGGTGACAGCTAAGAGGAATGGTGCTTATGAGGAATGAGGGAGTGGAAAAAGAAAGAACCTTAATTAAATCTGCCCAGTATTAATGAACCACCCCTGAGCTAATAGAATTATGAGAAAATGCCATTGCCGAGGAATATTTATTATCATTTGAGAGGATCTGTAACAAAGAACAAAGGTGTAGGAGCAACCTGCCTCCTTAGTCTTTCTTCCGGCAGACATCCATGTAATTCAGTAAAGCTCCCTGTGGGTGCCACACTATTACTTGATTATTTTGACACTTCAGACAGTTAATAGGAGGTAGCAGTTAAAAATAACCATAATAACTCCTGTCTTGTATCTGTGGGGTTTTTCTTTTGTCTTGTTCCTTCTTGGAGGGTTTTCTGCTGGCCTAGTAGGAAGCAATTAAAAGTTCATGAATTTTTAATTGGCACCAAAGACGGGAATGGATGTACACAAAACACCAGATACAGGGCGTGAGCGGGGACCGGGAGAGTCCCTCTCAGCCCTTTGAGGCACCCACAAATGCCTTTTGGGTTAGATGGGGAAATGTGCTTAACTTAAGCAGGGATAAGAAAGGACTCCATAGACCTTACTTTTTTTTTTTTTTTTTTTTTTTAAATTGAGAAATGTATGCTTTTTTATTTTTTTAATTATTGTTTATATTTTCAATTATTAAATGTACAAAATAAAGGAAAAAACAAAAACAGATCAACCTAGACATATCTTTAAAATATCAGAACACAAACATGAAGGGCAGATCCTAAAAACTTCCAGAGAGAATATCAGGTCACCTGCAAGTGACAGGAAATATGACTAACCATGGTTCATCATATGCAACAAAAAATCCTGGGTTAGTGTTCCAGGGTTGTGATGTCATTAAGGACCAGGCTCATTGTTTCTTCCTGATCCACTGTCCTCTGTATGTGGCTTTCATCTTCATCATAGCAAGATACCTGCTGCACTGACAAACGTCATGTCCACCATGTAGGCAGGAAGGCAGGGAACTGCTTCCCATGCACAAGGTCCTGGATTCAATCCCTGGTACCTCGGTTTTGAGGCTAGAAGTCCAAAATTGAAGTGACAACAGGGCAATGCTGTCTCCTTGCGTTTCCCTGGCTTGTAGCCCTGCCTTGCGTCACAGGGCGAAGTCCGGTCCCTAGACCTTACTTTTGACATGGAATAATGTGGTAGCATCAAATGTTCCTTTTTAATTAAATTCTGGCTCTTGACCAGTGCCCTAACTCTTTCAGGGTAGAGGTGGGGTGTGAGGGCTTCTTTGCTTGGTAGTAGGAAGATGTGGAGTTACCCTGTGTCCTTGGCCCTCTTTGGTGGTATTGCTGCTCTGTGGTAGGTGGTAGGTAATGCCCTGGGTCCAGCTTCGCCCTTAGCAAGAGGAGTGCATTTGCCTCCTCCAGGTTTTGCCCTAGTCTGAACCATGGCTTCCCCACAGCAACTCTTGAAGTGCACTGTGCTGTCTCTCTGGAGTGACGCCAAGGATGATTGTGAGATCACATAAGATACTCATGTACAGTGACTGGTGCTTTAATAGCTGGCACTAAAACAATGCTGATTCCACAAGATGGAAAGGCCCCCTTACCTTACCTGTTATACTGCTGTCTATATAGATTTTACATCACAGAGACACACTCCCCTTGGGCCAAGAACAGAACACTAGTTTGGCCTATACTGGCCTCTCTCAATCTTTTGTTTCGTGTAGTCCCTTTCTCCAAATACTGACCCTCCCCTAAAGCACTGAGCAGATACCTTTCCAGCCTGCCCCACTAAGCGCAGGCTCGCCTTTGCTTCACAGAATGCCTACGTCAACATCAACCGCATCATGTCCGTGGCTTCCCGTCTGTCTGAGGCTGGTCATTACGCCTCGCAGCAAATCAAGCAGATTTCCACGCAGCTGGACCAGGAGTGGAAGAGCTTTGCCGCCGCTCTGGATGAACGCAGCACCATCCTCGCCATGTCCGCGGTGTTCCACCAGAAGGCTGAGCAGGTGAGGCCCAGAATCCGCTGCGGCTGCTAGTGGTGGGAAGGGTGGAAAGGCGGGGAAGGGCAGGGTGGGAGTCTGCACACAACTCTGCAGAGAGCCCCCTCTCCTTTTCCTAAGTCACTGAAGACCCTGCTGAGTAGCTGCAACAATAAGCCACATTCCAACACTTCATGGCCCCTGTGTACATAAAGGAATATCTGTACTCTTGGTGTCTTTGTTAATCATCCGTACAAGAGTGTCCCGAAGCCTGTTTACATTCTGCTTGGTAGTGTAGTGTGTGTGTGTGTTAATTGTCTGCTTAGTTTTCATTCCCAGAACATAGATCAAAGGGATGAAAGTAAAGTGATCATTGAATGCTAAAAGCATGGAACACCTAATTTTAAATTAAGCATTTGCTATGGGTAATAATAATGTAATAATAATATAATGGTAGGAATAATAATTAATCATTGTCATTTACTGAGTGGCCAGGCATTGGCCAATGACATTACTAATCCATTTTACAGAGAGGAGAACTGAAGCCCAGAGATATTAATGATCTGTCGAAGATCCAATGGTATGTTAGAACTGGCTTGTACAGGCTTATGGAAAGCTGATAGTTAAATTTTCAGGAATTTTATGAGTTGGTTGTTAAACAGCCATGATTTAAAGCTAAATTATATAAATTTACAGTTAAATATGTTATTTTAAAAACAAAGTTGATAAATACTCAAAAATCATCATTTCCTGATTACCTTACTAGATTTTTACTATTATCTGTGTTCTTGAGGTTATTTGTATCTTTTTATCTGTATGGTGGGAATACTATACAATTGTTCTAATAGACCTTGTGGGAGTTTTACACCATGGAAATTTAGTCTTAAGAAAGTAAGAGAGAAAATGTTTTAAATGCAAACTAAACTTAAAAAGGTGTTGTGTCTGCAGCTTATACATTGTGAATAGCACACAAATTTAAGGAAATATTCTTCCAGCATTCAAAAACTGTTATTCAAATCGTCAAATAAATCGCTCACTTCACAGATGAACAAGTGATATTCTGACATAAGTCTTCAGGTGTTTTTCACGTTTGTATTGTTCCTTAACATAAAAAGAACTATCAACCAGCTTTTGTGTCAGAACTAGACACATTTGTCTTTTGCAACTATCAGTTAGCTGTGGACACAAAACTCAATAAAAATCAACAAAACATCCTGTGAGAACCAATTGGCTGTATGGAACTTTCAATAAAGAGAAATGTATATGTTGTTATTCTTTGTAAATTGTGTGCTACACATCTGTATTAGTTTGCCAAAGGCTGCCAATGTAAAGTACCAGAAATGGGTTGGCTTTTATAATGGGAAATCAGTTAGTGTAAAGCCTTCCAGTTCTGAAGCTGTGAAAATGTCCAAATCAAGGCATCATCAGAGATGCTTTGTCACCAAAGGTCAGCTGCTAGCAGATCCTGGAGTCCTGCCACGTGGCAAGGCAAGATGGTGGGTCTGCTGGTCTTACTCTACTCTCTCCTGGAGCTCAGCTGTGAGTGATCAGGCATCTCTTGCTGGGCCTTGGCTCCTTGAGCTTCTTGGGGCTTCTCTGTCTTTCTGCAGCTGTCGGTGAACCTGGAGTCCTCTCACATGACTGGGTCAAAATGGCAGAGCTCCCTTTTCTGTATCTCTCCTTCTCTGTGTGTTCTCAGTTTAGGTAAGACCCAGAAAAAGGACAGAGACCCAACCTGCGTGAATTCTCACTGACGTAGTCCAATCAAAAGCCCTAAAGTGATCTAATCAAAGCCCTCTTAACTGAATTTAATGGAATCAAAAGGCCCTACACCCACAGAAATGGATTAGTTCCACATAATCTTTTCTGGGATTCATAAAATTCAAACTGTCACAACATCCTTTATGTCAGTAAAAATTTTAATACACATACACATATATACAAATGCCTATACATATACAGTACCTTTACATATTCCAGTTGTCAAACATTTACTAACACACCCCTGCTGAGATCACACAATTAGTCTGTGGGCACCTGGGATTTCAGCCCAAGTGTGTCTAACCTTAAAGCCTACAGTCTAATCTCTAAAATTCTTTCTCTGTAACATATTTTAGGTAACTCACAGAATTGGGCACAAGCTCATAGCTCCAATCTCTCCCCTTGTTATCCACTCTAACATGGAAGGCAACATGGGTTAGTAAAAAGGGGGAAGGCTTTGAGGCCAGACGTGTGCATTCTAAGCCCAGCCCCACCATTCATTAACTCTCAGGCAAGTCACCTCACCATTTAGAGCTTGTTTCCTCATCTCTAATGGTGGGATAGTGATAAATCTCACAGGACTGTTGTAAGGATGAGAGAGAGAGCATGTAAGATGCGTAGAATGCTTACTAAATGTGGGTATTTGTTCAGCATACTATCCTAGTATCTTTGTATTTCCCCCAACTGTGTTTATTTCCACCCGGGACCTTCCCAATAACTGAAATGCTTGTGTTACATGTCAAAAGTCAAGCACAGTCTCACACATTGAAAGGAATCTAGCCATGTCTTTTGTTTGTTTCTTTGAAGGATGATGGTGGTAGTGATTGATGGTGACTGGTTCATTCTCAGAATAGTAAGACCATTGATGTCTACTTCTTGCCCTCTCCTCAACCCTATCACTTGCACCATTTGTTCAAGATTTATACAGATTGGCAAGGACGACTCAGTGCTTTCCTCTCTGGGTCCCTCTCTGTCTTTCTTTGAGCTGACTGTTTTGTGGGGTCCACTCTAGGACTTGTACAGAGAGTACTACAGAGAAATACCAAAGGCCTCATAGAGGCGTTCCCACCATGAATGACAAATGAACATCTAGTTGCTTTTAGGCTCCTCTCTAACATGGTTATTGGTAGGGCAGAGAAGCTTCTGAGATGTCAGCAAGTACATGCAATCTGATACTGGTTGTACCCAGAACTTTCCCAGAATTGCTAAGAGATGGCCTAATGTGATAAAAACATACGAATGAAAATCAACCACAACAGCCAACAGGCCAGGGACTGAAAGCTGCCAGTGACACCAAGATTAGAACTCAAGCAGTTGCAAAAGAAAAAGCAGTACCAGGACTGAGATTAACTGGAGAAGTTCACTTTTATTTGATGTTTCCCAATTTGGACTGGTTTGGATCAAAAGCTATTTTGTTTGTATCTATTTTTTTAATGTGATTTCCTCAGGTATTACCAGTCCTTCAGGGAAACTTACACACCATGCTTCTTTTTAGCCGGGGGGGGGGGGGGGACCCTCATTCAAGGCTACTTTTTTAATGTGTTTATTTAGGCAGCTCTTTATTGTCCTCATATGGGCTCTTACAGGCAATGGTATAAAAAGATATTTAGGCAATTAATTTAAATGGCGCTGTGCACTCAGGCGAGAGGAATCACAGACAGAACCATTCCAGACTGTTGGGTGAAGAATTATTTGCATTTTAAGGATGTATTTTTCCAATAAACCTGAGCGATTTCAGTTAGCTCACCCTATGTGCATGGAGACCCATAGTCTTCTACAGTTGTTAATTTTAATTTTTAAATAATTTTATGTCTGTCAAGATCTATATCTATATATCACATCCCAGGAATTACTGCTACTGTAGACATGGCTCAGTCTGATCATTCATCCGCCCATTCCCGCTCCCATCCTGAAGGGGACTGATCCAACAATGGGGGTCCTGTTGAGCATTCACCTCCATCCCTGTGAGAATGGGTCTCTACAAGTTTCCTGGGATTTCTGGTGTCCTGTATGAGATGTTCTTTGCTCCTCTTCACAGCTCACCATACACATGCATGTCTGTTAGAGCTTCTTGCCCTGTATGTGCTGACAGGTATATGCAAGGGGCTGCATGTAATGTAATGAGGTGTTTCCACACCTGGACTTTATAGGCTATGTGTGGGTATAACCTGCTGAACAACCAGATGACGCTCATCTCCTGCAGTTCCATAAGAGTAATTGTTGTTAGTAGAAACTATACTTCCTAAACAGATGCCTGAGTCTGACTTCTTACTTGGGGTTAGTGTTTGTAGAATTAAAGAAAAAGTTCTACCCTCTGCAGTGGTCTCTGAAGGCTTCTAGAGGTCCTGATGTTTCTTCCCAAGGTATCTGACCCTCTCCACTCTACAATGCCCACCCATTACTCACCCTTGTACCTGCACACTGATCCACCCGGCATCTCCTTCCAGTTCCTGTCAGGAGTGGACGCCTGGTGCAAGATGTGCAGTGAAGGTGGCCTGCCGTCCGAGATGCAGGACCTGGAGCTGGCGATCCACCACCACCAGTCCTTGTACGAGCAGGTGACCCAGGCCTACACGGAGGTGAGACCCGCATGGGGCAATCAGGTGTCATGGGTGTGTACACATGTCGGTGAGTGTGGAGAGCACTGGCCTGTACATTGCAGAATATCCTGGGTTGGATCAAGAAGAAAAGCCATTATTCTCCCTTTAGAAACATCTCTAGGCTTCTTGACCTATGAATGGTGATGTCCTTAGCCAGAAAGCAGAAAAAATGGGGCCAGAAGAAAAATGGGGCACATGTGTGCGTGTGCATGTGAGAGTATGTGTGTGCACGCATGCACACACACACACATACTGCCCCACACATGAAGATCAGATTCTCTCCTTTGGGGGAGGAGCAAAGAAAGCAAAGCAGTGCGCCTCTGGGGTTTTCCTTCTGGTTGGTGAATGGGTGTGTTCATACTAGCTCTGGCACCCCTCTAATGAAGCAGCTCATCAAAAAATACTAATTTTCTCCTAAATGGTCCAGAGGAAAACACACAGGGTAAAATAAGTGCATGCATGAGAAGCTGCCATGGATGGTAAGGACAAACTAAAAGGCTCTTCTGCTGAGCCAGGAGAATAGTGCAAAATTACGAAACAGCAAAGCTTCTCAATGTTTCTTTCAAAGTGAGAGGAAAGGGACATATAGGTGTGTCTGGTGGCGTGCCCAAGTAGGAGGTTTGCTAACTTGGAGTGATTTCTGAGGAAGGTGGCTGAGAGATGGAAAACTGCTGAGGGTGGATGGGCTGATGGAGGAAGCAGCCTTGAACTGCATGAGGAGGGGAAAGTGGATCAGCATCTGGCCCTCAGGTTACCTCCACCTGAGGTGCTTGTTAAAGATGCAAATACCTGGGTTTCACCCCAGACTGAATCAAAATGCCAAGAAGTAGGGACTGAAAGCTACATTTTAATAAATACTGCCCCATGTGAGTTTGATGTACATTGATGTCTAAGAACCAATGGCTTCTGGGTTTTTAGCAAAGGTTTTTGCTACAGTCAAAACTGGGTTTGAGGGGCCGGAGCCGGATCACCTTTAAGTGGCTCAGAAGGAGGTTTTTGGCTTCGGTAACCCTGCTGTGATGTGGTCCGAGATTCTCCCTGGACTCGCCGTCATGTGGGTGTGTTTGCTTCTTCCCGTGTTGGCCACTGCGCACATCCATAAGTTCGCTAACGGGGCAAGAAAAAAAGGATCGCCCATTATGCTTATCAGTGGAGTTTGATGGAAAGAGATAGGTGGATCTCTGGGGTGAATCGTCACTATTTATCAAAGGGTTTGGAGAATATTGATTGACTCAAGGAATCATTTTCCTGGTTGATGAAAATATGACTCAGTTGTGATCACCTACCCCTGCTGAAAAGTTATACTGTGGTGTATTATGTAGCATGCAGGGCATTATATAGTGCTTAATAAAAGTAAAAGTAAAATGAAGAAAAAAAACAACAAAAAACTGGGTTTGAATCCTGGCTCCCCTACTTGCCAGATATGTGGCCACAGACAATTTGCTTAACCACTCTACACCTCAGTTTCCTCTTCTGTGAAATGAAGCTTTTAGGCTCTATTTCTTGGCATTTTGATTTGGTCTAGGGTGGAAAAGGATTATAGAGAGGAAGAGCAAAAGAAGTATATAGAGAAAAGAGAAAATTGCAAGGAAATAAAGAAGAGGAAAGAAAAAAATAATAACAATGAAGATAAAATTGCTTGCCAATACTACATGCCAGGCCTGATTCTAAGTGTTCTTCATTTTATTAACTCATATATAATTGTCACCACAACTCTATGTATTGTCATTATCCCTATTTTATAGACAAGAAAACTGAAGCCCAAGAGATTATGTAATTTGCCTCTGGTCACACATCCAAAAGTTCAGAGTCACATAGAGGAAGGTGAAGAAGAGAGAGGGGGAGACATGTGTGGTGGCAATTATTTTCAGCTCCATTTCTAAAAGCATTTCTTTCTGAACTAGTTGCGGAGTCAGTAAAAATATTTATCAAGCACTTAGTATGTGCCAGGCACCCGCTGTAGGCATTGGGAGAGAGTGATGAATAAGAGTCACTGACCTCATGGGGCTTAAATTCAAGAGGGGAGAGAGACACTGATTCAAGAGTCTCACGCACAACTGGTTGGTCCTCCAGCACCTCCTCTCCCCCAGTATTCCAGGATGTTCTGTCCTCCCCCGGGCTATGAGCTGAGCATCAGAGCAACTCTGTCCAGCTTGCATGTTCCTTGGTTGCCAGGGATCTGGGGAGGACTGTCATTCTCAGCCCTAGTCAGGGAACTGTGGGCATGTTTCTCTCTATACCCTCCCTGGGAAGCTGCCTGCCACTTCCTTGGCCTGAGCTCTCAGATTTCTCCCTGGCTCAGGCCTGGACCAGAGCTTCTTTCCTTCCCACAGGTCAGCCAGGATGGCAAAGCACTGCTGGATGTGCTGCAGCGTCCCCTGAGTCCTGGGAACTCCGAGTCCCTCACGGCAACAGCCAATTACTCCAAGGCAGTGCACCAGGTGCTGGACGTGGTGCACGAGGTGCTGCACCACCAGCGGCGGCTCGAGAGCATCTGGCAGCACCGCAAGGTGCGGCTCCATCAGCGGCTGCAACTCTGCGTCTTCCAGCAGGATGTACAGCAGGTAATGGGCTCTGCTTCCCCTTCACCCATCATCCATCCCACCCAGGGAGAATGGCCTGTTCTGATCCCCTCCTCCAATAAACGTTAATAGCATGCTCTTTGCCTAGGGAGGTTTATAGACTGGGCCTTCCTATCAGGGTGTTGGAAATGGAGATTCAGTCTCAGGAATAGCAATTCTTTGCAGTCAAGTCTTTTGGGTAGAGCCTGACCCTCAATTAAACAGTGAAATGGCTAGACAATTAGGGGGGCTGGGGGTTTTCTGAGCACTGTCAGGATTGGATACCACCATAAAGTGAGCTCACTTCTCAATCAGGGATGCAGGTGGCCTGCCAGAGTGGGCCTGGGGGAGTGGGAGGGAGGGTGCAGGGCCTTTAAGAGGATTCCTTGGCAAGGCTGGACTTGGGAAACCAGATTTAAAACATGGACTGTTGTTCACCGTATGTCCATGATTAGAGGTTATTTCTGGCTTTCTGGCTTTTTGTATCATTATCCAGTTGTGGCTTTTTCCTTTACCACAAATAATAAAGAAATGGTTATGTTTCTGCCCATAACAGTACAAGTTTGCCATGACTGCCCTTTCAAATGAAAGAATCCATTCTTTTCCCCTTGTGCTTTCTCTGTCTCTGTCTCCTTGGGGACCCCTGAGAGCTTTCTCCAAGGACTGATGAGCCAGAAGGGGGTTGCTGGTTGGAAGGCAGGAATTGAGGTCAAAACTTCCTCTTGTCTCCCTCTTAGCTCAATCCTGAAGGCAGGAGTGGGGGGGGGGGTACTCCTGCTCAAACACCTTCCACATCACAGAATTTCAGGACTACACATATTTACATTTACTACTCTTTCCATTCTTCTGTACTATTGGCCAAGTATAATTCAAGTGTATCAAAATATATGTGGAACACTGAGAGTCAACTGTACATGTTTTAGAGAGTGTCAGCTCCCTCCTCAGCTGTTGTTGGGAGAAGCTCCTGCTGCTGGCACAGGTGTGCCCTGAGGTAAACAGGCAGGTGGAGGGTGAGAGGGGCATCCTTATCTCTCGGTGTGGGGGGGCTCAGTGTAGTCAATTAGCAGTAGATGGGCTTTCAGGCACTTTTCCCCTTCTTGGGCTGCCTAGGACCCCCCTGGTAGTGCCCCCTCCTGACTGGAGTGGTGATTGAGTCATCAGAGGTAACACTTCAGCCTCAGGAGAGACAGGCACTGTTTATGTGCTGGCCTCAACTTCTTTGTGGGATCCTGCTGGGAATGGAGAAGCAAATGAATCAGTTCTCTTCTCTTGTCATCTGGAGCCATCCAGATAAATATATCATTCCTGAGCACATGGAAGCACAGGAGTCAGTCTGTGGTTGAGAGAGTGAGGTGCCAGTCTCTGAAGGGACAGAAGAGGGGGCATTATTATTTGAGTGAACTCTCAGTGACTCGAGGAGATCGTCTGGCCAATGGATTACACAGCCTCCTTTGCGTCCTCTTAGCCCTGCTGCTGTTGTTTGGTTTTTTTTTTTAAAGATTTATTTTATTTATTTATTCAGCCCCCCCCCCTCGTTGTTTTTGCCCTTACTGTCTGCTCTTGTGTGTTCTTCTATGTCTGCTTGTCTTCTCTTTAGGCAGCACTGGGAACTGATCCCGAGACCTTCCGGAGTGGGAGAGGCACTCAATCTCTTGCACCGCCTCAGCTTCCTGGTCTGCTGCATCTCTTATTGTCTCTCCTCTGTGTCTCTTTTTGTTGTGTCATCTTGCTGCGCCAGCTCTCCGTGTGGGTCAGCTTGCCTTTTACCAGGAGGGCCCAGGAATTGAACCCATATTGTAGTTGGGAGCCCAGTCGCTTGAGACACATCCATTTCCCCCTGCTGCTGTTTTTATGGCTGTTGTTATTGTTCATTAATATGGTACTAGTGCATTGGAGAGGTGTAGAGGGCCTGAAGGAGGGCAGGTGAAAGGCTTTCTCAAGAGGAGTGTGGCATTCCAGACTGAACTACCTGGGAATTGCTATTAGGCTTTTTCTAGGGCCACTGTGACATCTAAATTAAAGGTAAGGAAAAATATAATGAAATGCTTATCTGTGGTTATTCTGTATCATGTTCTTAAAAAATAAGAGCATTTCTGGAGTTGAGACCTTAACAATTCATCTCTACTGTACGAATCACATTGTTGACATGGAGCAAAAAAAAAAAAAAAAAAAACAGGAGATCAGGAGATGTGCATGATAGGGTTAGGATTTTCCTTGAGAACTGAATTTCCCAGGATGCTTAATGCCATCTTTTAGGATATGTAAAGTATGAATGCAGGGAATGTTACTCTCATCATGCACCCAACACTGGGATAGATTCAAAGAATAATGTGAAAAAATGAGGGCTACTGAACTTGGTAATAGGCCTCATATTTTCAACTGACACCCAAACAACCATTAGTGCTAGACACGTATCTGAGTGGGACTGTGCTGGACCAACATACTCGAGGGTTAGAGGGAGAACTTGGTCTTCGGTCTGGTCTTTTGTCCCAGGCTCATGTATTTATGTATATATATGTCATTTCTATGGCACTTCCATCTTTGGGTTACATTATAGTATTGTATTTTGCATGTCTCATCTCATCTATTGCAGTATCTCCTTGAAAGTAGGGACCATGGCTTCCTCCTCCTTGTCTCCCCCACAACTCTTAGTTGTGTCTGGCATGAAGCTGGTTCCCTTTATATTTTTTGAGCTGAACTGAAGTTATCTCTGTAGGATCCCCATTTTCTGCTCCTATAAAGTGAACACCATTTAACCCTCCCTCCAAACCTAGCCAATAGTTGCTGTTTAGTAGCTGGACTCTGCCAGCTACTAAACCTCTGTCTTGAGGTTCCCAGATATTTATAGTCCAGGCAGAGTACACACCAAGACATAGCCTCAGTGTTCACAAAGCATGATGGCTTGGTCCTCTACAAGGCGCCCAGCTGGGCACTAGGTTCCGGCAAGATGCTTAGTTAGTCAGAATGGGATAAGACATACCCATCTGAAAATAGAAAGAACAATTCTGATGAAGCACACCAGCCAGTGTGCAGGGCAATAGAGTGGCAAGGGAACAGTCACAGGCAGAGGCATGAACAGAAGTCAAAGTTGGTGTCCTGAAGGAGAGGAGAATTGATTGAACGTAGAGTCTGGATCCAAGACACCTGAGCACATTTCGGATCCAGAGAAGTTTACTCAGTAGCGTGAGTAGGAATGAGCATCAGTGGCTGGAGCAATATGGAATGGCTTTGGAATCAGACAGCCTGAGTTTAAATCCTGCTCTGATGCGTCTTGGCTGTGTGACTGTGGGCAGTTTTCTTTACCTCGTGGTACTTCAGTTGCTTCACCTCTAAAACAGGAATGATAATAGCAGGACCTATCTCATAGGACTGAATGAGAACCCAAGGAGAGCGCTTGGTAAATCCTCAGTGGCTGCCTTGTTAGCCACATCCTCTTTAAGTGGCACTCAGGCGCCCCCTGGTGCTTGCACTGTTGGGGACACCAACTGTTTGGTGGGGCTGTGAGTTCCATTTCATTCCCTTATAAAAACTCAGAGTTGTCAAGGACCTGAAAGAGCGTCTAGCCTAACCTACTAAACAGTTGAGGAAATTGAGGCCCAGAGATGTCAAGTAACAAAGCAAGTGGATGGCAGTGCCAGGTCCAGAACCTAGGTCTTCTGACTCCCAGTCCAGGTGCCTAAGGAAAGGCCACAAGAGAGAGGAACCAGGGAGACAGAGAAGAGAAAGAGAAAGAGAAGAGAGGCACATGGCAGACACACACATAGACATGCCCCAAAATAGGGAGGGAGGAGGAGGAGAGAGGGAGAGACAGCAGGAAGACAGAGACAGAGAGCAGAGAAACAGGTGCACATGGGATGGGAGGAGAAAGGGAAAGTTGTGGGAGACAGAAGAGAAAGAGACATTGAATCCTGACAGAGGAGGTAGAAAGGGAGTAGGGGCAGAGGAGAGGGGGAGGGAAAGCGAGCTCACCTCTGCCTGTCTGATTGCTTGCCCCATTGCCAGCCTTTGCCCAAGTAGGAATAATTTGTCCTTTAAGAAACCAGATCCATAGTAAAGCAGAGAGATATAAACCAAAGATAGACACCAGTGGAAAAAAGATTCCGTTTAAACATCTGCAGCCAGAATTGGCCTGATACATCTTGCTGGGCCCCAGCAGACATACTCTTTTCAATGTAAATGGATATTGACATTCATTGTCATTGGACAATGGAAATAATATCCAAGGGTAAAACTGGAATTTCCATCCATTAAGCTTAAGAAAGACATGGACAGGGCATGTCTACCATAGTATTGCTGGTGGAATAATTATAGTACTACTTTTTCAAGCTTAAGGTAGGGCAGGTCTGAGCAGTAGCCAAAAAACACCTTGTAACAGCATGGCCAATCTCTGCCTTCTGTCTTTTATTCTCCCCTAACTCCTCTGGCTCCTTATGTATGTAAAGGGCCTACTCCCAAGCCCAGACAAACCTAACTTTGTGGTGAGAAGAACAAAGAGTAACTAAATTCATGATCTTTCTGGGAGATTCAAATCTATTCCATTTTCTCTTAACCAGAGCAACTGTTTCAGAATTGCCCTTCTCAGGCCATCTCTGCCTCCCTTTCTTCCTTTCCATCCCTTTGGACTTTTTTTGCAAGAATTAATCTATAAAGTGGTTTGGAATACCTACTGTGTGTAAGGTCCTTAACTTGGAGTTTGAGGTCTCTGTCCTTAAGAGATGCACCTCAATATAAGCACCTGAGGAGATATTAATGGCACACAGCTGTCTGTGCTCAGGGCTAAAGAAGCAAAAACCACAATGAGTTGGTGGAGTCAGCAGGGCAAGTTCCCTGTTGCTGGGGTGAGATTTGTGCTGGGCCTTGGAGCACCAGCATAGGAGGTGGAAGATGGAGTTCCTGGGGAAGGCCACAAAGCAGAGAACTGCATTACAGCCAGTGCACAGGGAAGAGGGTATCTGACTCCCTCTGGGCAGCAATAGTGAGAGACAAGACGGGAAGGCGCTTAGGAGTGGTCTTGGTGGAGGCCAGGAGGTGTGGTGGTTGCAATGATATGTTGGAGACTCCTATGCCTTCCCTTAAAAGCAACGTCTGGGCCACAGCAGTCGGGTAAGGTGAGCTAGTGAGAGGCCGTGATGGCAGAATTTATCTGGCTCAGTGGCTTTCCATTCTGAATGAATGTATTAATATTAAAGCCCATAGTTCTTGTACTGAAAATGAATCTCACCTGGTTCTCTCAGTTTTTTCTGGAGCCTCACATGGAACATTTAGCTTTTACTATGTTAGCTCTTGCCTGCCAAATAATGTCTGAAAGGGATTTAAGAGTAATTTTTAAAACTCCAGATATTCAATCTTTTGCCTGCTATAGTGCCTAAAGCTCCTTAATCATACTAAACCATTTTTGGCATTGTATAATCCAATTGACAGCTTTGCATAATGAAAGTGAGCACTTTGGGTTGCATACAGAATGATTAGTTATAAAAATGGGACCAGAATGACAATGGATCTAGAAACTAACTCTTCCTATAAGAAGGGAGGATTAAAGGGTCTAAGAAGGAAGATGCTTGGGGCATATTCTATACCCGTTTAGATCATGGAATGCGTGCAAGTGGAACCATCTTCAAAATGTGGAACATAGACTGGTTACTTGGTGGGTATATTGTAGAGGGGATTCAAGCATCAGAGGGTTGGTCAGATTCCATCCTTGAGATTTCATTACTGTGGTTAAAAGCTTTATTATTCAAAGCTCAGGATTTATTATCTTTATGAGTAAATATGAGCATCCACACATAGAACAAGCATCCTTTGTGCCAGGGACTGTGCTAATCCCCTCATGTGCATTTTCTTATTGAATCTTCCCAACACTGTAAGGCAGGTGATAGTTTGGTCTCTGCTTTACTGATGAGGAAATTTAGGCTTAGAGAGTTTAATCAACTTACCCAAGTTTACATGGCTAGTGACAGATCAGGGATTCGAACCTGGGGCTACCTAAAATCAAAGTTGGTGCTCCTTAGTGTTTCTGACAAGGCACAGGCACTGTGCTGGGTGATGGAAATACTGAGAGATGCTACCCCTGCTCTTGAGGGGTTTATAATTTAGCATTGGGACATCAGTGCTCAAAGACTCTGATAGATTACTTGGTCCTAAAGGATGACTTGCCCAAAGTCATATAGTTGCTGGCAGCTGTGATTCATACTTACAGTGCCTTTCAAGTAGACCCACACTCAGACCCAAACACCCATTTTCACCTGCCCCATCATTTTAAAATTACCCTCTGTAGTTCTTTATCTCTAACACCAATTTCCCTAAAGCAGACACTATCCCATTCTTGTCTGTTTTTCACAATCGTTATTATTTTAAGTCAACATTGCTGATGTTGTTCTTTGTGGATATATCTTAAATAAAACCCATTAGCCCATGGTAGTATTGAGTAGTTGTAAAGGTTGTAAAGGTTTTTGTGATGATGATAATCCAATCATTCAGATTGTATTCAAGCAGATAAGTGATGGGCAGGGTCAATACACAGAAAGAGAGGAAGGTTGAGGCTGAGCTGAATTGGGGGAGATAGAAAAAGGCAGAAAGGAAGAGTCCTGCTTGTCAAGGTTGCTTTCTGATTGGAGTGAAGATAATGAAGCATTCTACATGCTCTTTGGTGCCACAGGTCTGAGAGGGAGTGTTCCATCCCTCTCAGTAGTAGGAGGCTAGTCTGGAGTTGCAGCCCTATCCATTTATTCCCTAGCCTCTGCAGAATTGGGGAATGAATTTAACGCCTTGCCTCTGGGATACATATCATGGATTCCTAGTACTGTCTGCTTTCTGGTTTCCTGTTTCATACTCTACTCCTCACTGTGATTCCTCTCTGCATGTATTAGTAAGCCAAAGAGGTGCTGATGTAAAGTTCCAGAAATCTGTGGGCTTTTATAAAGGGTATTTATTTGGGGTAAAAGCTTACAGTTACAAGGCCCTAAAGAGTCTAACTCAAGGTTGCTTTCTCACCAAAGTCAGTTGCCACGTGTTGAAGCAAGATGGTTGCCAATCTCTGTGAGGGGTCAGCCTTCCTCTCTGCCAGCTACAGGCTGGCATAGGGCTTGTTTCTTTTCATCGTCTTTCCCCAGGGCTCCAGGATCTAAGTTCTCTCCTCTGCCATGTCTGTGGAGCTCTCTTTCTTTTTCTGTGTGTCTTCTTGAGTAAGTGTCTGCTTATATAAGCCCACAAGGGGATGGGGACTTAACCCTGAGTCATGCCCTTCTGACGTGACTGAATCAAAGCCCTAATCTTTTATCAAGTAAACTCAAAACTTTTGAATTTAATACAATCAAAGGGTATCACACCCAGAGGAACAGACCAGTTTACAAACATAATTTTTCTTTTTTGGGGATTCACAAAAATATAATCTGAAACTGCCATAATGCCCTACTTGCCTACTGGTCTCTCTTCCCCACCACAGCCTTCTCCCTTACTGTTTACTTTGGTACTTACTTTGATTTCTGAATGCACACTCTGACCTGACTGAAGAGTGGTCCTTCCATGGTGAACACCCTCCTGAGGGCCTCCATCTGATAGGGGTGGTAGGCTGGTGGGAAAGAATCCCTTCCCAGGTATTACTGAGTCTTGGGGCTTTATTGATCCACAGTAATTTTTAACATCTTTAATATCCTCCATTCCTTTTTTATGATTATGTTAATGAGTGACAGGAGAGTCACCACCCAAGGTCACTTCTTTCAGATAACCCCCATCCTTAGCATGTCCTTGACCTCAACATACTCTATCTGCAGCCTTGAAGAATAGGCTAAAGAATACTTCATAACTAATGGGGGCAGGGGAGCAATTGGCAGATTTTGAGCAGAGGAGGGACATGATCCCAATGATGGTTTGAGGTAATCTGGTGTCAGTAGGAGGGAGGATTAGAATAGAGAGAGACTGGGAGCAATAGGCATGGTGTGGGGCCATGATAGCATGAATGGGGCTGATGGAGCAAGTATGGATTTGAGAACATTGATGAAAAACTTTACTAGGAATTATTGTCCTTTTTTATAGAAAATGAATGAGGGCAGTGTCAAGCATGATATGGGACTGACTTCTCAGAGTGAGAAAAGGGTTCTTGGACCCCTGGTATTAAAATCATCTTGGCAGAGTGGGGGAGGGTCTTGTTAAATACCTGGATTATCAGGCCTCACACCACACTTTTTGATTCAGAACTTGGGGGTGGGTTGGTGCCTATATTTTAGAAAGAACCCCCAGTGATTCTTAAGCATCCTAAAGTTTGAGAACCTCTGACTTACTGGTTTCACACCTTGAGAAGTGTGGCAATACATGAAGGTGCCAGGGTGAGGAGATTCTCTCAGGGAGGTGCCATGCATGAAGACCAATTCCAGTCTTCCCCTCATCTCCGCTCTGTTGGAAAGGGGATGGGAGCAGGGAATGGAGGGAGAATAGGGGTAGGAAGCAAAGTGAGCTAAGGAGGACTTAGGGTCTTTTAACCCACTCCCACCAGCTTGGGGTCTGTCAGGGGAAATAACTGCAGCTCTCAGAGGATGGAGAGCCTATGTACCTGCTAATGAGTTTCAGCTGAGCCCTCTTAGAAAAATGATGGCTTCTCCCACCATAGTAAGACATTTATTTTGATCATACTTGTTCCAAAGAGGAGACAGAAAATGAGTTGCTGGTAATTGGGCATTTCAAGTGGTGCCTGTGTGTACTCCAGTCGTAGCCCAGTGGGAAGTTGGGTGGTACTGGCAGTTTATGAGCCATTCCTCTCCAGAGCTAATGCTCAGTATGCTGTGCAAGGAGACAAAATAATGATTTGATGGACTCTCTGGTGTGCTTGAGGCTTCAACAGACCAAAACGTGTTTCAGACTCCTGATGACATGTAAATAAACTCTCCTTCATTCACCTCAGAGTAATGGCTTCCTAACTGGTGGGGAGCACGGGCGTTGAGGGGGTGTGTGGTTCTTCTGTTTACGTAAAACAATGACACCACTTGCTCATTTTACTGTGGATCAAATTATGACACAAACTTAATAACCGATTTTATAAAATGATTTACCAGAGAGGGCCATTTGAGGGAATCAGAGACTTGGGATTCTGATTCCACATATGTTTGCAAAACTTCTCCATTTCCTATAATGATGTGTGCCCTTCATGGCACAAAGAAATTCTCAAATCAGATTCATTGTTCGCAAAGCGTTCCATATTTAAAACAAATGAACAAACAAATAATACATCAATAGTGATAGCTGGTGACATCTGAGCAGGGGGCTGAATGAATAAGCCATGGGAGTGTATTTAAGGTTTGGTTCCAGGCACCTGGAATGGGACCTGAAAAGTCCCTAAAACCAGAACCAGCTAGATACATTCACACACACACACACACACACACACAAGAGAGAGAGAGAAAGGCCAGTATGGTTGGTGAATAGTGAGTGAAGGAAAAGGGCTAAGAAGTGAGCTTGAAGAAATGTGCTGGGTCCACAGCATGGAAGGCCTTGTGGGCTATGGAGAGAATTTGGATTTTCCAAGTGAGATGGGAAATGATTGTAAAGTTTTAATAAGGGGAATGTTAGGTGAACTGTGGTATCTTTTTCTGAGATGGGGAAGACCAGGAAAGAAAGCATGAGGTAAAGAAGGAAATCAAGATTTCTGTTTTAGATATGGTAAGTTTGAGGTGCCCATTAGATGTCAACTTGGAGAGGCAGTTAAATAGGTGAGTCTTGATCTCAGGAGAGAAATTGGGGCTGGAACTGTGAATATGGAAATCAGCAGCATACTAATGGTATTTAAAGACATGGAGCTGGAGGAGACCATCTAAGAAGAAAGAGGAGATAGTAAGAAGGGATCCCAAAATGAGCCCTGGCATATCCTAAATTTTAGAGATTTGGAAGACCGCGAGGATGCAGAAAAGAATACTGAGATGGAGATCAGTGAGCCAGGAGGAATTCCCCATGAGCATAGTGTCCAAGGAGCTGATGAAGAAATGTCTCAAGAAGTGGGGAAGTGCTTCCTCTTCTTAAGTGGGGTTAAACAAGGTAGGCATGTATGCAATGTGGGAGAACTGCAGTGGCCCAGGGATGCTAGAGCTATGATGGGGTGAGGATGGCTTTCTGTGGGAGAGCCCTCATGGAGATCAGTGCAGAGTGAGGAAATAGTCCCTGTGGATGGGCAACCTGCTGGAGCTGCCCAGGCAGGGTGAGCGGAGCATCAGTACAAGAGGGTGGCCTGGCATTGGGTGCAGAGACTGAGTGGTTAGGGAGGACACCCATGTGAGGCAAGAGCTGCAGTGTGCAGTGTCAGAGCCTGGGCAGAGTAAGAAGCCCCCTTTAGAGGACCAGAGCCCTAACAGGGTGAGGAGGGTGACTGTGAGGAGGGGTATAGTCAAAGGAGGTTTTATAGGAAGTGCTCTTGGGATCAACCCCTGTGGAAGGGAGGGGAAGGGGCAGGATTGGACAGAGAACACAGTCAAGCTGCAGTGTCATCTCCAGGCATTCCTCACCCAATCTTGACCATTCAGAGCTGCCCCAAGTTGGAAAGAGAGACTGTCAGTCATTGGATACAGGCCACCCTAGGATGGGGGCACAGCCTTGGGCAAAGTGGCTCTGTCCAGCCAAGGGAAATTCCCAGAGGAGGCTGCCACTGAGGCCTGTCTGCACTCCCAGCATTTGTGGGAAAAGGTGCTTTATTCCTGAAGGAGGGTCTGGGTGGCACACCACAGTGTCTTCCATCTACATTGCCTCAAAGTGTCTCCCCCAAATACTTATAAATTATAGAGTGAATAAGAGTAACTTTTACTGCAAAGGCTGGCAGACACCTTCTTAATCAAGAGGTGATTGATCAAAATTAACATCGCCAGTAATAGGACAAATTGAAATTGTATCCTGCTTGATAGGATGCAATGGGAAGAACAAGAACCATTTGTGTGATATTCCTGCCAAAGTTACATAATCTGATTCTAGTCATGAGGAAACATCAGACAAACCCAAACTGAGGAACATTTAACAAAGTAATAGGCCTGTGACCATTAAAAGCATCAAAGACATGGAAGTCAAGGCAGCATCCTACAGGTCACGAGGATGGGTTTTCACCCCAGCTCTGCCTCTAACGAGCCGTGACCGTGGGTGTGTGCCTTCCCCTCCCTGGACCTTACTGCCTCAAATGAGGATGCTGAGTTAGACCAGCTACTCCATCTAGCTATAACTATTCCAGATTGAAGGGAAATAAAGAGACCTGACAATTAAGAACAACACGTGCTTCTGGACTACATCCTTTTGCATTAAAAGTCATTGTTGGGACAGTTGGAAAACTTGAATGTGGTCTTGGAATTAGATGGCAGTGTTGCAGCCAGAACAACCTGGGTTTGAATACTGACTCACTACTTGATGGCTGTGTGAGCTCAGGCAAGTTAACCTCTCTGAGCCTCATTTTCCTCATCCAAACATGGGGATAGTAACTCTCACCTCCCAGGATTGTGGTGAGGATTCATTCAGATAACATAGATATGTCGATGTGCTGTGTGCCCTGGTCTACTGCTTGTCAAAGGGTAGACCCTCTACAGATTCTTTGCCACTTCTTTGCCACTGATATCTCATGCTAAGAAGGGGAGCTGCTGTACTCTCTAAATAATGAAATCATGAAATATTTGAGCTAGAGGGAGATTTAGGGAGATGGTTTAACTCAGTGTCCCCATTTGAAGCAGTGAGGTCAAGAAATGGGAAGGCACATACAACCCGGGGTCACAGCTGAAAATCCAAGTTTCTCTGGACCACTAGGATGGTGTCTATAACTTATGATGATAATGGTAGTGATGGTGCCACATTTTACTCATGCTTTACACATCTCAAACACTTCAGAGCTTAGACTTTGTTCTAAAGATGGTTGTCTCCAGTGGAGGGGTCTCCTGCACTGGGCTGGATAATCCTTGAGGCTTCTTCTAGCACTAAGATTATATCATGTTAGAAGAATACAAAAAATTAGTATCACGGAACAAAAAGCATCTAGACATTTCATTTTCTCCCATTAACTCTGTTGCATTCATGGCCACTATTCAGAGAATATCAAAAGCTCTCTTCAAATGGACTTTTTCCTGTCTCCTTAGCAGCTAGAAAGGACTGTCTCCTCCTCTGAAAGAGCTCTGTCCTGATTGTATGCTAGTTGGAATAAACACAATTAGATGAGGAAGAAAGGGGGTGATTAGGGAATTATACATAATGGCTGTTGGATCGGCTCACAAATCAGGTTCAGTATGTGAGGATCTCTCTTGGAAAAGGCTGTTCTGGGAAAGAACTAATTTCTGGTTGAAAGTGGGGACATGAGAAAGGAGAAAAAGCTTTCTGAACTGTTTGCAAGCCTGGCTGCCTGCTTAGTGGCAAGGCATCCCAATGATAAAGCAAAGATCAGACCTCTCTCTGAAGAGTCTGGCTCACCTTCCCCAAGAAGAGTAGGACAGGAGCTGCAGCCATGTTTGGAACTGGCAGTTCACAGCTCTGAACATTCACTGAGTGTCTCCTATGTGGGAGGTGCTGGCAGAGATGCTGTGTGGTGGGGGAGAAAGGAAAGGGCAGGATACAGTGGTGAAAAGTCCATACTCCTTTCATTCCCATAGGAACTACCTGCCAAGTTGGGCAGTGGAGAGGGTGGAGACAGAGAGAACTTTGAATGCAGACTGTGAGTGGTGCTAAGAGAGTTACAAGGGGAAGATGGAGCTGGACACATTCACTCCAATTGCCTGTTGGAAGACTGTGTTTGAGTTGATTTCAGTTCACAGTTAACTATTCTTTGCCAAGTACCATGCTGTATACTGGGATTACTGGACCTGCTCCCAAGGAGGCTGGATTATAGTGCGAGGAAGAGGCCTGTGAACACTAGTCACGGTATGAATAGAATCAGAGAAGAGGGCCACCCACCTCAGCCTGGGAGGTTAGTAAAGGGCAAAGGCTTTACAAAGCCAGGGATTTTGAGGGGAAGCTTAAAGGATGAGTAGGAGATAGCCCAGGAAGTGAGCACAGGAAGGAATGGGATGTGGGTGCTCCAAGTGAAGGGAACGATAGTGAGAGCAAAATTCAGGTGGCAGAAGGAGCTTTTTAGGTGCTGAGGGATAAAGCAGGAATCATTGGAGGACTTGGTGTGTTAAGGAGCCCCTCAAAAATTTCACTGCAGTGAAAATCCCCTTCAAGAATTCATGGGTTAATTTAAGCCTAAGATTGCATTTTTGAATGGACTTGGTGTCCCTATGTTTTGTTTTTTTTAATTATTATTATTAGGATCCAGCTAGTCTAACAATTTCAAATTTATTTTTAAACCTTAGTGCATAAAAATGCTTATTTGAAACTAAAGGCACATTTTGCCAAAATCAGATTGAAAACTACCATTGGGTGCTACTTCCCACTCAATTTTAGGGACACAACTGTCATTTATCAAAGCCAGAGTGTGAATATGGAAATAGAAAACTTAAGAAAGATCTGTCATCTCTCTGCAACCTCTCATGGCTCACTTGTTCTGTATTGGTAGCTAGTTCCACCTTTCACCTGGTTTTTCAAGCCCTAGGGAGCACCCCCCACATCTAATCACCAAATCCCTTCAATTCTGTGCTCTAAATTTTACTCCGTTCTGTCTCTCCATGGACACTGCCATTGGCCTCGTCTGAGCCCCCATCACCTCTTACAGGGATTTCTTCAGTGGCCTCCTGTTTTCCCCCTTCTACTCTTACCTCCCTCCAATTGACTCTTCACAAAGAATGAGAGCAATACTTTTAAAATGCAGTCTTTCTCCTCCTCAAGACCCTTTGGTGGCTGTTAGACTGGACACCAGAGTCTCTAACATGGCACATCGTGACAGCGCCATCTGGTGCTTGTCTTTTCTAGACCTGTTTCCTGTCACTCTTCCACTCACTCCCTGTTGAAGCCAGGCTGGCATTTTCGAATACTGACACAGTTAAGTCCTGCTCTCCCTCAGCTCTCAGCTAACCCTCACTTTGTCAGAGAGGCCTTCCCGATCCCCCAGCTAAGGCGCAGTTGACTGCTGGCACTTTTCACCATTGCAACTTGTGATGACTTCCTTGTGTGATTCTGAGCTTAGTGGCTGTTGCCCACACCGACTGCGTTCCTGGGGTTAGGGCCACATTACTACTGCAACCCCAGAGCTGCTCTAGTGAGATAAGAGCTATAAATACGTGGTTGAAGGTATGAACATTCACACCCCACACAAGCTTCCCTGCTGTCCAAGACTCCTCAGACAAAAAGAAAAGGATCAAATCTCCAATGTTGGAAACACTTAAATACCAATTCAAAGCCATCAGTAGGCATGCGTAACTCTCATCCTGGTCTATCTGGAATATAATTGGTCATTGAGAATTTGAAGTATAATCTCACAAAGGAGAGGAATGAAAGAGGAGGAAGTGAATAGGTGGTGCCTCAATAGGTGCTTGCAATTGGTCCAGGGTTTGGCTAGAAACTTAGCTTAGTCTTCAGCCTGTGGCATTCAGATTCCAGGGGCTCACAGTCAACCAGACTCAGTGGGAACTGATGGAGATCCAGAATTCCAGTGCTGCACATTAATTTAAGGTGTACAGTGCATTGTCAGGCAAATCAGAGCTGTGCCCAGAAGCACCTCTCTCTGCTGTGCAGTTACCATGGGAAGCTGCGTGGCTCTCCCAGGGTCGGGGCTGTGCAGTTACGGTTGGGGAGCCTGTGGTCTAAGCTGCGCATCAAACAGGGATGGCTCTAAATGAACTTTCTGCCAGGAACAAAAGGGTCAGAAGTCAGTGTTTTCATCAGCACCTCATATACTGGTGATGTTAAACTGTTGTTGGGTGCTTTTTCGACCTTCATGTATTATTAAAGTAATTTTGTTCACTTCCTAGATCATTTTTTTAATTGGTTAAATTGATTTCCATGGTCCCCGATTCCTTGTTGAGGTTGCACATGTCTTCCCCACAGCTTCAATTCTAATGACAGATGTTGGACTCAATTAGGGCAATATAATATCACAAAGTAATATAAGTTAGGTTTAAACTAATTTAGAGTTTCTGAAATATGAAATAAATATGTTTTTAAATGGCAAAGGCATAGCTAATTAAGTATACTGTGTCACTAACTGAAAATAAGTTGACATGTTCATAGAAGCAAAATTACTTTAAAAAGAATTTTTTAAGTAAACTTTTTTTACAAAAAAAGTTTAAAAGTTGCAAAATCATCCCCAGGGAGTGAAAAAGCTAACTGTTTGTGAACTAGTGGATGAAAAACATTCCTCTTCAACCGATTTGCTTTAGAAGAAGCAGTATTCTTAAAGCTAGAGATAAAAATAAATACATTCATGAAAACATTGTCAGACAAGCAGGTCACACTTTACTGCCCAGAACTAAATTTTTAAAAATTGTAAGAAAAATATCATAAGGGGTAAGAGGAATGCGGAGGGCTGTAGGTGAAACAATGCTTGCGCTGATAATTGTTGAAGCTGCGTGATAGGTACATGGGGGTCCATTCTATTATTCTCCCTATTTTTTGTGCCTGTCTAAAGTTTTTCATAATTAAGCAAAAATTTTAAACACAGTCTGTCAACCATGAGGGAAATATTAACATGGACTGAGTATTCAATGTAGTTAAAGGGTTATTGTTTATTTTTAAAGTGTGATGATGGCATAGTGTTTAAGGAAAAAAGAAACCTTATAATTTAGGGATGCGTTCTGAATTATTTATAGATGAACTGACATGATATCTTGAATTCATTGCGATACTCAGGCACAAAAGAAAAAAGCGGGGAAGGGATAATTTGAAACAAGATTTGGAAAATGTTGAACAATTGTATAAGCTGAGCAATGGGCACAAGGGGATGTATTATATCAATTTATCAAAATTGTTTATGCTTGAAATTTTCCATAGTAAAATAATTTTAAGTATGTAAAAAAAATTGTAGGAAAATCTGTCATAATTCCAAAGCATTCACGAAAAACTGCAAGATGGCTCCTCTGTGTTCATCGATGGAGAGGGGTGGGAAGGAGCCTGAGGCTTACTGAAGCCCCAGCGAGCAGCAATCTCAAGCATTTGTTTGGGGAGTGGCTGCTCTGGACTCTACTTCTGAGGTTAGGATGGGAATCTCAAGCACAAAGGCACAGGAGCCCCGTGACTGGTAGCCACTGTTGCGAACATTTTCATGATGGAGTGAAGGACAAGTGGTGACGGGACAAGGAGCTGCCTGATTTCCTGCCAATGTGGCTGGGGTAAAGGTACTGAGGGGGTTAAGCTGTGCCTGGGTAGCTTGTTGAAAATAATGGAATAATTAAGGCTAAGAAAACTGAAAAAGTAGTGGAGATATTCTGGGGATCAAAGAGAATGAGCTGAATTTAGTTAAGGGTGAGACTGTTATATTGCCAACGACAGTAATGAAGTCCCTCGTATTCATGTAAAGGGACAGAGCAAACTAAACATTTCCACAGGGAATGCTGCTTTCTGCCTGGGGTCGGCAATCAGACTCTAGCGGTTGCACATGTTGGCACAGAGGCTCCAAAGTGTTTCCTTCTTCTGGGAAATCAATGTTTCTGTTCTCCTTCTCTGATCAGGTATTGGACTGGATTGAAAACCATGGGGAGGCCTTTCTCAGCAAACACACCGGGGTTGGGAAGTCCCTTCATCGAGCCCGGGCCTTGCAGAAGAGGCATGATGACTTTGAAGAGGTGGCTCAGGTGAGAAGCTGTCGGTGGTGGTGGTGGAGGTGTGTGTGTGTGTGTGTGTGTGTGTGTGTGTGTGGCAGGGTGGGGGACACAGGGCTGTGGCTCTGGTATTTTGTGGGGTGTGTCATGTTGATAGCCCATGGCTACTGGGCTGCCTTCCTGCCTGATGTAGGGGGGCCTTTGTCTGCTCTTGGATTACTGAGGTTGTGGCAAGTAGATGCCTAGTTTGTAATCTTCAAAGACAATCTTCCTGCTAGCATGATCTGAAAATGCCTTGTCCACTGGTGGTTCTGGTGCGAGGGACTGACACCTTAGAGCCACCTCAACTCCAGGAGCAGCTCTTATGGTGGTCACGGGAGGCACGTGGGAGCTGAAAATCAGCACCAGGTCTACTTGCAAAGCTGTGTACTTTCCAGGATCCAGGAGGAAGGGAAGGTACCTGATCACCAATCCATGAACCCGTAGGGGTCAGTGTACCCAGAGAAGGTGTCTTTTTGTAATTTGCTCAATATTTAGTCTGTAATTTGCACAATATTCAGTCTGTAGCTGAGTAACATGCCTGACCCATAGAGGGCACTGTTTTATAATTTGTACAGAGTTGTAGTAGGAAAGGCCAAGTGATAGAAGAGGGTTTCTGTTCAGAGCCTCCACCTCAAAAATTTTATCCTAACTCCTTTATATTCCTCTACTGGAGAATTTTCCAAATGGATCCTGAGCGTCTTCATCTTCAAGGTAAACTACTGCTGTCCAGTTATTTTGTCAGCTAACCTCCATGTGTGACCATCTGAAGTGGAAAATAAAACTTGTAGGAAGAAGGCAGGGGGAGGGGCAGCTGAGGAGGGCAGCAGTATGGGACAGAGATGACGAGGCCAGGTTTTCCCACGTCAAGGCTTTAGGTAGGGCTGGCTCTGGTCCCACGTGCGGGCAGCCCTCAGGGTGGGCAACATGCCAGGCTGTTGTGCAGAGCCCAGACCCTCACCCAGGGAGCTTCCAGCCCCAGACAGATGTGTATTGTGGGTGCAAAGGGGGAGGACCTACCCAGAATCAAAAGATCCTGTGAGAGGACAACAAAGTAGTGGGAGTATTCCACCATCTCTAAGGCAATGGCAGGACAATGCTGAAAAGTGAGAGGCCCTGCAAAAGCCAGCAAGACCATGTCAGCAGCGGCCTGAAGCCAGGCAATGTGGGTGGGTTAGGCCCAGTCTGTTGGATGAAGAAAGCCTCATGGCCACATGAGACCTTCTGCAGAATGAGACATAACACAGACACAGATCCCAATGTGCCTTCTGAGGGACAACATATATCTGGGTGTCCAGGCATCCTAGGTGCTTCTCCCGCCTTTTAGGGGGCAAAGGATGGGAAATGGTCACAGATGCTCCCTGACTGCTGAGTGTGGGTGTCGTGGAGCCTGGGACAGCTGCTCTGCCTGTTGAAGTAGAGCCATCCCATCACTCTGCCTGCCTCTGGGCTGCCCTGTGGTTCAGCCCCTCCTTACTTACAAAACCACACGTAGGCCCAATCCAGCCCATCCCTCCTTGCTCTGTTCCTACTGTAGCCTATAAACAATGCCAGCCTTGGTTGCGGGCCCCTGAGGAGGCTGTCATTTTTCTGTGTTGCTGGAACTAAGCAAGCCTCATGGCCTCAACCCCAACTTCAACCCTATTTCTCCTGATTGCTCCTCTACCTTCTCACTGCCACCTGATATTCCTTTCATGTGGTACAATGCCTTTCATTCATCAGTAGAGATATGTTAACTTTTAATTCATACTAAGGAAGGAAAGGGCGAACGTTTTTTGAGAGCGTATGGCTTCATTACTTATTTTACCTCATACCAATCCTGAATGATAGATAGTATTAACCTTATCTTATAAAAGAAAACACTAAGGCTTAGAAAGTTCTTCAGTGTACCCAGCTCACCTGGTCAGCCAGTGGCTATGCTGGGATTCAAATCCAAGTCCGTCTGACTCCAGAGCCATGTTCGTCCTCTAATTCCATGCTGTCACTCCTTATTGAGGCACAGTAACTGGTATAAAATTTATTTCTTTTTTGTTATTGTTGTTGGGAGATTTCTTTTTTACTTTTTATAGTTTTTAAAAGATACTTCATTTACATAAATGTTACAGAGAATATATAGGGGATTCCCATATGCCCCGCTCTCCACACCTCCCACATTTTCCCACATTAGCAACATCTTTCATCAGTAAAATTCATTTCTGAGGGCCAGTTTGTCCATGGAAAGTGCAAGAACAGAGCAAGAATGGGGGAAGGGCAATGGGAGAAGCTGCCGTGGCCATCCTCTTTGACACATGTCACATCTTTTCCCCTGGCCCTGCCAACGAGTAATCTTCTGATGTGCCCACATCTCCCTGCCTCTGCTTTCTGATAAGACTTGATCTTTTCGAGGGAGAGGAGAAAGTTCTGACTTCCAAAGGGCTCCTGCTTTCAGGAGGAGTGTTTCTTCTGGCAAGGAGAACAGTAGATGTGGACTGCGAAGGGAGCCTTTACCTAGAGGTCAACAGTTCTTCACCTCTTGAGATAGATGGGTCTTGTAGAAAGGAAATGAATCCCATCTTGTTCCCTCATCCCCAGCCTGGGGAAAGGGGTGAGCAATGGAGCCACTCAGCATCCTGGAATTGTTAATCCAGTAGGAAAGCCAACTCTGAGCACAGCGAAGGCAGATTGCCTTTCAGTAGCAGTCAGCCTCAGTCCTGCTTTCTTCTGTGCAACCTGATCATCACGCTCAGATGGTGAGAACAGGGCAATCCAGGCAGGGAAGAGCTCTCTTTTTCTCTCTTGCCTCTGTTCCCAATTAGGTGAAGGCTGTGGAGCGGAGAAGAATGGATCTAATCAGGGATTGGAAAATTCTTGAGGTAGTCAGAAGAGCTATGACAGAAAACCCAAGTTTGGAAACTCTTGTTCTTTGTCTTGGGATTTCTGTTTGCTAGATGTAGTTGGAAAGTGTGTGTTACACATGCTGTGGAGTAGGATACTGGGGGTTCCTGATCCACAGTATGATAGAAGGCAGTGATTCGGTGAAAGAGCATCTTTCAATTTTATGATTTTATGATTCTTTGATCCAAGGCTGGTATGAGAAGGGAATTCTCGGCACCCATTCTCTGTATTCAGCTTTGAAAAATTGTCTTGAATCCAAGCAGAAAGAGAGCAATGGATCTGTTACAGCTCTTGGACACTTGCCCTTCTACAGGAAAGAACAAACCCTCAGGCGGAGAAAATGGCCAATGCTGGGAGATGTTGGGGTGCAGTGTAAAATCCTGGACAACTCTTAGGGTAGTGGTGGCACCAGTGTTCTCTCCATTGGTCACTCTTTGGGGTTAAGATACATGAGGCATTCATTAAAATAAACATAAATTACATTTGTAAAGAAGTAATGTAATCCACTATCTTTCATTAATCTTTACCTTAGGTTTTGTGTTTATTAACTCTTAAACAAATATTAAATAAATTCTTCAAATATCATTTGAAGATGAAATAATTTTTTGTAAGTCCTCAGTTCATCCTGCAGATGGCACTATTTCAATAGCCTACATAGAAGCAGAGCTGGATGGGAAGTGGAGACAATTGTGATACCTCACTGAGGAGGCACTGCACATGCAGGTGGTAAGCCCCTGGGGGGCAGGGGATGCACCAGGAGCTGTCTCTATAGTTCCTTCCAGTCCAAGCTATTGTGCTTATCCATGATTGAATAGGAGACCTGAGCCCTGGCAAGAATTCCGACAGAGCCAGGATGATGAGCTTCTGGCAAGGGGTGGAATGCATCTTGTAAAGACTGGGAAGGATATGTGCTGGCAGAAAACCTTATTTATCTGATCTAGAAGGACTTGTGATTTTTGAAGTAGAAGGAGGAAAATATCCCTGTAAAACCAAAACCAGATATGCGAGGCACCACAGAAGTGGCATAGAAAGCAACACCTAAGTGAAAGAAATGCCTTTAGGTGACCTTAGGTAATGAATACCAAGAATATAGAATGCAAGCAATATTTACAGCCTCCTTATCTATAAACCAGCAAAAGGCATGTGTAATAAGCAGTGCACTTAAATATTTATTTAACACAAGAAGATAAATATAATCTAAATATCCCTGAAACTTTAGGGTACTGAGGTTTAAATTAGAAAATTTCAGTAGAAGAGAATTCTTTGTTTAAAGGATTTGTTTTAATAGAAGGGGTGAGGGTTTAATACATGTTTCAGAAAGATTCACAGCGAACCTGAAGGTAGAAGCAATATGGAGATAAAAGAGGAGCAAAAAAAAAAAAATAATAAGCCGTCATGTTACTCCATCAGATGGAAGATATGGAAAATGCTGTTCTGATATTATTTCAATTCTAGCTCTAGGCAAACCAAGGTAGTAGTGGAAGTCCTCAAACTTCCTGGAATCTCCTGGAAATTTTGTAAATAAAATATCAATATATTGGTGAGGGCAAAATGTTCTACGTGGTGGAAAGTGAATCATCATAGAAAAGCTGGAAAAAGTAGGCTGTGTCAAGACCCTCAAGAACCTTGACCTTTAGATAAAAGGGTATAAACTTTACTCTTAGAGCAGAGAGGAATAATATTAAAGCCTTTTGAGTGATTATATAAATTAAAATATAATACCTAGGGAGCAGATGTGGCTCAAGCGGTTGAGTGCCTGCTTCCCACATGGGAGGTCCCGGGTTCGGTCCCTGGTGTCTCCTAAAAAAAAAAAAAAAAACAAACAACAAGCAAACAAACGAAAAAACCAACTCAGGGGAGCCGATGTGGCTCAGTGGTTGCATGCTGGCTTCCTACATGTGAGGTCCTGGGTTCAATCTCTGGCTCCGGTACCTCAAAAAATAAAAAAAATTAAAAAAAAAAAATAAATAATAATAATAATATCTAGACCAAAGAAACAAGATTTTCTCTATAGTCTTTTTAGATCACATATGGAATATTGTGCTTAATACCAGAAAATATCTCTTCAAAGAGATATTGACAAACTCTCCTGTGATTGTTGGAAAGCTGTCAAGATTGTGAAAAGTTGAAGTATTGGGACATATTCAGTTTGAAGAAAATGTTTTTTGGAAGGCAGAAGGTGGGGTTGTAGTAGACATGATAATTGCCTTTGGATAGTTGAAGGCTTTCAGCAGAAGATATTAGGGTGGAAGGTACAGGGAAGCCAATTTTAGCTAAATTCAGGTATAACTTCTAACCCACAGGTTGCTCTTTTATGAGCTGTCCAAAAACAGAATGAAAAACCTTATTGGAGCTTTTCTAATAGAGGCAACCCTGTTTTCCTTAGGATATAAACATTCTCAAGTCTCTCCTATTCTAAAAAAGATAAATAAAAATAAAAGAAACCAAGAATACCTTCTTTGGACCTTACTTTTCCTTGTCTCTTTCCCTCCCCTGCCCATGTTCTTAAGGAAAGAGTTCATTCCTGCCATTTCTATTTTCTCACCTCCTAGATGCTCTTTGACCCTTGTAACTGGGTGTATGTTCACTCTGATCCACTGAGGTTAATTTTGCCAAAGTCTTCAAAAGATATTTTTGTTGCTAAATCCAAACAACACTTTTCAGATCTTAACTGGTTTTTCTGAAGCTTTCAAACCCATCAACCCCTCCCTCCTTTTTACATTCTATTCTCCCAATCTTTCCATGACACAACATTTGCTTTCCACCTTTCTGGCTGGTTCTTCTTGGATTCCACTCCCTTTTTCCATGGATTCATTCCCTAGATCTTCTCTTTTCACTTTATACATTCTCTCTGTGTGATTTTTATATTTTCTCTCAGCCTCAACTGCCATTCCTATTCGGACAGCTTCCAAATCCATGGCATCCCTGAGCTCCATATTCATGAGCCCAGAGGCTTCCTGGACACCTCCACTTTAATTTTTAAGAGGATTCTCGAATTTGACATGTCTAACATTTAGTTTTTCATTTCCCTTCCACCTTGTCCAGGTATGCCCTTCCTCCTGTCTCCCCCAGACCAGTGAAGGCCAACACCACCATCCAGCTGCATGAGCCAGAAGCCTGGGGGTCATATTTGATTCCTCCCTTGCTCTCACCCCATATTTAGTCCACTGCAAAGCACTACGGATTCCACTCCAATATGTCCCCTTCCTTCCATCCCCATTACCACTGCCTTAGATCAGCATTTCACTATCTCTTGCTTGGCTTGCTGCAATTTCTTACTGCTTTCTCCATCTCCAGTCATGGTCTTCTTAAATCCATCCCCACACTGCCACAAGAGTGGTTTCGTTTAAATGCACATCTCATCATGTAACTCCCTGCTTATGGGGTCCATAGATGGCTTACCATCAGGCTAAAGTTTAAACTCTTCATCCTAAAACCTTTTATGACATGGCCATTGCTTTTTCTTGCTCTGCTTTTGACCCTTCCAGTGCTCCCTCTTCTCCACCTGTTGTGCTGGAGTTTCCCTGAACATCCCATCCTCCCACATCTCAATCTGTCTCCTCTTGTAATCCTCCATACCCATCTAACTGGCCAGCTCCTCTCATCTTTGAACACAGGCTCCAGAGCCATGTAACTTGGGATGACACTCAGCTGCAGTCAGCCCAGACCACCCCAGCCCAGAGTCTGGCACTGGGAAGAAGCATCTTTTGAGTCAAATTTTGAGTGAGTCCTTTCGACTCTTCTATATTTCTTAATTAAAAAAGACCTAAAAGGTTATTTCAGATGAGGTCACTTTTGACAAGAGGAAACTACTTTTTTTCACTTTGGGTTGGAGGATAAGACCTGTGTACAACTTTAGCATCAGCCTCTGTACCCAACATATTTTCATCCCAATGCATTTAACAAATTGTTCCTCAAAGGGGATATTCTACTGGCAACGATTCTGTAACTACAGGTTGTTTTCTCTGCTGCAAAACAGACCTGAGTGCTAATAAGCAAACCCATTTTTAAAAAAATTCTTTCCTCAGAGGAAACCACTTTCAACAACAGAAAACAGAAATCCTTATCATGTCTACTTTCCCTAGCGCCACTAAGTTCCATGATTTTTCTTCCTGGGATGGTTATCATAATCATCAATATGCCTGGCTAGTAGGAAAGGCTTTGACCTTCTCGCTCTGTTAGCTGAAATGTGGAGAAAAAATTCTCCTTTGTTACAGGTGAATCAGATTTGCCTTTTGTGAAGGCATATTAAAGGCAATTACATAACAAAGTAAATTAGATAAAGGAAGTATAGTGTATACTGATTTTTTATTTCAGCATACTGATTTTGTACACAGTGTTCTGATTTTGAGTACAACAATTCATCTAGTCACAGATTTCTTTTGATTCTGTGTATCAGGTTGTAGCAGTTTGGCAGTTTGATATAGTTATGAATTCCAAAAATAGATATTAGATTATGCTTGTAAACTGGTCTGTTAATCTGGGCATGATTAAGTTATGATTAGGGCATTGACTGGGCCACGTTAGTAGGGCATTGAGCCCCACCCCTTGGTGGGTGGAGAATCAAATATAAAAGGCATGGCAAAGGACAGAGTTGGAGCAGTTCTGATGTTGGAGTCTTGAGCTGGAGCCCCGGGAAGTAAGAGAGCTTCGTCGTGAGGAAGGAGAGAAGGCCCTGGGAACAGACATGAGCCGTTTGCCTGAGAATCTACAGCTGGCCTTGTGGAGAGAAGCTAAGCCTAGAGAGCCTCATAGTCTACAGCTGACCTTGTGGAGGAAACAGAGGCACTAAGCCCAAAGAGAAACGGAGCCCCGGGAAGAGAGGAACCCAAGAAGCCTGAAGCCTTACAAACGTCAGCAGCTGTCTTGCACTAACACTTGGCAACAGACTTTGGTGAAGGAGGAAACTTATGCTTAAGGCCTAGTAACTATAATCTTCTACTCCAAATAAATGCCCTTTTATAAAGACCAACAGATTTCCGGTGTTTTGCCTCAGCACCCCTTTGGCTAACTAATACACAGGTTCACCAGTTGCCATCATTTTCTTCTCCCTGTTGCAAGACTCTAAAAATAATAGCAAAATGATGATAATGACACATTGAGTATGTTCGATGTGCTGGGCAGTGTTCTAATTGTTTTACTCATGTTAATTCACTTAATCCTCACAACATTCCATTACAAATAAGGAATCTGTGACAACAAAAGTTACATAGTTATCTCAAGTTGACAGAGCTAGTAAGTGGTAGAAGTGGGATTAAAACCCCAGCAGTCTCCCTCCAGAGTCCAGGCTCTCAACCACCTTGCCTTAGATTTTCTTGATTCACAAGAACTTTGGATGTCTCTGAGGTCAAGCGTGGTGGGATCATCAGTCCCATCCCAGACCCAGTTCCTAGTCCTCTTTCTAATTGTGGATTTGGATAATCCTTCCAACTGCTGCAGATTAGCAAAGGGGCACTGGACCATTGAGTGATACCTTTTCCGCTTGTCTCTAAGATTTCCCTTGGACTACAGGGCCACCTTCATGGTCCTCCATGCCATCCTCCCCTCTCCCCCCACCGAGATGGCTCCCTCATCTGTTTGCTCGTTGTTTTTGCTCATTGTTTGCTCATTGTCAGCTCCTTTTTTTTTTTTTTGCTTGTTTTCTGTTTGGTTTTTTTTCTTTAGGAGGCACTGGGTACTGCTCCTTGCTCATTTGTTTTTGTTCATTGTCTGCTTGTTGTTAGTTTGTCTTCTTTAGGAGGCACTGGGAACCGAACCCGAGACCTCCCATGTGGAAGACGAGTGCTCAACTGCTTGAGCCACAGCCACTCCCCATGCCATCCTTTTAATCCATAAGGTCTGTATGACCCAAGCCTCTGTTAATCCTGTTATTACCTTTTGTCTTTCTCTGGTGTCCTCTGAAGCAGATCTGAAGCACATGCACTAGTGGATGGTGGCAGCTGGCTCTTGGTGGCAGCTGCAGTTGGCTTATTTAAAGATTGGCAAAGTCCTGAATCTTCATTTTCATTTTCTAGTACAAATGGTGGACAATACTTGGTCCAGCCCAGGAGCTTATTTCATTCCTTTCCTTTTCACTTTTTGTTAAGGTTAGGCTATCACCAACTAAACCTCCTAGTTCCAGAAATCCATCCCCCTTGGTAGCTCCCTAAGCACATTTGAATCACTCCCCTTAGTTCTGATTTCCCATCTATTGGGACATTAGGATAGAGTGAAAAAAATAGTAGCATTTGGAGGCTGTTTTTTTTTTTTTTTTTTTTTTCCAATTGGCCTTGGAACCTTGTGATAATCACTTAAATTCTTTGAGCCTGTGTCTTCTCTAAAATGAGATAATAACATTTATCCTGAAGTGTGATGTGAGGGTTAGAAATAGCATATGGAATGTGCCTACCAGAGAACTTGGTTCCTAGGAGGTGCTTGATAAATGGTGGCTTCAGTGGCAGCAGTGGTAGCAATGGTAGTGCTGGCAGCACTGGTGGTGATAGAATTCATCTAAGCCTCAACTCCCTTCCAGACTAAGCTATCAAGTACCATGTTGTCATCTCTTAAGACTCAGCCTGCTGTGGTCTGCTTAACTTTGTTGGGGAAACTAGGCTTGTCTTTGAGAGAGCCAGGTGCCAGGGGGACATATCAGCCACAGATACTGCCAGATTTACAGACATGTATGCCCCAAGGGCTGAGCTTACGGAAGAGGTGACCATCCAGTTTGGCCAGTCATAACCAAGGAGCGCCAACAGTGTAATGATGCATCCTGCCTGGAGAAGAGGACGGTACCTAGCAGCTGAGCATCCAGGAGCCAATGGCGTTCAGAGATTCAAGGAGGAAGGGTGGATAGTTTGCACTGGGAAAGAGAGCAGCAAAGCAGGGTTAGCCACTAGGCTGCAATTCTGAGTCAGGATTCCTAGGAAGAAAAGCTAGGGCTGGCTCTTGAGAATCAGAAAATAGTCTAGTTAGTAAAACTGGGCACCAGGGCAGGACTAGATTTACAGCCAATGGGACCTGATGTAGAGAACCAGTCTGTTGGCCAGAGCTGTAATTCCATTATATTTCTGTAACTGAGGTGGAGCTGAACCTTCCACGGGGCCCCAGAGGAGGGAGAAGGAAGTAGAGAGTCTGGGAACCAAGTCAGAGCAGACTGTCCCTTCTAAAGGATTCTCTGACTCAGTGGTCCTCTTTAGAGTGGTATCAGGGGTATAACCACTAGAGTTTCACAATTTGATGACACACTTTCCTTGTACGGTCAGAGTAACATACAGATGAGAACAGGAAGAATAAATTTAGTCTCTCAGAGAGAACTGACATGGTTTAGAAGGGAAAAAGGGAAAGATGTTCCAGAGGAAGCTTTCTTATCTGTGCAGTATTGATTCTGAAAGCAAACCATTTATTACCATGTCTTCCAGTAATTAATTCAACACAGGTTAACCTGCCCAGATTAAGAGACAATGAATTGACTTCCTTTCTCTTCTCTCCTTCTTTCATTTCTATGACATATTGCAAGGTGGGATGGGCCTCAGGAGTGTGCTTGCCGCTGTGGAAGCCACCAGTGTCTAAGCTGAAAGTAAGAGGGAGCACATGATGAATTTGTATACAGGGAGAATGCAAGCAAATTCTACAATGAAAATATTTTTCCTGGATATCAAAGATTTTGAAAAGTATTTCAAAAGTTTTAAACCTCCTCTGTAAAGACAAACTTACAAGAATAACAACTGCCATTTTTTTACTGCAAGGATAGCTCATTTAATCTTTGAAATGAGTAGGTGTTAATATTGTCCCTATTTTACAGACAAGGAATCTGGCCTAGAAAAGATCATTCAAGTGGGGAGATCTGGGTCTGGCTGACCTCTGAGCCCTTACTTCAAGCACACATGCATTGAGAGTAACCAGAAAACAGCTTATTCAATACACCTTTTCAGTTTTTCCAAATGAAGTTTCTATTTTTTATTTTTATTTATCTTCTTAATTTTCAATTATGAAGCTATACATTTTCAGTATAGAAAAAACAGACAAGCAAAAAGGAACAAAAATAATCCACCCATTCAGTTGCCTAACTGTCTGTTGCTAGATTTGGCTGTTTATTCCTCCAGATATTTTTCTATTTATATGTATATGGGTATGTTTGGTTAACAGCTTTTCTTCATTTAGTGGTATTTTCATGGCAATAGATATATAGATATATATCTGCAATATTATTTTTCTTTACTGGTGAAGTCTTTAATACTCATACCCAGATTCTAATAACTTATAATTATAGACTATTCAAACCAGGGACAGTTATAAGTATGTAAGGAAAAGCTAAATAAACATTGAAAACAGAGGGCTGAGTTTAAGCCATGCATTCAGAATCTTTTCTCAAGAGAAGGCTTCAGAGTGTGACAAGTTACAAGTACCCTTCCAAGCCCTTCCAGTACCTTGTTGTAGGGAAGCCTAGCTATATTAGGGGGCTGTGAGGAAGTTCTGAGTCTGTAAAACCAGCTGGAGTGGTGGTGGTGGTGGTGAGGGGTGCCTCAAAACAGTATGCTTGTTCTTGTTGTTTTCTTTGTTCCTTCATACTGCTCCATCTCCCATTGGGTGAACCCTTCCTGAAATAGGGGTTCTAGTCAGGGTCCAGGATACAGCCTTTGGCTCTGGTTCCCTTTGTCCTGAGCAAGTGTAATTTCATGATGGGCAAGGTTTTCTAGGACCCCTGACAGCTCCAGGAGGTGAGTATCGCTGGCTGGGGACTAGGGGTGATGGGGCAGTTCAGGAGCTGCAGGGTAAGGCCTGGTGCTGTTGCGATCTGGTGGGTGGGTTAGGCAGCTGGGAGAGCAATGACCACAAGGGACCAGCACCCAAGAGGCCTGAGCATAAAGGCTTTGGGCTGTGTATTATGCAAATCAAAAATTAAACACCCGTCACCAATAAGAAAAACCCACCAGGGCAGATCTGTGTCTTTTTTTCTCTACCAATGAGCAACTGGAGGCGTTTCATGACCTGATTTGGTTTGAAATACATTTTTTTATTTCTTTATTTTACCAGGAGGTCCCAGGGATCGAACCCGGGTCCCTCCATATGGCAGACGGATGCCCAACCACTTGAGCCACATCCGCCCCCCTGAAATACATTTTTAACAGGAATAAAGCCCACTGCCAAGTTCTGACTAGAACAAAGCATTATATCTGAGTTATTCCACCTGGAAAGGAAACCAGGTTTGATACAGAGAAAGCCAAACTCTTCCGGCCTCCTGCAGGTACCATGGGACATCCAAGCTACATCAGGAATTGGTGCACTTATTTATCTTGGGATGCACAAGGCAAAATCCCAAGGCACTGTGCTTTGGATTTAAGGAGCGACTATGCAGTTGTCCTACTCCAATCTTGGAGCCAGAACACTAAATGTTGGTGGCCCCAGTTGTGATTACATATCTTCATGGTTTTTTACACTGTGGGTTATTTTGTAAAATATACATGAGCCTCAGCGATGCCAAGCATGGACTGAAATAGCTTTTGTGAACTTTGGTCCATCACATGCCTCAAATTTGAAACTATCATCGAGAATGGCTAAAAAGGGAACTCCAAATTAATGTGATGGATATGTTTCATTTTTCTTCTTCATGGGGCTTAGACTCTTTGCCTAAAATTAGGGACTTCTTAATATCTTGGGGATTCACAAGGTCAGTTTCATTTGCTTAAAAAACACAACTAAAGAGAAGAGGGTTATTTGGATGCAAACCTTGGGTCTGATCTGCCTGCTTTAGCTGTCACTCTGGTGAAAGTTTTACAAGTTCATAAAGTTAGAAAGGTTCAATGATTGGGTTTTACTCTAAGAAATTACTTTCCATCATGGCTTCAGGTTTCCAGATGATGTGGTACCCAGAAACCCACAGGGTCCTTTCCTAGAGTCTCCCTTTCTTCACTCTGTGTCCTACAAGCAGAGTGCTCAAACGTTTAGTGCCAATAATTTCCCCATCAACAAAATGGAAGTTACAGATTCTTATTCCCTTCTCCTTTGTGTGAGGCAACCCATGGGTTGGAGGCCCAGAGCTGCCCCAGCTGTATGTACAAGCCACCTGACCTTGCCAAGCCTCAGTTTCCGTATCTATAAAATGGAAATAATATCTATTTCATCAGAGTTGAAGTAGGCACTAAGTTAATGCATTTGAAACACTTTAAATCAAGAGCACAGAGCAAATGTAAATTATCATCATTATAATTCGAGGGATTTGGTGACAGTGGATGAGATAATGTCTGGAACACTCTCAGAAAAGAACTAAAGATATAGAAGAGATTGATGATATTGCCCCATACCGGGTATTTCCCAAGAGAGGGAATGTGCTGACCAGTCTTGAGTTTAACTGAACTCTTCACAGCCCTGGGCTTCTTTTACTGTTTGAGAGCCAGATTCCCATGCATAACAGCATTAGCTGGGGAACTTTCCACATTCTAAAGCTAAAGCAAATGATTTAATGAGGGATGTTCTGACTTTTACAAAAGTTTAGGTCAACAAGACTTGGGGGGCAAAAGTGGTTATAGATGGAAACAGTGCTTTGTATTTACAGCATGTTGTCCACTTACTTTGCATGCCCTTCTAATCAGAGAGAACAGGGCTAGCCTGTTCAGTGACCTGTTCACCAGGAAGCTGTGCTGCCCAGCTCCTGCCCCACCCTTCTTTGGGCTTCTATGTAATTATTCATCCCCTGCCAGACCCTGCCATCTGACCAGCTCTTCTTATTTATTGTGTCAACATTCATCTTATGCCATTGCTTAATTTTCCTTTTCTAGTATTAAGGATGGGTTTATGCTGAATGACTGACAATTCTTACCCAGGCTTTCATGACTGTGAGGAATATGGGTACAGTCTGTGATTATAGAAGATAGCTCTTGACCAGGTAATAAGGTGAGTGATGGGTTGTGAGCCTGAACCCCATGACCTTCTTGTCTCTTGGTCCCATCTCCAGCTCTTTGGATTCTGCTTTCTCCCTGAAGGGTCTTATATGGAGAGAGACTGGTTTACCACAGCTTCTCTGCTCTGAGGAAATGCTCCAATTGTTGAGTCTCTTCATTAAATCTCCCAAGGGAAAAGGAGAGAACCTATCAGTCACTCTTTGAAAGTGGGGCGCCTGAGCCCTCAGTGGGCCTGGCATCTTGGCTGGCCATCTGTAGTGGCCAGTCCTCCTCCTGGAGCAAATCTCTGAAACCAGCCTTGGCTGAGAAGGGTTGCAGGTGACCCCGTTCTTAGTGCAGATCTCCTTCTCCTGTCTGTCCCCCTCCACTCCTTCACATCAGGCAGTCTTGTCCCACAGTGAGTGCTGGAGCTGGGCTTACTGACTCCCTGGCTGAGCTTCTCCGAGGATGGACGAGCCCTTTTTCCTAGAGAGCTGTTTGCCACTTCTGCTCTGTTCCCCCAAGCTTTTCATCCACCAACTCAGATTGCAGGAGAAACCCCCCAGGAGTGCACCTCTCTTTCTCCCCCATCGAGTTCTTCCGTTCCTTACCAAGGCCTCGCATGTGTTCCTGACTTCTGAATCTGGGCCTTTGCCCGCACCATTCTCATGCCTGGCAGGTTTCTCCCCATTGGCGTCACATTTTAGACTCTTAAAAGTTGGCTCAAAATCCACCTCGTTCTGAAAACTTCTCCAGGCTTATCCATCTTCGCCTGATTGCTCCTATCCCTAGTGTGTCCTCAGCATAAATATCAACAATTTGTAGTACTGTCATACCTCATTTCTTTCGTGTCCTTGGACCCTTGGAATTGTTCTACATAATTAAATTTTGTAGAGAGCCAAAACTTAACCCTAAGCATCTCATGCTGAAACTTTTTAAATTTGATTTTTATTGATGATAAACTTTCTGAAATATAGTTTAAACTTTCCATGCCTGATATTCAGAGCATTCTGAACATAATGTATTCCTTTTTTGATGCTTCAGGGCCCATGGCAATGTTTACTAATTCTCAGTATGAGCAAGGACACCCCTGGGCTATGACAGAGGCTAAGATTTTCTATATCCTTTCACAGAGGGCCTCTTCCAACATTGCAGAATTCTTTCTGGGTTGGCCTTTATTCGGGGTCCTGGTCAGGGGATATGGCTTCTAGAACAGTATGCGTCACTCCCTGAGGTCTTCAGGACAGCCCTGTGCCTTGTGGCCACATTTCTATTGAATTGTGATGATAATGATACTCTTAATACACCTGGGGAAGGTGAGATGCAAGTGATCTAGGCTCTCTAAAGCCACACTGAGACCCTCATCCCAGAGTGAAGATGAGAAGAGCTGGAGTTTTCCTATTATCCTTTCACTTTTATGTCACTCCACCTTTCTTTGGCCAATAGAGTAAAGGTCCCTAGCTTATTTTTATTTAAAGGCCCACATCAGCTTCTCAGTTTCATACAAGGAGGCACCCAAGGACCGGGGTCCTGCCTGTCTCTCTCTGGTGCTCCCAGCTTTATGTCATGGGTGTTAAGGCTTTTGATAATTGTGTGGAGGTGATAGGGAAGCCTTTCAACCAAAAATTACAGCCCCTTTTAGACATAAGCTCTTGGGGTGCTGTCCTGGTGCTTTGCCTCACTTTTAAGTATTTTTATACTTGACATTTTATACCTGACATATGACTGCTGAGAAAAATGACTTGGGTGATGGGATCCTGGCACAATGCCCAGGGAGAATCGTTTCTTGAATTTCACAGGTGATTATTTTTTAACTGGGTCTTCTGTGTGTATGTGTATAATCTCACACCAAAATCACATTTCTTCTAAGCTAAAATGAAGCAGTGTCATAAAGTCCTAAGCAAGAGAGGGAAAATATCTGGGGCTACAGAGAGATTTCACATTTTCTGTGATTGTATAGTTCATGATGGTAGTTAAGCATTAGTGTCTTCAGGATCCCTGAATGTAGAAAATGCACTCATCTCAAAGACATTTGCAATGAAATTTATTTATATTTTATTTGTATTTTTAAATACACTCACATTTCTACCTGTAAATTGACAAAAAATATATTGAATCCTTATATTTTTCTTTAAAAGGTCTTTTATTTGGTATTTTTCAAAGTTTGAAAGAAACTTCTGTTTGTTGTAATAACTAGAGAAACATTGCAAAGATATGTAAATAAAGATGCTAATTATTATCCCTCCATTCCCACTTCCCAGTCCCACCATCCCAAGGTAGACACAATTATCTTGCACATCTTTCTTTTTACACATCTAAAAGGAAGCAAGCATATAAAATATACAATTCGTTTACTTTTTGGGATAATTTCTGAAGAATGCCCTGCATATAGTTTTTCTATTTTAAATTAATACTGGTTCATCATGGAATATTTGGGAATAGGGGAAAAGAAAGATCATCCCTAATAACATTCAGAGATAACTACTATTAATATTTATTGGCAAATTTTCGTTCAGCACAGCTAAGAATGTTTAGCTTGGGGGTCACACAAATGTGCATTCAAGATTGATATCTGCCATTTACCAGCTACGTGAGCTTGATCAAGTTCCTTAACCTTCCCAAGCCTCTGCTTTCTTAGCTGTAATAAGATATAAGCATAATCTACCACGTGTACTAATACTTGTAATACCTTGGTCCATCATTGGCATGTAGTAGGGGATCAAAAACTGGAAGCCATCATTATCAGTAGTACTATTTTAGATAGATAGATAGATAGATAGATAGATAGATAGATAGATAGATAG
>JAKSZT010053887.1:29621831-29847771 GCA_026826555.1 Tolypeutes matacus
CACTCGAAGATGCTGTACCAGCAGGTAAGCAAACTCTCGTGTGGCTCCATCCAAGCTCCCTATTCTTTCTCAGGAATCCACACAACTTCCCAAAGCACCTGAGTTTTAGGAAATCCAATGTGCGTCTTCAGTCCATTCTTGTAATCACATTCAGCTGCAGGAACTACATCAAGCTGCTTTCTCTACCGCAGTGAAAATACTTGCTCAGACCCAACCTGCATTCGGCTTTCCATTGCTAATCCACATGTAGCAGCCTCTGGCCTCTGAGACGGTGGTCAGAGTCCCAGGCACCGCGTGGTGCCCGCACTGATAAGAAGCACCTGACCGCCTGCAGCCTGGGAGATCTTCCACCAGGGCCTCTGCCCAGAGCTAGCCCCCAGTTCTGCCTGCTGGGCTCACTACAAGGCAGCTGGAGGCCTCAAACTAAAACCAAGTACACACTGTTTTGCCTGGTTCCAGACTTGTTTGAAGAAGTGAGATTAAAGGCAAAGGGAAAAAATAATTTAAAATAAATGTTATCACCTTGATTTAAAAAAACAAACAAAAAACCACCAACAAATTGGTGTTGCATACTGTGCCTCACAAATTTCAATTCCTCCCTTTGGGTGTTGGCTTGGAAACTGTAGTATAACACCTCGAAACATATTAAAATACTGTACATTAAGCTACAGCAGCTTCAGAACTTAGTGGTATCCTTTCATCACCTGTTGTTCAGCATGTAGGCACTGGGCAGGTAAGAAAGTAAAGAGCCAGCATCTTGCTGCAAAGTAAGCAGCAATGGAGGCCTTTTTCTAACAGGCTTGACATAAATCCCAAGAGACTTCCCTCCCCAATTTACTAAAGTGCAAACTAAGGAAAAACTGGGTCCTTGTAATGACATGATTTGCCTTAGTCAACAGCCTCCCCAGTGCCAGTGGCCACGGGGTAGGTACTCATAGAAACCCCCTCTGTACTGGCCCAGATTCACGTTCACAGTGACAATGAAGGTGCCGAGCGAGCAGCCCGTGGTCTCTCCGTCCGCAGGTTCCATCTGTCCCCTCCCACCGTGGTCACTCCTCTCACACCTGTCCCACTTTCTGCTTCCACTCGGTGTGGCTCCAGCAAGTCCCAGGAGCATCCAGCACGTGGTCCTCCCTGCAGGTGCCTTCCTGGGAGCAGCAGAGGTGCCGGCGACTTGCTCAGAGCCCAGGGCCCTCTCTCTCCTGGACTTAAAAGTAGTCTCTTCTCCTGCTCTCATCACTGATGAAGGATGGGTTATACTGTCCAGGGAAAATGCAAGAATGCCGAGACCCTGGCAATCCAGTGTAGGCAGGGTAGAGCCCGTTTCGTTCAAGTTCAGGGTTCCTTATAGTTGTGGGCTGGTTGCCAAAGAGAAAAGAAGAAAAGTCAACTTATTATTCTTGAGTTTAACAGTTAAAGATTTAAAAAAAGAAAAGCTACATTTTCCTAAACTTAAGATGAAGGTGGATATAAACAACAGAGCCAAGGCCTGACCTAGACGTGGGAATCCTTATAGGTCTGTCTCTTTTGGAACCAGGGATACCTTTGCCCATATTTTAAAAGGAGATTTAAAAGAACGTTCATCAAGGATGGCCCAGGGATTTCAGACCAATGCAGGAAAAGACCTGGGTCACTCCTGATGTGGTGATTGCCATGTTTCTGATTATTATCTTGATTTTTTGGAAGTCTCTTTCTCTGCAGAGTTCAACAGGCTTTAAATCTTCCACACGATGTTTGCAAAATGTTACTGTTCTTGCCACTCAACTGACACAAATGGAGAAAATGACTTTTGCAAGGTCATGCAACCCTCAAAGATGGAGTTAGGACCCCACACTGGGAGGCCAGTAGTGATTCTCCAGTTTATCTGTACCAAATAACAGTTTAGTGGGTCATGAACTACCTATCTGATCTTGCAAATACCTCCCTGGACATAGCAGGGAGCTATTCTGAGGAGGTGCTAATTTAGGACTATAAGAGGCAAATTCTTATTTGGCAGAAATAAAACACTAGATATTGTATACAAGCAAACCTCGTTTTTTTTGCACTTCACTTTACTGCACGTTAGAGATACTGAATGTTTTAGAAACAGAAGGTGTGTGGCAACCTTGCATCAAACAAGTCTATTGGTGCCATTTTTCCAATAGCAAGAGCTCACTTCGTATCTTTGTTCATATTTTGATTACTTCTCACAATATTTCAAACTTTTTCATTATTATTATACCTGTTATGATGATCTGTGATCTTTGATGTTACTATTTTAATAGTCTGAGGCACCACAACTGTGCCATATAAGACGGCGAACTTAATCGATAATTGTATGTGTTCTGACTGTTCTACCGACTGGCCGTTCCTTGGCTCGGGCCTCCCTGTCCCCTGTGACACAACAATACTGAAATCAGGCCAATTAATAAGCCTCCAATGGCCTCTAAGTGTTCAAGTGAAAGGGAGAGCCGCACATCTCTCACTTTAAACCAAAAGCTAGAAATGACTAAGCTTAGTGAGGAAGGCATGTCGAAGGCTGAGAGAGGCCGAATTGAGCCAAACAGTCAGCCACACTGTGAATGCAAAGGAAAAGTTCTTGAAGGAAATTGAAAGTGTTTCTCCTGTGAACACAGAATGATAAGAAAGTGGAACAGCCTTATTGCTGATATGGAGAAAGTTTTAGTGGTCTCGATAGAAGATCAAACCAGCCACAATATTCTCTTAAGCCAAAGCCTGATTCAGAGCAAGGCCCTAGCTGTCTTCAATTCTATGAAGGCTCAGAGACGTAAGGAAAGCGTAGAAGAAAAGTATGAAGCTAGCACAGGTCAGTCTATGAGGTTTAAGGAAAGAAGCCATCACCACAACATAAAAGTCCAAGGTGAAGCAGCAAATGCTGATAGAGAAGTTACAGCAAGTTACACAGACCTAGGTAAAATAACTGATGAAGGTGGCTACGCTAAACAATAGATTCTCAATGTAGACAAAATGGCCTTCTCTTGGAAGAAGCTGCCATCTATGACTTTCATCACTAGAGAGGAGAAGTCCATGGCTGGCTTCAAAGCGTCAAATGACAGGCTGACTCTAGTGTTAGGGGCTAAGGCAGCTGATGACTTTAAGTTGAAGCCAATGTTCGTGTGTCATTCTGAAAATCCTAAGGCCCTGAAGAATGATGCTAAATCTACTCTGCCTGTGCCCTGCACATGGAACAAAAAAGCCTGGATGACAGCACATCTGTTTACAAAATGACTTACTGAATATTTTAAGCCCACCGTTGATACCTACAGCTCAGAAAAGATTCCTTTCAAAATATTACTGTGCATTGATAATATACCTGGTCACCCAAGAGCTCTAATGGAGAGGTACAATGAGATAAGTGTTGTTTTCATGCCTGCTAACACAACATACAATCTGTTGCTCACAGATCAAGGAGACATTTCGACTTTCAAGTCTTACTATTTAAGAAATACATTTCATAAGGCAATTGTTGCCATATATAGTGATTCCTCAGATGGATCTGGGCAAAGGAAATCGAAAAGTTTCTGAAAAGGACCCATTCTAGGTGCCATTAAGAACATTTGTGATTAATGGGAGGAGGTCAAATATCAACATTAACAGGAGTTTGGAAGAAGTTGATGTCATCCCTCATGGATATTTTGAGGGGTTTAAGACTTTAGTGGAGGAAATAACTGCAGATGTGGTGGAAACAGTAAGAGAACTGGAATTAGAAGTGAAGCCTGAAGATGTGACTGAATTGCTGCAATCTCATGATGAAACTTGAATGGATGAGGAATTTCAACTTATGGATGAGCAGAAAAAGTGCTTTCTTGAATTGGAATCTACTGCTGGTGAAGATGCTGTGAACACTGTTGAAACATTTAGAATATTACATAAACTTAGTTGATAAAGCAGCGGCAGATTTGAGAGGATTGACTCCAATTTTGAAAGAAGTTCTACTGTGGTTAAAGAGCTATCAAACAGCATCACATGCTACAGAGAAATCTTTCATTAAAGGAAGAGTCAACTGATGCAGCAAACTTCATTGTAGCCTTATTTGTTTGTTTTTTTTTTAAAGATTTTTATTTATTTATTCATTTATCCCCCCTTGCTGCTTGTGCTCGCTGGGTCAGCCAACCACGCCGTGCGGGCGGGCCTGCCCTCACCAGGAGGCCCCGGGAACCGAACCCAGGGCCTCCCATATGGTAAACGGGAGCCCTACTGATTGAGCCACAGCCGCTTCCCAAAGATTTTATTTATTTATTCATTTATCCCCCCCTTGCTGCTTGTGCTCGCTGGGTCAGCTAACCACACCGTGCGGGCGGGCTTGCCTTCACCAGGAGGCCCCGGGAACCGAACCCGGGGCCTCCCATATGGTAAACGGGAGCCCTACTGATTGAGCCACAACCGCTTCCCGTCATGTAGCCTTATTTGAACAAATTGTCACAGCCACCCCAACTTTCAGCAACCACCACCCTGTTTAGTGGCCATCAACATAGAGTAAAAAGGTGATGACTCACTGAAGGCTCAGAGGATGGGTAGCATATTTTAGCAATAAAATATTTTAAAATTAAGGCATGTACATTGTTTTTTAAAGATATTTTGCTATTGCCCACTTAATAGACTACAGTGTAGTATAAACATAATTTATATATGCACTGGGAACCAAAAAAATTCGTGTGACTTGCTTTCTTGCAATATTCAGTTTATTGTGGTGATCTGGAGCCAAATGTGCAGTATCTCCAAGGTGTGCCTGTATTATAAATGTGAATCCTATGAGAGCCCCACCCGGAATCACCAGGACCATCGCCTGAGACCACCACGAGAGACAGCCTTCCCATTTAGGAGACAGCTTCAGGCCACACGCTCTGCCTCTCTGCTCTGCACAACCTACTGTTTTTGAAATGAAGATTGAGTTCATTTAAGTTCTTGAATGTATCTATTTAAGGCAAATCTCCAGCTAATGCCATGGAAACATGCAGCTAAGTTTGGCCCTATGACACTATGTTATGCACTATTCTGGGGTGGAATAGTGCCTAGAAAGGGCATGTGTGTGTGGGCACACATACGGAAAATGCTTGCTTAGTTATGGCCTCGGTGATTAAAATAAAAGGACTTTGCTGACAAACAGAGAAAAGCACAGTCCTTTGCATAAATATCAAGAGAAACTTTTTAACTAGAACTAAGTTTATGTCTATGTTTATCTTTCCCTTCATTTCTTCTTGCTCTTCTACCAGTTCAAATTTTTCAAAACGAGTCCATTAAAACAAGCAGCTCCTCAGCATCAACAAACCCGCCCTTCCCATCCAAAGTCTGAGTCCTAATGGTAATTCTCATAGCAACCAGGAGGATTACGGCTTCTGTGATGAGATTGCGGAAGAGCACGTTTTCATGTTTACTGCTATAGCTCAAACAGCATACCAGGAGATCACCTGACATCCATTTATTTTTCAGCTCAGGTACCCCCGTAGTGTTTGCTTTAGGGCTGATGTAGTACAATGTGAAATGAACTATGCAGTGCATGGGAACATGACCTTGGTTAAATCCTACATGGGACAGAAGAAGCAACTGTCCAAGATGTTCTCCCACCTTTCCAAATGATGCAGTCCAGGGCTGGACATATCAAATTACTAAAGACCTCCTGAGTAGACAATATCCTAATCTTCCGAGAAGTACTTGTTGATGATTACATTGAATTATTCTCTTTCTACCTTTTCCCAGTCCCCCAATTCTAACTACCCAGTGGCAGGAGGTAAACCGTGGCAAACAGATAAAACTGAAAGGGTCAGCCGGTCCCAACCAAGATGGTGGAGCGAGACACTTCAGGGCTCCGCTCCCCCACAGAAGCTTTGAACAACCAGTAAGAACTGGCAGAAACATCGTTCTCAAAGTTCCAGAAAACAGTTAAAGGATATAGTAACAGGGCAAGCGCCAAATCAAGAAAAGGGCTACTGAAACAGAGTAGGATTTCATGGTGCCCTGGCTGGCCCCTCCCCCTGGGAATGTGGAATTCAGGGCCCAGTTCCGGAAGGAGCAGAGTAACCTTCGTGCATATACTGGGAGCGTGTATGTCTGGCCCAATCTGTCTGGTGGTGGCCCGAGGGGCCCGTGGTCCCAGAACTTGCCCTGGTGACTCACAGAGCTCTCCTACAGAACGCTGTGGGAGAGCAGGCATGTCTTGCTGCCTGGGCAATGGATTGCTGGTTGTAGGACCTATAGTACAGTGCCTAGGACCTCAAAGAAAATGTTTCTTAGGGAAGAGGTGCAAATAGGGGGAATCCTAAGGTCACAAGCACATGCCCAAGACAAGAAGCATGAGCAGAAAGGATGAGGGAGGCCCCTACACTTAACCTGGAGCTACTCTCCAAACTCATTGTATGGATAAGTCCTGAAGGAAAGTATTTGCACAGGTCAATCTGCAAAGACTGGAAAAGGTGGTTAGCTCCTGGAATTCAAGGAAAGCTCTGTCATAATGGCATAATACAAGCTGGATACAAGCTTAAGGAATAGATGCCTCCGAGTCTGAATTCCAGAGATAAGTCATTAAAATAGCAAAATATCCAGGTTTCAATAAAAGGTTACAAGCATACAAAGAAAGAGGAAGTGATGGCCCAGGTAAATGAGAAGATTAAAGCATGAGAAACCATCAAAGAGGAGGAACAGACATGGGACATACCAGAAAAAGACTTTTTAAAAATGGTCCTAAATATGGTCACAGTGCTAAAGGAAAACATAGGCAAAGAAAGAACTAAAGGGAATCAGGAAAACAACAGATGAACACAAAGAGAATATCAATAGATAGATGGAAATTACGAAAAGGAACCAAACAGAGCTGAAGACCACAGTAACAGAAACTTAAAATTCCCAAGAGTGGCTCAAGAGCAGATTGGCACTGGCAGAAGAATCAAAGAACCTGAAGATAAGATATTTGAAATCATCCATGCTGAGGGCAGAAAAAAGAATGAAGAAAACTGAACAGAGTCTGAGGAACCTGTGGGACATCATCAAGCATACGAATATAAACACTGTAGGAGTGCCAGAAGGAGAAGAGAGAAAAGGGAAGAGAGAATATTCAAGGAAATAATGGCAGAAAACTTCCCAAATTTAACAAAAGACAAATACACACTTCCAAGATGCTCAATGAACTGCAAACAGGAGAAACCCAAATAGATCCACACTGTGTCACATTGCAATCAAACTGTCGATTCCCATAGATACAGAGAGCATTCTCAAAGCTGCAAGGGAGAAGTAATATGTCACACACAAGGAAGCCTCAATAAGATTAAATGCCAATTTCTCATTGGAAGTCATAGAAGCTAGAAGGCAGTGGAATGACATATTTAAAGTGCTGAAAGCCAAAAATTGCCAACCAAGGATTCTGTATCTGGCAAAACTGTCTTTCAAAAATGAGGTAGAGACATTCCCAGATAAATAAAAGCTGAGGAAGATCATCACCACTAACCTGGCCCTACAAGAGATGCTGAAGAGAGTTCTGCAGGTTGAAAGAAAAGGATACTAGGCAATAGCTTGAAGCTGCATGAAGAAATAAAAGTCTTCAGTGAGAGTAGCAACATGAGTAACTATAAATGCCAGTACAATGGTAATTTTGGTTTGTAACTCCACTTTTTACTTCCTACAGGATCTAAAAGGCAAATGCATAAAATGTAATGATAAATCAGTGGTGTTGGACTTATGATGCTAAGATAATGTTATCTGTGACATGTTATCTGTGACAAGGACTACTATAAAGGTGGGGGGACAAAGGATATACAAACATAGTTTGTGTATATTATTGAAGTTAAACTGCTGTCAAAGCAAATGAGACCAATATAGATTTAGGATATTAAATTTAAGCCCCATGGTAACTACAAAGAAAATATCAGAAAATATGCAAGCTCACTGAGGCAGTTTGAGATTTATAAATGCCCAAAAAGAGAGATTATGTTTATAAACGGGCCTGTTCCCCTGGGTGTGATACCCTTTTGAGTGCATTAGATTCACTGACATGTCTTGATTAAATTACCTGCTAAGATTAGGGCTTTGATTCAACCATGTCAGTAGGGCATGGCTCAGGGTTGAGTCCCCGGCCCCTTGGTAGGATGATATAAATGGACACTCACTCAAGAAGGCACAGAGAAGAAAGAAGAAGACACGAGAAGAGAGAGAGCTGCATAGAGGCCAGAGGAGAGGACTTTGTCATGTGACAGAAAGAAGACTCAAATAGCTAAAGCCCTAAGGGAGAGATGAGCCATTTGCCTGATAGCCTACAGAGGAGAGACCTGGTAGAACTCAGCGACCATCTTACTTCAACACATGGCAACTGATTTGGTGAGAAAGCAATCTTGAGTTGGACTTTTTAGGGCCTTGGGACTATAAGCTTTTACCCCAAATAAATACCCCTTATAAAAGCCAATAGATTTCTGGTCTTTTGCATCAGCACCCCTTTGGCAGACTAATACAGTCATAGAGACAGACATTGGTGTATAGGTTGCCAGGGGCAGGGGCAAGGAGAATGGAAAGTTAATGTATAATGGGTATAGGGTTTCTGCTTGGGGAGATGGGAAAGCTTTAGTAATGAATAGGGGTGAGGGTACTGCAATGTTATGAGTGTGAATGATAGGCTTGGGAGTGGTTGAGATGGGAAAGTTTATGTTATATATATGTTCCCACAATAAGAAAGAGAGAAAGAGAGAGAGAGAGAGAGAGAGAGAGGAGAGAGAGAGAGAGAGAGAAAGAAAGAAGAAAGAGCAACTAAAGAGACAATGACAATTAAATGCTATACATGATCCAAGATGGAATCTAGCAAGGGTGGAGAAAAGGCTCAAAGGGACATTATTGGGGCATATGAAAAAAAATTAGGATACAGACTATAAGCTGTATATCAATGTTAAATTTCTTAAACTTGATAACTGTACTTAAGCGGTGATGTAAGTGAATGTCCTTGTTCTTAGGAAATGTACATGGTAGTAATAAATGCTCAAGGAGCATGACATATACAACCTATACTCAAGTGTTCAGAAAATGGATTGATGGGTAGATAGGCAGACAGAGGCGCGCGAGAGAAAGATAGCTAGATAGAATGACATGGCAAATGTGGCAAAATGTTAAAATTGGTGGATTTGGGTGCCTGGGGGTGGGGTAGGAGTAAGCCGGAGTTCTCTGTATGGAGTTTGTATTATTTTTGCAACTGTCTTTTAAATTTAAAAGTATTTCAAAATAAAAAGCTAAAAAAAAAAAAAAAAAAAGACCAAGGGCTAATTATCACTACATTCTTTCTCTACCTTTCAGTTTCTAATCCTATAACTTAAAGGCAAATTTGCAACAAGGGGGTGATTGCTACAACCCCATAAAAGCAAGGTGCTTGATATACAGAAACATCCTTCACCTCCCAGTGCCACACTAGTAAATACCATATAAAGAGATCATAAGCAAATTGAATATTGAAATACATAGAGGCCCATGTCATCATTCTCTTCAACCCTTCAACTAGCTGTAATACTTTTATTGCTAAGAAACAGAATTCCTTTACTTCTCAGAGAAAATTGGCGCACTGAAGCTGCTCCAGGCATGTGAATACACACCGAGTAATACACATCTGTCATCTGAAGGAGGTTTTTGGTACTTCCATTCTCATGCATTTCAATAGCTTCTCGGCCCCATTCTTGTGAACGAGGGTTCTTGGGGTACTCAGCATATGGGGACATTTGGAAATCCCCACTTTTGAAGATGAGTTTGCTTATATCATTTTTATTCTTTCTGTAAGGTAAAAAATATTTGAAAAGTTAAACGAATAATGTTCTGTAAAGACATGATATCTGTGAAAGTACCAACTATTTTTATTTTTTTTATTATAGAGTAGTTATAAGTTTACAGAAAAATCAGGCATAATATACAGAGTTCCCATATATCACTCTATTATTAACATTTTCATTACTGTGGTAAATTTGTTGCAATTCATGAAAGAATATTTTTATAATTGTACTATTAACCACCACTTACCAGAGGGGTTCACTATGTTGTACAGTCCTGTCTTTTTTAAAAAAACCATTTTATTCTAGTAGCGTATATACAATAGAAAATTTCTCCTTTTAACCTCATTCATATATATAACTCACAGTTGTTAATTACATCCACCATCCATTACCAAAACGTAAACCAACTATTATTTTACACGGCAAATTAGACCAAAAACTGAGAAGAGTTATTGTTATTGTTTTTAGTATATGCCTAATATAAATACAAATACAGTAAGATGAAAAAAAAAAAAAAAAGATGCAAAAATCTTCCAACCCAAATGGGCCAGAGTATCAGGACAAAGAGAGAGAAAGACAGCTGCAATGGAGCCAACTGGGACTAGTCTGGGGGACAGGGATCCTTGCATCTTGAGAGAAGCAGGGGAAGCAAGAGTTATAAATTCACAGAATGCTAGAGTCAGAAGGGTCCTTAGAATTTCTCTGGTTTGATGGTTTCCAACCTGCCCAAACATCAGAGTCTACAAAGGAAGCTTCTAGGTCTCACCTAGACTTACTGAATTAAGATCTCTGGGGATGAGGCAACTGTGGCTCAGCAAAGGAATGTGACTTATTTTGCTACTAGAACAAATATGGGTCATGTTTTTATTCTAGCAAAGCTGGGACTAGAATTCAGGCCTCCCAACTCCTGGGTCAGTGCTCCTTCTACTACAGGAAGCTACTTCACGAGCCATAAAAACAGCAAGTTTTGCTTGCAAAACCCCCCACATATTTATAGGTCTATATATATGCTCATTTCTGCAGATCAAGAAATCCTGGGACAAGTTCCCTACTTAGGAGATTTTACCAACTGGAAACTGCTGGAATATGTGTTGTCTATTTAATGGGCCCATGATCAGAAATTTTTAATTATATTTGCCTGGGTAAGATAATCTGAAGTTTCTACCTCACTATTCTATATGTAAATTTTCTGGGGAAGGCAGGCAGTTCTTAGGAAATGACAAGGCCATAAAAATCAAATGTCCAGCATGTGGCTTAAGCCCTTCTTGCAAGTTCAGAACAGATGTCACTGTGTTGCTCCTGGAGGGTGGGGTATCCAGTCTCAAAGACTTACTCATTCACAGCTACTTTTCCTTTCCAGTAACCAATAGTCACAGGCTCCATCCACATGGTACAGGAGACTTAGCAAATAGGAGGCCTATATCCCCTGGAGCACTCTGCTTTAGTTCCTCTAGGTAACCACTCCTAGTCTTATAGTCAGAATTTTATTTCCATTCATATAGTTTATCTTTGATGAGTTGATGGCAATTTGGTGAATGATAGGCAGAGGTAGGACATACTGTGAGGCCTGCATTCCTGAATGGGGGGCGGGGTAGCTGGGGCAAACTGCTGCAAATCCCTGGCCTGACTCTCAGCAGCCTTAGTGGAGATAGTGAATATCTTCAAATGTCTTTTGAATCAATAATTCCTGCCCATTATTTTCTAAATCAAAGAGTGTAATTTTTCCTTATCTGAATAGATAATCACAGAGAAAGAAGACCAACTCCTTTTCCAGTAGGAACCCAATTACCACTGACTGCCAGGAGCAGTTTACTGCTCAGTAGCTAGCTCTTCAGCCCACATTCCTGCTAGTTTCTCTAAGTTATTTCAGGTTATTTCAGGTCGCCCCTTTCATCTTTGTCTCTGTTTGCTTCTTGCTTCAGATTTTCCTTTTTTTTTTTTTTTGGTAACAGCTTTATTGAGATATAATCTACATACCATACAATATACCATGATCAGTTTCCGTACAGTTTCATTGCCCCAGCAAGAAATTCGCACCCTTTAGCAGTTTCCCCCATTCTCTTCATGCTCTCCAGCCCGAGACAACCATTAATCTACTTTCTGTCTCTAACCCTATCCCAGGCATCTCATATAAATGGAATCACAAAATATATAGTCTTTATGCTTGGCTTCTTTCGTTTAGTAAAACATCTCCTAGGTTTATCCATATTGTAGCACACATGGGTATTTCATTCCTTCTTATGGATGAATAATATCCATCGTACGGATATACCACATTTTGTTTATCCTTTCATCTGTTAATGGACGTTACAGTTGCTTCCACCTTGTGGCTATTCAGAGTAATGCACTCCGAACATTCAATTACAAGTTTTTGTGTGGATGTATGTTTTCATCTCTCATTCATATCTCTTTCATAAGAGTAGAATTGCTGGGTCAAATGGTAACTATTTAACCTTTGAAGAATTGCCAGACTGTTTTTTCACAGCAGTTGTACCATTTTACATTTTTACTAACAGTATATGAGAATTCCAATTTTTCCACATCCTCACCCACACTTGTATATTTTCCATTTTTTAAATGATAGTCATCGTAATGAGTGTAAAGTGGTAATCTCATTATGGTTTTGATTTGCATTTCCCTAATGGCTAATGATGTTGAGCATCTTTTCTTGTGCTTATTGATCATTTGTCCTTCCTCTGGAGAACTATGTACTCAAGTTCTTTGCCCATTTTTAAATTGGGTTATTTGTGTTTTTACTACTGAGTTGTGAGAGTATTTTATTTATTTATTTATTTTATTTTATGAGGTAATGGAGTTTGAACCCAGAACCTCGTACACGGGAAGCAGATGCTCAACCACTGAGCTACACCGGCTCCCCTCTTTATATATTTTAGATACAAGTCCCATATCATATATATGAATTGCAAATAAATGCTCCTATTCTGTGTTTTTCTGTCTTTTCACTTTCTTGACAGTGTCTTTTACAGCACAAAATTTTAAAATTTTGGTAAAGTCCAATTTATCTTTTTTTTTCTTTTGTTGCTTCTGTTTTTGGACATTATTTTTAATAAATAAAATAAAGCCCCACTTTCTCCTCCACTTTCCCCACCGGCACCAACTATCATTTCTCCCTTTTTAAATGATTCAGCCATATTTTTTAATTTAAATTGCAAACCACCCACACATTCTTTAAAAGAGGTTTAACATAAAAAAGAAACTGCTTTAAAAAAAAAAAAAAAAAGAGGTTTAAAACAGTTTAAAAAAACTGGCCCTTGCATAGCAGGAATAAAGAAATGAAATTAGGGAAGCAGCTGTGGCTCAATCAGTAGGGCTCCCGTTTACCATATGGGAGGTCCCGGGTTCGGTTCCCGGGGCCTCCTGGTGAAGGCAAGCCCGCCCGCACGGCGTGGTTAGCTGACCCAGCGAGCACAAGCAGCAAGGGGGCGATAAATGAATAAATAAATAAAATCTGTAAAAAAAAAAAAAAACAAAAGAAATGAAATTAGACTTTAAACTCCCACCACTTACCTACAACAGGTAACAATCAGTGCAATGCCTAGGATAAGCAGAAGTCCACCTCCAGCGGCTGCAATCACCACGGTGATAAGCTGATAGGCTAAACATGTTAAAAAGAAGAAAAAGAAGAAGTGCTTACAAAGAGCCAATGAAGGAATGCATGACCACAAAAGAATGTGGTCTCTCCTCTGGAGCCACAGCCACCACCCTGCCTCAGCTGGTGACCTCACCTCCCACTTCCTGTGCGCCTGGTTGACAGTCTCTCTACCTCTACATATTCTCTCTTTGGAGAAGAGTCCCCTTTTCCAGCCACTCCTAGAACGGTGGTGCCCAAATTCTACCTGTAGACCATCCCCTGATTATTTTTTTCCTCTTAAATAAAGATGATATAATGAGTTTTTAAAAAACTAAATTTGTTCAGTTTTAATGACTGTTCTATATTCTAAGATTTTGTCTTGTCTTTACTTTTTTCACTTAAGATGGGTGCATTTCACTTGTGTAAATTATGCCTTAGTAAAGTTGATTTTTAAAAAAGAGGAAACTATTTCCTTGGCTACTTTCTCCTTTGGGTGTTCACTGTTTTTTTGTTTTTTGTTTTTAATTTTGTGAATTGATGCTGATAGCAGACATAAAAATTCTTGATTTTGTTTTAGGTCTTACTTTATATAAAATAAAAAGGAAGCAACCCAAGGTTAGATTCCCCAGTTTTGTAAGAAATATTACTGGTATGTTAAGTCCAGAGTCTGGGAATCACCCAATAAACATGCTGGACACTGAGTAGACCCTCAATAAATACTGAATGACCAGAAATCAGCAGTCCTATTGAGGCAGGTTAGATTAGGGAATGAAAAGACAAATCTGGGACCTGACAGAAAACCACATGTGCCGTAGGAACCGTCCCTAAGGAAGGACCCTTTAAGATGGCTGCTGGAAGAACCCGTGATAATTCCCCATTTGGAATGGGATTTTGTCCGGGATCAAGGAAAAGCCCTAGATATTCTCAAGGGGCCTTGCCATTGGGCCCCCGGTGGGGGAACTGACAGGTGGGGTAACCAATCAAAATGGCAAACAGCTGGGACTCCTCCCCCAAACATTAACAAGGGGCAGGGTAATTAATGGTTTAAAAAGCCAGCATAAGGACTAATGAACCCTTTTTCAGCCATTATGCCCTTTCTCTCCCTGCCTGAACCAGTCCACAAGTATACCTGGGACCCAAAATCTGTTATTTTCTTCCATTTCTCTTCTCTCATTTTCTTTTTTTTTTTTTTAAAGATTTTATTTATTTATTCATTTATCCCCCTCTTGCTGCCCGTGCTCGCTGGGTCAGCTAACCACGCCGTGCGGGCGGGCTTGCCCTCACCAGGAGGCCCCGGGAACCGAACCCGGGGCCTCCCATATGGTAAACGGGAGCCCCACTGATTGAGCCACAGCCGCTTCCCTCTTCTCTCATTTTCTTAAGAAACCACTGGCCTAACTAAACTGGCATGTTCTTAAATTCTTTTTTGTAACATAGCCAAGAACCTAGAGGGAATCCGGCAACAGTACAGGTAAGCACACATCATGTTTAACAGTGAATATTAACAGTTTTAGTTAATTGGTTTTATACCTGTGTATATCTGGCCAAATCATATTTTCAATAAAATCTATTAAATATTCAGATTTGTTTTCTTGTTGTAGAAATATAATTAAAATCATATTCTCAGGTTGTAAGACCCAGGATGATAAAAGGCCAATAACCAGATTTTCTACAGTAAATTAAGACCAGACTATGTTCTCCAGGTATCTGGTTAAAAACAAAGGCACAGAGCCAGAGGCTCTTTGCCCCTTTTTGCTAAGCATCAACATCACTTGGTGCTGGTTGGGAGTGAAGACAGGGAGTGAGTAGACAGTGAGATATGTGCAAGGAAAAGCTATGCAACTTTTACTTACCCTTTTTTAAAAATAAATGACACAGAAGCCTGATTATTATGAAAAAAACTATCAGAATTAAGATAGGAAACAAAGCCAAACCCTCAACTCCTGACATGTATTGGAGCTTCACTTTTGAGACAGAAGACAGATCTCTTGAGCTGATCTACTTTTCTTCATCTCCACCAATCCCACCCTAAGCTACTATCATCTCTTGTCTGGACAACTGCAATCACCTCTGAACTCATCCTCCTGCACCCAGTCTTGCCCACTCCTTTCAAAAAAAAGAAACCTGATCGTGCCATTTCCATGCCTAAAAATCTTTCAGTGGCTTGCTTTCCTTTGTCCTAGATAAAGACAAATCCTTAATAGGTCCTTGCATGATTGTGCAGGGTCTAACTCCTGCTTACACCAAGTTCAAGTTTTTTCACTTCTAGCAAAACAAGGCAGCACCCAATTACTATCTTGGTAGGGGCTCTGAATATTTAAGGTGGAAAAAAGGCAGTAAATGTCTTCTTAGGCTTGTCTGTCCCATGTTTTCTAGTTTAAAAAGATTCTCCAGATGAAGGAAACCCCCACAGGGGTCCCTCTGGGTGCTTGCCTAGAGCAGATGAATTGGAATCCACAACGGGATGGTCATGAGAGAAAGCAGGTTTACTAATGCGGGTAGAAGGACAGGAAAAGGGGTGTCTCAAATCTGCCTTCCCCAAACTACAGGGAGTAGGAGTTTTTATGGATTCCAACAGGGGAGAATAGAGTGGTTACTATCACAATGGCAAGCACATACAAGGATAAGCCTAGTTCTTATCCTTAAACAAAGGTAAGTTCAGTCTAGAATTACCGTCATCATAGTAAGTATACACAAGGGTGAGGCTAAAGAAACCATAAACAGTGGTGAGACCTGTTTAGAATGACCATCACAATTGCAGGTCTAGGCTAAATCCAACCAGTTTCAGCAATTTCAGATATTACCCTTTTGCTATTTTATAATATGAAGGCATCTATATAATGATTTTGTAATCATAATTATTTGTTAATTCTTAACTTTCAGTTACAATTTCAGGTTTCATTTTCACTTCAGAACAAATTGGGCACTTTTGTTTATCAACTAAGCAACTAAAACTATTTTAATGTTGGGTTATGGAGCACAGGACTACTTCAGTCAAGACTCTGGTGTTTGCAGAAACCAAAGGGGCTGGATTCAAATTGCTGTAGTTCACAGACTGGAGAACTTAGAATTCGGAGTCCTACTTTCTTTTTGACATTTGACATTTCACAGTCTTTCTCAAGTAATGGCTCTACCTTTTCTTTATTCTCCTTGCATTTAGATCATAGGTTGATGTCATCACTGTCACCATTTTTCACCAAACTAACCCATTGTGTGCCTTAGCCTGTCCTGTATGCTATCTTTGTCCTTTTTTACATGTTTATTTGGATGGGATCTGTTGGGCTCTCTTTTTGGAAACTGTTCACCTCTGCACGGTTACAATGGGGAGGGGGGAGGGGCAGTCATCTGTGTACATGCGACACTGTCCCCTGGCCACAGCTGATTGGTCTAGGAGTAAACATATGATACAAGCTGTATCCGTTAGTTTCTTCCCAGGAATTTCAAATTGGAAAAGAGACAGAGGTCCTTTTCTTTCAAAATGGCTGATAACCAATCACACACACTCAAGAGCAGTTTGGGGACCCTCTTTTCTGTCATGTTCTTTGGGAAGGAGAGCTGTCCTGTGCACAGAAACAGAGCAAAGAGCATAGATGAGAGACAAAACTGGAGTCATGTTACTGTGTGCCCTGAAAACAAGGTCCACAACCTCCCCCTGCTGAGGTTCCTCACAATTCCCTGCTCCCTGCCATTCCTGATGCTGGAATTCTGTGACATTCCCCACGAGCCTTCTGATAAACTCTGCTGCTTAAACTAGCGAGGCTTATTCATTCCAGAAGTACCAAAACCAACCAATATACCTTCCTTTAAAACTCTTGAACTCATTACAGACCATCCTGGCTAGCCACATTCATTTTACTTTAAAATCCATTCCATTCTCCCCAGCTATTTTCCCTGACAAAGCTATTGGTGCTGTCTGGTTAGAATTTTGCCTTTTAAATCTTTCTATTACTCTCGCATCATTTTTCTTTTAGATGTCCACAGCATTAATTTTTTTCTCTGCATCTTTTGAAATTTGCCTTTCTTAAATCTAGAAGGCTGTAAGTGACCATGCCCTGTGGTCGCCTCCCTCCACCATGCCAATTTCCCAGGTGATTTTTGTTACTTTCTCTTGAGGTTTCTGTCCCTTCCATCTTACCAAACAGTTCTTCCTGGTAGGAACATTAGATACAGAGTTAGCAATCCCCTCTCCCTAACCCCTACTTCCTTTCCTCTCTGATATAAATTGAGGCTAGTTAAAGCTGAATGAGATATTTTGCTTTTAGCGGAATGAGACTTCCAGCTGATGTCTGGATAATTAATTATCTGTTCTTCCTCTTAAGCAGCTTAGTGCAGTTTTCCTGTATATTTGGTATGACTAACTCGCGCCAACACACGTTTCCACTGATGTGAATCTTTTTATAGCCCAGTGTAACAACAGGGTGAACACAATTGAAAGATGCTTTATGCACCTGCCACTGGACTGTGGGTTGGGTGGAAAGACAGTGCAGAACTATCTTAAAATTGAACACTGTAGCTTCACAGGCAGAAGAGGAAGAGGACAGTAAGTGGTGAAGACAGGCCCTAAATTTTTTCTGGCCCTGCCAGGAGCTGGTGCGGAAATCATCTCCACTGAAGAGATGTAGAATCTTTAAATGGAAAGGATGACCTACAAAAAAGGGCGTATTGTGAACATGGAAGAGGGATGGACAAAAATGTCTGAGACCAGGAAAAGATAAGCTAGGAAAATTATGTGAGTTCTATCATCAGAAGGTAACAAGAAGCATAAAACAGAAAAATGGCTTAGAGATTTTTAAAAGGTAATAATAGGAGGGGACTGGTTAAAAACAACAACTATGGTATATCCATAGAGGAGAATTCCCTAGAACTATCAAAAGTAACATAATAAAATTACGTAAATGAAGATGCTCCATAGTTTATTAGGTTTAAAAGCAGGTTACAAAATAGTATATTCAGTGGTCCATTTCTACCAAAAAGTAACACACACACACATTTCTGAAAAGATATATACCAGTGCTTCTCAAACTTAACATGTATATAAATTTGCATGTTTACCAAATCTATGGGTCTGGTTAAAATTCAGATTCTGATTCAGTTGGTTTGAAGTGGGGGGCCTGAAATTATGCATTTCCAACACGCTCCTGGGTGGTGGTGATGCTGGTGGCCCACGGACCGTTCGCAGAAACAAGGATATATACCAGTGCCTTAGCCATGGCTTACTGGGTGATGAGATCATTTATTTCACTTTTATTCTTCTCTTAACTTAAATCCATTTTTTAATTAATTCAGGCTTTTTTTTTTTAAGGGAAATTAATGGGTATGCATTTTATGTAATTAAAAACCAAAATTAATTTTTTAAAAAACAAGTGAAGCAAACCAAGTTGTCATACAGGGTATTATGAAACCATGAGGAGGAGTCAACTTAAAATCCAAGCAAAGGCTTAAACATACACACATAAGAGAAGAGTTCAAGGGCAAAAAGAAGAGAGGAAATCTTTTTTTTTTTTTTTTTTTTTTAAAGATTTTATTTATTTATTCATTTATCCGCCCCTTGCTGCTTGTGCTCGCTGGGTCAGCTAACCACGCCGTGTGCGGGCTTGCCTTCACCAGGAGGCCCCGGGAACCGAACCCGGGGCCTCCCATACGGTAAACGGGAGCCCTACTGATTGAGCCACAGCCGCTTCCCCAGAGAGGAAATCTCTGATTAGAAAATTTGTAAAATAATTCTGGGACCATTTGACCAATGGTGTGAGAAGACAGAACTGTAAGAATAGGAGGAAAACAGAGATGTATTTGCATAGAGAGAAAATAAAAAGGAGAATGGTGATAAGACAGGTGCGGGCTGAACTGACTGGGAGGTGGGGCCTCCTTCCAGAAGGATAAAGGACTTGAGAGAAAGGTTTGTCTTTTCCTTTCTGGTTTGAAGGATATTCTCTAAGAGGACTGAGGAATGGAATCTGATCAAAACCAGGAAGCTGGGACGAAGTTCTAGGAAGGCAGGCACAGGCCCTGTCTCAGCCCAGGATATATGGAGTTGGATAAGCCCAAGGAATGTAGGAGCAAGAGAATCTCAAGACCATGTGCTTGGCTAGAAAAGCTGGCCTCCTCATCTCACTGGGCCTGGGGAGAAAAGTCTGCATGGAGAAGCAGCATGTCTTGCCTGTGAAAAAAAAAACCTAGCTGGAGCTGCTGTCCCAAGAAGGCACCTATTGTCTTTGGTGGTGACAGAGAAGTGACAGTGGTGGGTGATCAGGACCCTGCTATGTGGCACAATACACTGAGTCACAAGGCGTTATCATCAGGGATGAAATTCAGGTGTTCTTGATTCCTTGCCCAACACCTAGGGCTGTTCTCAGATCTTAGGGAAAGAAGCAGGTGGCAGGTGTTCTTTGCTATTAGCCCCTATTGATTGTTTTTACAAGGTTAAAACAAACACAGATATCAAAATGATAATGTGATATTCATCATACCATCACAGAGTTACAGATAGTTACCACGCCTTTACAAGCTGCCACTCACCAAGGGTGGCCGGGAGCTACCCATCGAGACAGACATCTGCCCTCTGCTGGACAAAGGAAGTCTCAGGGATCAGAGAGAAATCCTATCTATTTCCAGATCTCCAGAGACATAATGCAGAAGTCTGGGCTTTTTCCCAACACAAGAACTGACAGAATAGTGAGTGGATGGAGGAGAATATCATGTTCAGACATATATAGTATTTAATAATCTCTGAAAAAAATCTCTAAATGCCTTCAACACTTCATGGACTCATTTTCCCTGTCACTGAGAAATGCAAAGTCTTTTCTAGTAAAACTGTTTCAGGGAGATGTTTGACAAAAGCAGGTTTAAAGAGCTAGTTCCTTCTAGGAGAGTCATCTCTCATTTCTGGCCCCCAGGCTCATCACACAGGGTAGAACCGGGCCAGCAAAACCCCTAACTCCTCACCTTGTGCCTCTTGCTCTCTCGTTCTCTGCCCTCCACATGGGACTGGATATGAGTAAGTTTCTTGCACATATGAGACTACTCTGCTGTACCATGAACCTTCCCCCTCCCTTAAATTATCCTCAATCCATCCTCCATGAAATTATTGAAGCCTCTGTGGTTTGTATCACTTGCGGTGTTTTAGGAAAAGGTTTGCCAACTTATGCTGTATTATGGTGTAATCATTACTATTAGCCCTAAAACCCCCTCTCCTCCAAGAAGTACTCACTGATGTTCTTCCACTCTCCTTTGGGCCTGGGTCCCCCTCCACGCCTCACACCTCAGGCCTTATTTATTGCATTAACACTCAGCACGGCCAGTGCCTTTCAGAATGCAGTTACCTCCCCTGCCAGACCATGAGACCGGGAGAGTACCAATCAAGTCTTTGTGGTGGTGTTTTTTCCCCATTCCAACTAGCACAGAACCTAAGAGGGCAGAGGATGTGTACTGAGGGAGGAGGCTAATGCCCTGGGCAGGCCCCAGCCCATAGAAAACACTAAAAGCTTGTATACTTACGGTTTCCACAGTTGAGACCACCAAGACCAAATGGGCAACTGCAAGTCGATGAAAAAAAAAGTACAAGAATTAGTTTCAAATATCACAAGAAAGAATTTACCCAAGTAATTTGCAAATAGGGTGCGCCACAAATTCATCAGAAGGAAGAATCAAGGAGCCTACCTCATACAGGTTTCATTTTCAAGCCTATATCCATCTTCACATGCTAAAGAGAAAAGGAAAATCCATGAGTGGATCTATTTACCTCCCTCTGCTCAAACTCAGTTAATTAAACTCCAGGCACCCTAAAGTCCAAAAGAATATCCTAGAACCAGGAGGCTACATAGAGCTTTAGGATTATCTATAACTTGGCATAAATACTGTTAATGACTCAACTCTTAACCTTATCAAGAAATTTTTCTTAATCTCTTTGTGGTTCTCAGTTTCCCATATGTAAAAAGAGGATAATAACAATAATATCTATTATATAGGTTTCTTGGAGGGGAAATAAGGCATGCAAATGGCTTAGCACAGTGCCTGGCATCTAATAACCACCAACTTAATGTTTGTAGTTACAGCTACCATTCAATAAATTCAACTCTTTTTCATAAATTCTCTACAGACTTAAAATGTCCTCTGTGTAACACCCTTCCCTACACACACAGACAAATGCTTTGCTTCCTGTAATCTAAGTCAAACCTTTAACCCAGCATGGTCCCCTTTAGCCCCCCCGTCTATGAAGAGGTGGGGGCTACGGGTGGCATCCTCTGGGTCAAGGTCCTGGTGGGTGTCCCAGTATTCCTAAGAGGATGCTCACCCTTTAGTCTATGCAGGGGGTCGAGGACATATTTATTTTATTTATTTATTTTATTTATTTATATATTTTTTTAAAGATTTTTTTATTTATTCATTTATCCCCCCCTTGCTGCTTGTGCTCGCTGGGTCAGCTAACCACGCCGTGCAGGCGGGCTTGCCTTCACCAGGAGGCCCCGGGAACCGAACCCGGGGCCTCCCATATGGTAAACGGGAGTCCTAGCCGCTTCCCATCGAGGACATATTTAGACAAAGCCCTGATTGGCACCCTGCCCAAGACCATCACCTTGAACCCTCTAGCGGTGCTGCCTGCAGTGGAGCCATTCCCCCAGATCAGCAGTTCCTCCATTTATTTGATCACAGACCTCTGTCAACATTACTATAAACTGTAGAGCACCATGAGATGTAATGCACGCTTGGGTGACAGCAGACAATAAAAAATGGCCTCAGAGACAAATACATTTCAGGGAGGAATGATGAAAATTTGATTCATGATTAGTATATGATATATACTGCATAAATGATCATGAATCAGAAAAGGTACATAGCGTGGTGCAGCAGTCCCCGAGCAGATGACAACGCCAATGGTGAGCCGTGAGTGCCGGCAGGCTGCCGCGCTCAGGAGGGTGCGCGCCTCGCAGGCTGGCTCCTGAGATCTCTCAGGCTTCCTGGCACCCGCCGTCATGGAAGATGCGTGCATCATAATATCAACTACATAGATGTGTGTAACATTCTTCTTCCATCTACTTACGTTGTAGATGGTTAATGTTCCTAGCATCGATTTTATTTCCATAGACGATCTAAAATCACTAGACTTCTGTGGAACACAGCTTGGAAAACACTGTTCTAAATAATCTATAATTTATCTCACAGCAGATCATTAGAGAGCTGTGAACCTAGACTGTAGTTTTTGGCTCCATGGCAGCATTTTCTCTGAGCTACATGATCTTGAATTAAGAGTTATTTATTCTAAGAATCAGCCGTGGGAAACCCCCGATGGCATTTTTCACAGGGATATCCTGGACCATGTTGCCACAATATCACTCAGTAAATCCCTGAAGAGGAAGCCCCAGAGAAAGTTCTCTCAGACCTCAATGCCCAGGAAGATGGGAATGCTCCTGAACAACTGTACTTTATCTCATGGACCCTGACTCGCACAACCATGTCCCTCTCTTAGCCTCAGTGTCTAGGAAACTCAGAATTCAAATGAATAGCCCACCCCTAGCAAACATGTAGGCCCTTAGAGTATACCTTTCTACATATTCACTTTCCTTCCAGCCTCAACAAGGTCATCAGTTTATTTCCCCTCCAATATTTAAATATTTAAAATATTTCAAAAATCTTATTTTATGGCAGGAATTTTCATTAAGTGCCTCAAATCCTTTTTGCAACAAGGTAGAGCATAATCGTATCCCATTTAGGGAAGAAGCCACAAGGCCCTATCTCCCCAGTCTCCGAGACCTTTGAGTTCTCCACTGTCTTACCTGGGGCCTTCCCTAAGGCACAAGCTGACCTCTCCTGCCTCTCTGGGGTTGGATTTGCCATGCCTGGGGTCCTCCTCCCACTCTGCCACCCCGTGCTATGGCAGGGTTGCGGGGGTAGAGAAGCCGCCCCTGGATGCTACCTGGCCTGTGTCTGCAGGGCAGCTACACGGGGCCTGCTCGCTTCACCATTGACTCATGCCTGCCTGTCTCAGCACCGAGGCAGGCTGATGTCACACCAGCCTGTTCTATTCTGGACACTTCTTCCTGGAAATGTTTTTTTTTTTTTTTTTAAAGATTTTATTTATTTATTCATTTATCCCCCCCTTGCTGCTCGTGCTCACTGGGCCAGCCAACCACGCCGTGCGGGCAGGCCTGCCCTCAACCAGGAGGCCCCGGGAACCGAACCCAGGGCCCCCCATATGGTAAACGGGAGCCCCACTGATTGAGCCACAGCCGCTTCCCCCTGGAAATGTTTTTACGCCAAATCTACCCACCCAACAACCCAACCCTCGTCTGCTGGGTGGGAGCTTTCCTCTCCTGGGCTGTCATCCAGCCATATGCAAGGTCCATCTGTTGTCCTGCCTGGGAGCTAGAAGGTTGGGCTGTTTTCATGTAGCTTCAGAAGTGGCCACTTATTTCAAATGTGTTCATTCAGTCATTCTTCAAAGATTAAGTGCTCAGTCCTGTGTACCTGGCACCATTCTGGGGCTCTCAGAGGGGAACCGTGTGATGGTTAAGTTCTTGTGTCAACTGGCTAGGTTATGGTATCCAGTTGTTTAGTCAAGCAAGCACTGACCTGGCTGTTACTGTAAGGAAATGTTATGGAATTAAATCATCAGGAAGTTGATTGCATCTGTAGCTGATTACATTTACAATCAACTGAGGAGATTGCCTTCAGCAATGAAAGAAGTCTCATCCAATCAGCTGAAGGCCTTAAAAGGAAATGTGATTTCAGCAGTCAGAAGGGAGAATTTCTATCTCCACCTCAGCCAGCCAGCTCCTCCTGGGGAATTAATTAATTGAAAACCTTCATCCCAGCTCCCAGCTTGTGGCCTGCCCTATGGAACTGGACTTGCACAGTAGTGTGAACCAAGTCCTGTTTTAAAAATCTCGTAATATTTACATAATATACATATCCTGTCAGTTCTGTTTCCCTAGGGAACCCTAACACAGCTTGACAGTGAGGCACTCCAATGGTCCTTAGGATCCAGCTTCTCTCACACATGCTACAGGGACTTTCGTCCACAGAGCTTTGAAGACAAAATAAATGTGGCAGCAGATAGCACGTACGACCCAGCTGGGCTTCCCCTATTGCTATGGGACACAAGCAAATTCAAGCCTTTGGGCCTTTTAAAAAAAATAAGTATGTGGTGGAGTCTAAAAAATTCATATGTTTCCTTTCAGGCAATCTGTCACATGAATCCAAAACTGAGTCAAGACCTGCCAGTCTTTTCTTATCATCGTCTCTGTCCCATCATTGACGTGTTCATTCAGTAAACATGTGCTGAACCTGACCATGTGCTAAGTGCTAGTCTAGGCTGCCTCGGTACTCTAGGCACTTGTGGTCTGGTGAGAGAACGAGACACACAGATTGCTGGAATTCAGAGTGGAATGCCTGCATGATGGAAAGAAGTTAAGAAACCTATGGGAAGGGAAACTATCAGAATTGTCTATGAAGCTTTGAAACCATGTAAAGACATTGCAAAGACATTTTTTTTGCGACACACTAAGAAGTGTGTGTGAGCAACAGAAAACACTATAGAGACTGGCTAATGCACACTTGTAAATTGCAGAGATTTAGAAAAAGCCTACACACACCTCTGTCCTCCATTTACAGGATTGAGGTCCAGAAGAGGACCTTTTTTAAATCCCCCTGGGCTCCCGCACCAATGGCCAGAAGATGTCACTGTTAACCCATCACAGCCCAGCCAGCAGGGCTATGGCCAGGGAGTCTGGAATCCATTCATCATAGGCCAGGTGGCTGCGGACTGAAATTCTTACTAACAGAAGAGGCTTCACCGGGCTTCAGCCACAAGCCCGAAAGCTCACCAAGGTTTCCTTAGGTTGCTTCATGGGTCGTTACTTGATAAACATAAATGGCTGATGCCTGTGTCATTTGCATTTGGTGACTCTCTGGCAGCTAATGCTGGCCTGAAAGTGGACTGATTTGGAAATAGAGGGAAGTGGCTTAGGCAGTTCTGGAGGCTGTCGCAGTCTCCAGAGGACCCACTTGCAGGGCACCATCCTGCACGCCCACACTTCTTGCCCACTTTGTCTTTCCCTCCGAGCAGCTGCATAGCACCCCAGCACACGTGATTTTAGCAAGGTCACCTTCACATCACTGGGCTCAAGCCCCCAGTTTCTAAGCAGGACAAGGAACCCCTGACCTTAAACCAGATGAGATGGGATTAGGAAGCATGATCTCTCTGCCGTTAAGCAGGAGTTTCCTCCTCCCTTCTCTCCCCAGGCAGTTTGCTCATCCAGAGCCGAGGCTGCTGGGCCAACAGCATTCTGAAGCACTGCGGGCCAGCCACGCCACAGGACCAGCGCCGCCTGCCCTCCTCTAAAACACCCACTCGGGTCCTGCACAGAGCGCCAAGAATGGGCAACCTTTAAAAGGACTTTGCATATGAACTTAACAAAGTCAGAGGGTCGGAAGCTCGGGATGAAAGCGCTGCCCTGAAAGGTATTTTTATCCTCTCCTGATGGAATGAGTCCTCTAAAGGGAAGTCCTGACAAAAATAAGAATATAATTTTTACTGGGATTCAAGTTCATCTGTCTCCAGCAAGGTGCTGACAGAGCAGGAAAACCATGCCATGCGCCTGCTCCAGTGAGGCGACGTTTAAGGCACCACTGAGGTCTTTCTATTGCTAGTTTTTCTGACAATCATGACTTGCACAGATCAGAATTCAGCAGGCTTTTATAAATCAGGTGCACAGTCCTCTGAATTACTTTTACTTTGAAGCAGTATTTTATTTTTGCACTATACTCCCTGAGCAGACATGATCTCAAACTGAATGAATTTAAACCTCACCTGAAAGGTTAGCAGAATTATATTTCTCCTCTCAAACACTTTATGAAACCTATAAAATTAGAACTTGCTAATTCAACAACAGTCGGGGTAAAATACAAGAGCAAATGCTGACAGCTTACAAAATCCTTCCACATGCGCTGCCTTCTTTAATGTTTAGAACGTGCAATGGAGGGTTATTATACCCATTTCACAGAAGAGGAAACTGAGGTGCAGAGAAGCGAAGTGACTTGCTCAAGATGATACAAGATCAGTGAGACAGAACCAGGCTCTGACTGGGCTTCGGAGCCTCGCCAAGCACTCTGTTCACTGAGCCACAGGCTGCCTCTCAAAGATACAGGTCTGGCCCCATGCTTGTATCTCAGTTTTAAAAGATTAGTGGACAATGGTATAAAAACTTGGGAGTTAAAACAATAGTTTTTCCAACTTCCTTTTAAGTGGAAAAATAAAAGAAAGGAAGAAAAGGCCTTGCAGCCACAGGCATTCTATTCTCTTTTCTTTTCCTTGGAATTTGATTTGCCAGGCCAGCATGCACCAGTCAGAGATAATACTATTATTCCAAGGAGATAATGTATTCCATCCTGCTGTGAGCAAAATAACAAGAACTGGCTACCCCCAGTTTAGAAGAGTCACACCTATAGCAGAGAGAGAGAGAGAGAGAGAGAGAGAGAGCAAGCCTATGTGAGCATGCATGAGTGAGCCCAGCAAAGAAAAGCATCTTCTCTGTCCCAGGGACAGGCCACAGAATCCCCAGCAAAGCCACCGGTACCTCGGCAGGAGTGGTCCATCTTGTTGAACTGAAAGTAGCCTGACTTGCACTGGCACAGGGCAATGCCATCCAAATCAGTGCAAATGGAGGTCTCTTTGTCACATTCAGGACTTTTCCGCTTGCACAAGCTGCCCGCTGGAACGGAAAAACAAGACAGTGAAAAACAGCAAAACCTCTTCCACTTGAAACCTTGAAATGCACAACCTTTCCATTTAAAGAGGCTCTGAAAACAGTTTTCAAAAAAATCTTTATGGTGCCAACACTCCTTTCAGAGGCCCCTCCTGCACAGGCTTCTGCTACCCCTTCCCTGGGTCAGTCCCCAGATCTATTTACTACAAGTTCATAAGCATTTTCCTATTTCCACAGACAGAGCAAAACTACCCTGAGGAGCAGTGGAGCACTGTCGCCTCCTCCCAGCTTCCCCCCAACTCCCACGGTGAATAAGGCCCTTGAAGGTATGATGTCCTCTGTGCCTTTACGCTAAATGTCTGCACAGGGGACAATCAGCCCAGACCTAGAGAGCATGACCATGCTCTTCTTAGGAAGCTGAGGACCCAGACCAGGAGCAGCTGGAGATTGCAACACCCACCTCAGGTCAAAGTCCGTGTCTGTGTATCTGCACTGCCTATACGGACCAGTCCCACTTCTTGTTGCCCTGACAACATGCTGCCTAACAGACTTATGGGGAGAAGTATGACACAGCCTGCTTTCCTGGGCTGTGCCAAAATCCCGTTTGCCTGCCTGTCTCCCCTGGGAGACGGAAAGTTTCTTAAGGCTGATTCCCTTCTGGGTCTTTGGCACTTTGCAGAAAGACTGTCCACAGCCCACACTCAGTGCACGTGTGCTGAGGTGCCGCCACCAGCCAACTCCAGGAAGAACAAGAGGCGGGCAGAGAAGGAGCCCCCTCTTTCTGCTTGCCGCCTCCATCACTTTCTAGCCTTATTTCTTGCATGCGTATTTATCTGGCTTTGTCCAGCTCTGAGCTGTGCTTGTTTCAAGGATAACAAAGAACTGTTTCGTTATTATCAAAAAGCATTCATTGTTGGGGTGATGGAAAAGTTTTGGTACGGCATGCTGATGTCGTAGCACACACTGCAAATATAATTAATACCACTGAATCCTACAGCACGCATGGTTAAAATGGAAAAAAATTATGTTATATGAGTGCTACCGAAACAAATTTTTTAAAAAACATTCATTGTTGGGCATGTGGCACTATATGAGGTTTTTTACAGTGAACACAATAAGGATGGATTTGACCATCTATGTAAAAAGGACACAGGTACCTGGGATACAGAGACAGTAGAATGAAAGTATGAAATCAATTGGCTAGGAAGCAGTAACTGACCCCACATACTGGGCAAGGCAAGATCGACTTGTGCTGTTATTATTAGGAGGCAAGAGCAAGTTCAGAATGGGAAAAGAGCCGTGGGAGAGCATGGTGGACATTGTGTAGTAAGGGGAGCCTGCCAATTTCCCAGGCCCTGTCTCCCCTCTCTCCTTAAGGAAGATACTGAACCTATTCAGAAACCAGGCACTAGTTCTTAGCACTCTGGAAAACCGCCCCCGCCCATGCAGGTTTGGTGACGCCAGCAGATGCCCGCACAGGGCTCCCGGCACCCTCCCCTCTGAGACTCCTGAGAGCTCAGGGCCGGGACACAGCCTGGTCACAGCCTGGTCACAGAGAGGTGAGTTTAGGACACAATTTCAGTTCTCAACGCTGAATTTCCTGTCTTTATCAGTGGAAGTTGGTGTGCTAAATCAGAACCTTATTTGTGTGGGTGATAGAATTTCCTTTGTTTATTGTGAGAAGTTTGTATTTAAGGGGGGGAATTTAAAAAGGAAAATCTCACCAGGCAAAATACTGGAAAGCTGGCACCAGAGCTACTGAACCTCTACAATCTAAGAGGTACTGAACCTCCACAAAGCTAAACTCTTTAAAGGCTTCACCAGGCTTCAAGTCTTAATATAAAGAAATAGGACAAAAAGTGGCCAGGCCGGCACCAGCCTTATCCAACGGCCAGCCTGAGTTGCCTGGCCTGATTAGATACTTTCTGGAAGCCGACAGAGCGTTTCCCCTCCATCCTCCCGATTAAAGCAGCATGCTGGCAAATACTCTTCACCCTGCTGAAGCAGGCCTTCCCTGCACAGATGTAGATTGGTGGGAAAGCTGGGCCTTGCCTCTGAGATGCAGGAGTCGCTGTCCTAAAAATTCTTAGAGAATATTCTATCATAAATCCATCAAATTGAACCAAATGTATCCCTGTTCTCGTTTTAGGCCTGGCGATGTGATTTTTCTACATCCACAATTCCCATGGTCTTTCTTGGACATAACATCCGCCCAAAGGTCAGACAATGAGAACTTATGTAAATCTAAGACTGATTCACTCCACGGGGGAATTCCAAAGACTCTAGACCTCTGAAGACTATGAGAGTTAAAGTTCTTTGGGAGGTAAGTAAGTGGATATTTTGTGAGTAGAATGGGAGGAGGGACTTGCCCCTTCCAATGGCAATGTCTGGAATAGCCCAGCGCTGCTCACATGTTGGAAAAACCCGGACATTACAACCTGACAGCTCCTGCTAGCCAAGTCCACCTGTCTAGCATTCACAGAGCTTAGCAAGAGACCAAGGTGGGCTTGTTGGAGAAGACCTGGAAACAAAAGTGGGGACGTGAGCCTCACACAGCTCACTTATGGGGCTGTCTGTTCTCAAGGGCTCTGAAAAGAGAGAGAAAGTATGGGCACCTCAGACCTGGAGCAAGGAAGGCTGGAGATTCCGCACAAGCCCCATCCAAGAAATCAGAAGAATGGGGGTTAGAGAGTGGTAAGGCTCCTGGGAGCAGGATCTTCCACATACATACATCTGGCCATTTGATTTGCAAGGCATGAAAGCATTTAAAGGGGACAAAGAAAGTAACCTGCCACAATGTCGAATACATAGAAAGTATTCCATAAATATTTAGTAAATTGATAAGGCACCCTTCCACTCTTGCTGGGGAGGAGAGGTTGGTACCCTCAAATCCTTGGCAAGAGAAATAAAACAGTAAAAGCCAAGAGCTCTTGCCTCAAAGTTTAGGGCACAATGTAACCGGGCATGGACCTTCTGTTTAATTCTCCAGTCATGGTGAATAATAGCAACTTCAGCCCCAGAAAGTTTAACTTTTTTTTTTTTTTTCAAATTAATAACTAGTCCTTAAATGGGCCAAACCACCAGCACTTATCCCAGAAGCCAAACAGTACCTACCCAGTCCCAAGCTCTGCCAGGCACAGTCCAGCAATTACAAGCACCTGACCCACTGGGAAAGTCTTAGCTCTACTAGCAGATAGAGCACCAGAACCTGGGTAACAGATGGGGAGGTTAGACTAGATTCTACAGCCTTGGCTAGTCTTAGTAAAAGAAGCTAAGCAGAGCCTGCTATGCTCACTTATGCTATGGCATGGCAGGGGCAAGCCCCCCTGCAAGGAAGCACTTCTGATGCCAGCACAGAGCTGAAATTTCCCTCCAGGATTTAAACCTGCCTTCTGAACTTACCTTCTCTAATCCCTTTCTTCATTTGCCCCACACCAGATTTACAGTGCTTTTGACCAAGCTTTTGACCAAACAAATAAAGCAAAAACAAGGAAGGGAAAATACCATTAACGGTACATCCATGAGCATTCTGGATTACATCCTTCTCGTTTTATTTCTGTGCATTTGTAATTTGCCAAAAAAAAAACTGGGATAACACAGCACATGCTTCTGTCACTTAATAGTACATCTGTCATTGACAAGCGGGTACACTCTGTATGTGCATGTTTTGTCTCCCCAGGGAGAGTAGGAATTTTCAAGGGAAAGAAGAGTGATTCTTGCTTCATCATGTCAGTTCCTACATCCCTCCCCCCGCCACATCAACACTGTACAGGAGAACTAGAAGGGCAGCCTGCCAGGGACCACGTGACGGCATGGTGGTACGTGTGGGACTCTGTGTGTACATGTGCGTGTGTGCGCGCACAAAGCTGCAGGCATACGGGGACCTTCTGCTTGACACCCATTCCAAAGATAGGCTCTGATAAGCTTTCTTGGGGCTGAGCCCTGAGTGCCTCACATTTCTCTAGGTCCGCTCTCCACGTGTGGGGTTCTCCCAAATGGCATCTCTCTTACCTCTAAAGATCCGCCTCTGAGATCCCAAGAGCTGGCAGACCTCAGCAGAGGACCTGCAGGAGTTGACACATCTCTGCATCCTGTCGGCCAGGTCAAACAGCGTAACGTTGGAGACCAGGGAAAAGGTGGTCTGCAGCGAGACCACCACTGTGCCGGACTCCCTGCAGGTGAAGTTGTAGGTTTTTAATTGTCCTAAAATGGCATGTGGGCACTGGCAGGGCTTTTGGAAAATGAACATCACCTCCGCTCTCCAGGGAGGGAATGGAAGAACACGAACGTCGCCTGACCTTTGCGTTGGGTCACCCGTGGCTTGGCCAAAACAGGGCCCAGTTTTTTTTTCATCACCCTTGTTAGAATATCCTCCTCTTCCTATAAATGGGTTCACAAGCAAATGTAATTCTGTTACTTACCTAGAAGCATGAACTGTGGATCGGGTATAACCAGGTGATGCTGAAAAACACACATTTAACTGAAAGGAAGAACAGGTTTGTCATTAACTGTGAGTTTAGACAAAAGCCTAGGACCTAGAACCAATTTCCTATTTTCATGATAAAACAGGCATTTTCCAGCTATCAAGTTATCAGCAGGAAGTTTTATACAGAAGTGGTGTCCTTTTTTTTGTTCCCCTCCTAAATGAGTTTCTGCTCTATTCCATGAGAACAAAGGGAGAAAATCAGATAGTAAATGGGGGGCGGGGGGGAAATCTTAGCAGGAAATGGTATTCAGAGCCGCATTCTTGGATGGAAAACATCTTCAAAAGAGCAGATCTCTTCTAAGACCCAGGGTTTCAAAGCTCAGAGGCAACTGTTTATTTGGACTTTGTATAGTGAAGGAGCCTCTTTGAAAAGGCTCCTCTCCTTTCAGCTACCCCGGGTCTGGCAGGCCCTACACAGACCACTCACAATCTGCAGTGAGTTGACCTAACTCAAAGATAGGTCTTCTTCAAAGGGCTCTCCATGGAAAATCGCACTACGTGGGTCAAGAGCCCTTTTGTAGAGAGCAAATTAAGAGCGACTCTCCCTGTGTTTGCCTTGTGCCCTCAGAGAGCAGAAAATTCCTCTACAGCATAAAATATCATGCCTGCTTCCCCCTCACCCCTCTGCCCTGCACAGTTAGGGGCTGGGGATTCCTTTTATGGAGCAAAGGGTCTCAGGACCTTGCCCATTGCAGACGCTTCTGTCTTCAAAGCCCATGTCTCAGACACATCTCGCTCTTCAGAAGATGGATTCAAATATAGAATGTTAGCAAATCTTTTTTTTGCTTTAAATAATATTGCTGTAAATTATGAAGGGCAATTATTATTATTGATAACTTTTTTCCCCTTGGTATTGGTGAAGCAGAAGGACATCTGCCATTTAAGTGGCTTCCCCAGTCCCTGCTTAAATTGTCCCTATTTCGCAGAGGAGGGGATGGCACATCACCAATAAACTATATGTTGAAACTGGGCAAAACTAACAAGTCTGATAAGTCATTTGGCACCGTGTACCACAAAGGACTGCACATCTTCACAGGGTTCTAAATGTAGCACTCTCTTAGAAGAAAGTATCTACCTACAACACAACGAAGCAGTGGTGAAGTGACGAGAACACTGAGTGTGGGATTAGAAGAAGTGAGCTTAAAACCCTGCTCCGTGTGAACCTGGGCAATGTCACTGCCTTCCAGAGCCTCCCAGTTTTCCCATCTGCAAAAGGGGTTGACAATGCCTCTAACAGAGGCGTCTCCCTGTGCCAGAGCAGATGCCCAGCAGATAAACAGATTTTGAATCTCTATCCTACGTAAATAAAATCCATCATCAGCACAACCCTCCTCTAATTCTAGGCTAGTATACTACCTCTTACACTTAAGAACAAGTAAAAATTGGAATTAAAATAGCAATTCATTTCTAAAACTTAATTTCTTATTTGAACTTCATTTTCATCTCTTCTTTCTTCCTCTCCACTTTTCTTTTGTTCTGACAAAAAGCAGGCAAAGAGGGAAAGAAGAAGAGTCCAAGGCCCCCAGATAGCCTATGACCTGACTCCTCAAGCCCTGGGTGATGGGATTCACTGTTCCTTCCTTGGCGTTCCCTCGAGGAACCAGAGCCCCGTTCTCCTCGAGCTCCAAAGCACAGAGAAAAGGCCGGTGGGACAGTGGGATCGCCTGGGTCTTTCCTCTCCACCGCTGGCTCTTATGGACCTTGGGCCGCATGTGTCTCTGACCACAAGTTTGCATGTGGAAAAGAGACGCCGAGGCAGAGGTAAGAGACTGCACGTGAGGACACATTCAAAGAAATGCTTCCTCTGCTTGTCTCTAGTTCTCAACACCTGTCCTCTGCTTTTGAAAGGCTTTTCATTTTACCATGAAGTTTTACCTGCCAAAAATAATAGCTATGGAGAACTCAGGAGATGCAGCTGATCCCTAGGAGGTCCCCAACTCTGAATAAAATCTGTTCTAGGAAACAAGCGCCGGCATGAAGATGACTTTGAGGAAACTTACCGTTTTGGTGATCTCGTTTTCAACTTCAGGTAGGTCTGAATGTGTTTCCACAGTAGTGTTAAGAAAAGTATTCTTTAATTTTAACTCTGTCACGAAGGTTCTAACTGAAAATGAAAACATACCCTGTTAGACCACATGACAGATCGACCTCCTCGGGGCGCTGTTTGTAAATCTCTGGGGTATCCAGCTTTATTCCACTTCACAGGACAATCTCTGTGTCTCTTTCTCACCCTGGGCAGCCTACAAGCTCCTTTAAGGTGGAGATGGCCCCTTACTCTTCTTGGTCCCCTTCTTGCCAAAGGAGCATCTCCTGAACCAAGCTGAAGGCGTCGACCAAGAACCCCCCGTGTTTGTGTGGGTGCTGCTGAGGGAGAGAAGGAGCTTTCCTTAAGTCCCTCAAATGGCCTCTACAGATGCTCAGTAAAGCCACGACAGAGAGAAAATATGGCTGGTCTAACCAATATAGTCCTAGCTGAAGAAGGAGAGAGATGTGGTACTATACACTAAAACTGTCCCTCGGTCCAAAGAAAGTTAGATAAAAGCTCTTGCTCTCCTATGCCTTTGCCAAGTTAGTAAGTCCTCAGCTCCAAGGGGATGGATACTTTGGTTTCTTCTTCTCGCTAGAGTCCCCCGCCCCTTCCATCCAATCCCCATTCTTCTAGCTCAGAGGAAATGCCCATCTTATCTTTGATGAAAGAGTCTTAGAAGGGTCAAGTAACTTCCCAAGATCACCCAGCTCCTAAGTGCAAAATTAGCATTGGAACTCATGTATGTCCGTCTTCAAAGTTCTTCTTTCCCAGCTACACCCTCTGCCCCCTGAGGAATTTGGTATTCGAAGGACAACTAAGGGGCTGCAGAGAAAGGTGGGAAACATTTGTAGTAGGCTCACACCCAAGGTTGCCAGACTCCATGACTATCCACATAATGAAAACAACCCATTCTCAAGATACTGTGGGTTTAGAAATGAAAGAAAGCGGCCTCAAGGCCCATTTCACTCATAAAATACAATTCTAGTTAACACCAATTTGTGCTAATTGGTCCTGAGGGAAATGGGACTTACGTATGGGCAGGAAACCAAAACTAGTACAGTCTGTTTTATAGCTGCTTCTTATCTTCCTTTATATTAAATTCTTATCTTTCCCTCTGTATGGGGGGAAAAAACACAAAAAACAAAAGCCCACGAAGCTGCTCTTTCACAGAAAACTTGCATGCTGAACTAAGAAAAAGGCCCAAAAAATGAGCCAGGGAAAACATTTAACATCTTATACTTACTGTCTAAAGCCCTTAATCCTTATTTAACATCTTTTTGCTTGTACTACAGTTCAGTGAAGCCAGCTGCTCAGGACTCTTTCTGAGCAGCAGGGAGCTCTTTGAAAACATTCTTGGCCAAATGGAAGGAAGCATTTCAGCATGCTCTAATATGCATGTTCCTAGGATGTTTATGAACAATGAAGCTAAATGACTTGAAAAGGGAAAGATGATCATTAACACAACAGAACTGCTCTCCTCCTGATGAACCTGTGGGACACTCAAGACACCGGCTTCCAGAAGAGTCACCAACTCTTTACAAGTTCACATCTCACAGGGCTAGACATGTCTAGATTTACCCAGACTCTGCATAGAAATACACATATGGTAAATGTTAAGGACACAGATCTCTTCTGAGTTGTGACAGAGGATAGGTCCAAATAAAGGCGGCCTCTGATTTCAGATGCATCTAGAGATGGCATCATACATTCTCCTTCCAAACCCTGCACTCTCCACTGGCACTTTGATGCCTTCACACCTGCACTTACATCAACTGGCTTTATGTAGAATGTTTGCTTCTAATTTAATTGATTTCCATACGTTATTTAAAATGATATTTTTAAAAAGATCTATAATTAGTATTTTGTATTCAGAACAGTTTATTGTTTCCATTGCTTTGAATTCTGGTCCAAGAGGTTGAAGAATTAGTGTTAAATGATACCTCACGTGTGGAGAGCCCTTTATCATTTTTCAAGGCCTGATCAAACATTATTTTACTTGAGCGTCACAATAACCCTGAGTGGGAAGCAGAGCAGATGGTACTCTGATTTTACAGATGAGAAAATTTGAGGCTCAGGGGTCATGAGCTGTAGGTGATGGGCTGGGAGCTGGAAGCTAGACATTTGAGTCCTAGGCATGTGTCCTTTCCACAAGGTTGCAAAACAGAACCATTTCCATCTTCTACATTCTTGAATGAGCTGAAAATTCCTGGCTTGTTTCTTATAGGGCATGGCTAACTAGAATAGATTACCCAAATACAAATAAATTATTAGAAGATGAAGAATTCTTGATTTTGACTGAAGACTGTATTTCGAGAGTTTTCTTTTCTTTTTAACAAAGTTTTAGCTTGATCCTTATATTTTAAATCATTTTCAAAATTTTACCATTATTTTAGTAGGATAACAACTTTTTAAAAAAGAGTCTCGTTCCCTTCAATCTAATAGGAATTCATACAGATGACACTTTCAAAGGACACACATAGTTGTTCTCTTAAAAAAAAAAAAAAAAAAAAAAACTTACTGAGCACTTTCTCTGCACACTGGGCAATTTAAGATGATTCAAAGATGAGTCACTTTACCTGCCAGGTTCCTAATCCAGCTTAGATAATGCTATGTTCTTCATTTCAAATTTCTCCAACACTTTAGGTACTGAATTCAGCACCCTCATAAGGGTTATAGCCCATATGCAAGGAAGCCCTTATGATTAACACATTATTGTATAATAGAAAAAAATGTGGGCTGGAAATTAGGCCTCTCATCAGCCAATTATATAACCTTGACCACCTAACACCTTGCCAGGGCCTTAGTTTTCATTTGGTTAATTGGTTTGCTTTTAAATGTGTAAAATGGAGATTATATTTAAAATCAACAAGCTTCACAAATCTATCAAATTATGGAATAAAGTATGACAAATTGTGTGGTGCAATTATGGCAGCAGCTTTTAAAAATGTTTTTGCCTGTGGACAAGAATATGAGGATCATTTTTAAAAATGAAAGAATGCATGAATGTGGTAGGACAATCAGGGTTTTCTTCTCTTTTCTCTCCGTAATTAAAAATACATATATTATTTTGTTAGAATAGCCTTTTCCTACGTGCAGCATGGAATGGTTAAACAAATAATGGCATGTACATATGATGGCATATTATGCAGAGATTAAGATGTTTGTATAATATTTTTAATAACATGGGAAAACGCTTAAGATACAAAGTTTGTGCATATCTATATAAAAATATAATTAATACATACAAAAAAGATTGCAAAGTAAAGTGCTCTATCTTTGAGTGGTAGAATTATAGGCAATGCCCTTCACTTCTTTTTATATTTCTTAAGCTTATCCATTGGACAAAAATTGATTTTGGAAAACAGTAAATGTTATTTTTGTAAACTATATTGTAGCACAGAATAAATTCCAGGATAGATTAACTCTCTTACCCAAACTGCATATTCCTTTTTCCAACTGGTACCCAACTGGGCATTTGCAGATGAAGGACCCTTGAGTATTGTTGCACGTGGCCAGGGGTGGGCAGGGGTTCGAGAGACATTCATTCACATCTGCAGAGGAGAAGAAACAGGACATATGGACTCTGTGGCAGATGGACAAATCACAACCCAGCACTGTGAGCATTTACTGTGGCCAAATGGTGCTAGGTGCAGTGGGACACAGAGGAGTCTCTTGTCCTCAAGGGGCATACTATCTACTGAGGGTGGAAGCAGCCAAGCAAACAGCTAGCCACAAATACACGGCAGGACGTGGAAGTACAGAAAAAGCAGATTTTGTTGGAGGGGGATAATTAAGGAGTGTTTCAATTAGCACCTGGACTAAGACCAGAAGGACTTTGATGAGCAGAGTGGGGATGGGGGAAGCATTCTGGGCTGAGGCATCAGCACAGTAAAGACCCAGGGCAGGGAAGCGCAGGGGTCTTTAGGGAGCTGTAGGTGGTCCAGTATGATGAGAGTGTAGGGAGCCCATAGAGCCAGATCATGGAGCTTGTCAGCACCATGTTACGATGTCTGATATTACCCTACAGACAACATACGGTCATGTTCACAATGAAGCATAGTATTAATTAGAAAAATCTCATGCCCCTGCATTTTAGAGGAAAAGGGACACTGGCTCTCTTGATGTGATATCATAGCGCAGTCAACCAGACCTTACTTTTTCTCTTACCCACACTGCAGTCCTCCCCTTGCCAGGACGGTGGGCACAGGCATTGATACCCATGGCTGGTCGTGGCAACGATGCATTTCCCATCATGGAAACAAGGATTATTGGCACAGCTGTTGACTAGAAACATATCCCAGGAATAAGGCGGTTAATCACACAGGGAATGTAAAAGCAGCTCTAGGTAAATATTTAATCATCCTAGCTAATATTTGATTCTTGCTTATTTCTGTTTACTTACCCTGAAAGGCCCCTCTCCTGAAATAGAATGGGCTCCAGGGGGACTGGGGACTGGTACTAGTTTGTGTACATAAACAAGTGTTGGACGATTGGATTCCTGAATGCAAGAACTGGTTCAAATTCAAATGATGCTTACAGGTCACACAGTTCATAATTGATGACCATATTGCCTTTGTGATAATTAGAACATTCTACTTGAATCAATGCCAATTTAAAACATGCATTAAGGGGAAAAAAGCATCCTTGATCAACTCATCCTCCCTGCTGTAAGACTTATTCTGTGTGTGTGTGTGTGTGTGTGTGTGTTCTGCTTTCCTTTGGACTTTATCAAAACCCTAGTACCACATAAAGAGATCATACAACTCAACAATAAAAAGAGTAGGCAATACAATTTAAAAATGGGCAGAAGACTTAAATAGACATTTCTCCCAAGAGGAAATACAAATGGTGGAAAAGCACATGAAAAAACATGCTCCATATCATAAGCTATGAGGAAATGCAAATCAAAATGACAATGAGATATCATCTCACACCACATAGAATGGCCATTATTTAAAAAACAAAAAACATCAAGTGCTGGAGAAGATGTGGAGAAATAGGAACGCTCCTTCACTGTTGGTGGGAATTTAGAATGGTGCAGCCTCTGTGGAAGACAGTTTGGTGGTTCCTCAGGAAGCTAAATATAGAACTGCCATATGATCCAGCAACCCCTCTATAAGGAATAAATCCAGAAGAACTGAAAACAGTGACGCAAACAGACATTTGCACACCGATGTTCAGAGAGGCATTATTCACAATTGCTAAAAGATTGAAACAACCCAAATATCCATCAACCAATGAATGGATAACCAAAATGTGGTATATATATATATGATGGAATACTATGCTGCTATAAGAAGAAATGAAATTGGGACACATATGATAACATGAATGAACCTTGAAGACATTATGCTAAGTGAAATAAGCCAGACACAAAAGGATATATATTGTATGGTCACACTAATATGAAATAAACACAGAGAATAAACACATGGCATTAAAACCTAGACTGCAGGTTACTAGGAGAGAGGATGAGGAGTACCCACTGAGAAGGGGTACTGATGCTTAATGAATGTAGAATTTTCAATTAGCTTGACTATAAAAGTATGGAAATGGATAGAGTTGATGGTAACACATTATACTGAGTAGAACTAATGTAGCTGGTTTATAAATGGGAATGTGGCTGAAAGGGGTAGTCTGGGGAGGTAAATACCAGTGAAAAGAAAGCTAGAGAATAATCTAGGGACTGAATAACATAGTGAACCCGGAGGCAGATGAGGACTGTGGTTAATAATACAAATACCAGAATGTTCTTCTATGGACTTGATTACAAGTTGGTAAGAATATAGCGATGCATGGGAAAATGCAATTAATGTAACTTATGGACTATCGTTAACAGCAATATTATAATATTCTTGCATCAGTGTCATAGAAGGTACTATATCAATAAAAGGGGGAATGGGATTTTTTCTTTTGGACTAAGGAAAACATTCAAAGGTTTGCTGGGATGATGACTGCATAACTCTGTGATGAAAGGGAGAGCCGCTGAGAGTACACTTTGGATAGAATGTACAAGGCATGAGGCTGTGTAATACAGTGAAACATGTGGTAGAAGATGGACTGTGGTTAATAGTAGAAACATGAGAGTGTTCTCTCATGAACTATAACAAATATACATAGTGTTAATAATAGGAGGTGTATGTAAAATTATACCAAGTGTACGCTATGGACCATAGTTAGTGGTAATAGTCTTGATCATGTTCTTTCTTAATCTGTAACAAATGTTCCACAACAATGTAAGGTGTTGGTGGAGGGGTGATGTATGGTGATGTATGCATGATTGTTTTGTAAACTCACACCTCTCTATTAAAAATATATATATATAATAAAAACCTTAGTATCTATTATCCAAAAATCTCAAAAAGTAATTAGGCTTGTACGTTTGTGCAATTGTATTGGTAAAATGATGGAGTTGAGTACTACAATTGTCCTCTCTCTTTCTGTAATGTAAAAATTACTCCATCTGAATTCATTTAGGTCCTAACAATACATAGGCTTCAATGTCATCCTGAACTCCCAGCCCCCCACAACTCTCACTTTTGCCCTGAATAAGAGGCAGTGTCATGTTCCAGGGGCTGCTTAATACAAGTTTCTGACACATACTCGGAAAAGCTGAAACCCACAAAACAGCATCATCTGCAAGGAGTAAATCAGTGGTAGAATGAGAAAAAGGAGGTGGCGGTCAAGAGTTCTAATTCCAAAACAGTAACTCTGGGGGGGGGGGATGGGCTAAATCTAAAGATGTTTCTATTCTTCATTGCTACCTTAAACATTACCTAGATGTCCATAACTAAACATTGGACCCATGAACAGTGCCACCAAAAATATATTAACAGCCAGTAACTGTGCTCCTAATACTCCACTTTGCCTAGAGTTATCACAGTAATGACTATAATCAGCTTTAAGGGAGACTTGTGAATTGGGTTTCCACTCTGGTATTGGAATACATTTGGCCACTGGAAATGAAGCCTGTGTGCCCTGAAGCAGAGCTCTCGAACTTCCCTGGAGAAGGATCCACTTTTCATTTCCCAGAGGCCCCCCACCACTGATACAAAGGGGGTGCTGATACTTCACGCATCCTGGGATATGTGGGTGGTGGTTTATGAGCCCCACGCCCCAGGAGCCAGGTTGGTCATGGCTGACTGGCCGGAACTCTGTCACTAACTGAGCTGCTTGCTCCAGTCACACGAAGCCTTTCTTTCTCCCTTTTTCCTTATGGAGTCAGTCCCTTCCTTTCCTAGGTCTGGACAGGCCCAAAGATGGATCATTCTGCTTCCTTCTACCTTTTCTTACATGACAAAGATGCATTCGGATGGCTTCACGTTCCTTGTACCCGAAACCTTAACATGGCTCTCCAGGGAAGGCCTAGGGCAGCATCAAGGAGCTCAGGGCATGCAGCCACCACAGAAAAAGTTCAGTTCATCGTCTTTTAATGGGATACACCTCTCACTCCCATTTACCAACTGACAACAGAACAGCAAGAACAGCACGGAGACAAAGGAACTTGATTTCCCCTGGATCAAGAGAAGCCTCCCTGGTGACTGGGGGCCAGATGACTGACTGGAAGCTGGGGCCTCCCACCTGGGAGCAGGCACCTGACTCCCTCCAGGTCACAGACAGGCCATGTAAAGCTTCTCTACTTCAGTTTCTACACCCTCCAATCCCATATCACTGCCCCTCTCCAACCTTGGGAGAGTTAAAGTCATGCTTGGAAAGTGCTTGCAAATACTGGGCAGTAATTAATTAAAAGCTACAGCGGCACTGTCTACTGATGTCACACAAGCCAATGCATCCTCTCTTTCTTCAGGAAGAATTATGTAGAAACTCAGGGATGAGAAATTAGGCCCGTGGTGACATTATTTCACGCTTCAAGTGCTTCAACAGGAAGCATGTTAGATCACCACCCAGACACTGTACTATTTCAAATACTAGCCATTCCCACACATTTATGTGAACCTTGAGTCCCACACAGCCCTCAGTGTTTGGTGGGGCCTGGACAGCAGCATGTGCCTGTGACAGAGTTTTACCTGAGGCTGGAGATGACAAGGCTGTAGGGGACTGTGTCCTGCTCTGAGCAGCGAAGGTGGTAGATGTAGGGGTCAGTGCTTCATGGGTAGAAGCCTCTGTGGTTTGGGGAGAAGTAGATACTCTGGGGAAATGAGAAGCTGGGCTGTATTCTTCCGTCACACCAAGCCTTTTGGCTGTTTCTTTCACTGACGTGGGCACACTGGTAGGAGGGCTCAATCTGGTGGTGATAGCTACGTGAACTCGGCTCCTTTTTGTGGTGACGGCACCTTCTGTTGAGACTTGTGGCACCAGATTCTCAGGACTGGTCAGCAAGACCTGTTTCCCAGCAGTAGCCTCTACTGTTGTGGTGGCCCCTATCGGAGCTGCTGTGGTTGACGGGAGGCCCGGAGTGGCCACGGGGGGATGAGAGGTCTCACGGGTGGTGGCTGTCAACGCTGGAGACAGGTGGGCTACACCGGTGCTCATGGCTGGAAGGGTTTTCTCAGTGGAGGACTCTGTTAATTCTGGGGGCAAACGGGCCCTAGAGGGAGAGCTCGTTACTCCAGCTCCCATGGACTCTGTGTGCAAAGACACCAGAGTCAGTGGCTTTGACTCCGTAACCATTCTCTCTTGGTATGGGTTGCTCTGGTTCTCAGGGTCCCCTGTTGGATTACTGTGGAGCACTGCCGGGGACAATGCTGCTGTTGAAGTCCTAACTGAAGCCACAGGAGTCTCGCCTGCCCCAGGCAGGACTGGGGTAGAAGATGCATATGGTAAGGTGGTTTGTGAGACAGAAAGTGGGGCAGGCATAGCCGCGGTCGAGGATATTGGTAAAGGCGATGGTGAGGAAGACAGAGATGCATCAGAGGTAGATGTCACTGGATGAGTGGAGGCGCCGGTGGACGGTGAGGCAGATGAGAACAACAGGTGGGACTGTGACACTGAGGGCAGAGGCAAAGGGGGCCCCGAGGAAGAAGACAATGAGTCACCGACAGATCCAGCATCAGCGTCCAGAAGAATCAAAGTGTTTGGCACATTAACAGTGGATATGTAGGATGGAAGGCGGGATGTGTGCGTGACCAGAGCCTCAGTGGAAGGCCGAGCATATTCACCATCATAGGATGAGGTGTTACTTTTTTCGGTCTGAGCACGTGAAGAGGAAGAATAGTCTAAATGTAAGGAGTTTGAGATCTTAGCATAAGAGGTCGAACTCTCCCTCGTGTCTGAGGACGAACTGTTATCTGTAATAGACAGCAGTGTCCGTTCCCCTTTGGTGAAAGTAGATGAAACATCGGTGTGGTCTGTGTGGTCATTGGAAGTCCTCTGGTCAATATCTGTGCCACTCACGTGACTGTAGCTAATTCCAGTGACTACAAAAGGGAAAACCAGAGTTAGTTCAACCAAACAATGATACATCTCCTTAACATGCAATATAAAATCCAATAAAAAATGGAATCCATGCACTCAAGTGGGATGAAACACTTCCTTGGAGAGGGGGCTTTAGATAGCAAGCGCTGAACAGACAGTCTGGGGAGGCAGGAGCGGTCAGGGTCAGCTCTGTAGAAGAGAGGTGGCCAGGACGAGCACATGGATAAAGGCGGGGGACAGGGGCCCAAGAATATGGAAAAGGTCCAAATTCCTTCCACATCATTTTCTGATAAAAGCAAATTATATCTTTAAAGCCCTAAGACCCCAAATAGAACAATTGTTATACCTAAATGGAAAAAGGAAAACCCTCCCCACCTTCCGCTCTGTATGAGGTCCTTCTTTCCCAGGAGATCGCCCTCAGCCACAAAGTGGCTGGTCACCTTTATTTAAGCCTTCTGGCCAACATCATCCCAAACGCCTAGGCAAGCATGCAGGAAGTGGGTAGGGGGAATTTTATCTTCCTGACGTACAAGAATCCAGAGAGCACTTTACATAAAGAGCTTTGCAAAGTCCCTTCCGGGTTGCCAGCAAACGTAATCTTTCCAGTTCTGTGAGTAAACTGATAAATGTGCTGAAGGGACATGGAAAAAGAGACCCTGCTGAAGACACATCACCTCCGAGGGCACGCGAGGTGGTCTGCGAACCTGAGGCCTGGTCCGAGTCATTGGTCACGTCCACATGCTGAGTGGCGCTCTCTGTCCCTCTGAGCCCAGATGCAGAGCCCCCCGCCTCCCCAGAGGTCGTGCTCCCGTTGCTAAGGGATTGCAGCGCCTGCTCTCCGCTTCCAGGGAAAGTGGCTGAAGTGTGTGGGCTGTGGGAGCTCGAACCAGCAGTCTTGTTCTCTGCATCTGAGCAGCCTCCCAGCTCGTGGCTGTCTTCAATGGCTGAAAGAAGATTGGAAAGAGGGGTGACCGGTAAGTCCAGGATTAGAGCAACAATATGGAACATGAGGTTGAGTCTCAGGAGTAAGTCCCACCACCTGGACTATACGCTTCCTTGTGCTGTCTGAGGGTCTTTATCTGAAACTGACAATGGAAAACCGTAACTCGTGTTGTTCTTACAAACCTCAAGAGGAACTACGGACTGGCATATGTGTTCAGGGGACTGGATTTACGGGAGGGTTTATTACTTCAGTAAATAGGATCAATACTGCATTCCTGCTTGGTGGTACCTAATACACAGAGTTTATGTCAGGGAAGCTGGTGGCGGTGGTGGGGGAAAAGACTAACAACCCCATTGGGACTTAGACATTCCGACAGGCCCTGGAAACAGGCACGCATTCTTTACCTCCCACAGGTCCAGAAGTACGTGAATGAACACAGGGACTCTCACTCTACAGAGTGTCCTTTCTTGGCCTGGACACATCAGTGAGAAATGGTATTGTGGTCAGAGGTTAAAGGTGGGCTTGTTTTTTAATTTCTTTTTTAATGAATTTGATGGAGATGGAAAAGAGACATGACACATGAATAAATATCCTCTTCCTCCTTTTGGGGGGTATATATTTTATGCTATAAGCTTAAAGAATCTTAGAACTAAGATTATCAAATAAACCCATCTTTTCAGATATGAGAAAATACCTCACAATCTGACTTTGTGAGAAAACAGGCTCTTTTCCCAGTGCTTATTGCCAGTCCCAGCCCAGGCTTTCCCTGGACACCCCATGGACATATCTTGGTGGAAAACAGAGGTAAAGGTCAGTGCCAGGTGGTAAGTTCATTTCACAATAGGTTTGAATTGACTAACAGACAGGAACGGCACGGCAACAGGGATGCGTACTGGCCTAGGGCAGCACCAAGAAGGCCGGGAGCCAGAGAGAGATGGGATTTGATCCAGGCTGAAGGGCTTAAGAGATCCATGGAAGCCAACCAGGTGAGGCTTGGGAGCTGAGCGTACCTGAGCACAATATCCCTGGGCCAAGAGAAAAAGGTCTTGAATAGGAAGATGGTAAACACTCTGGTAAAGGAAATTCAGGTTTCCAGACTTAACGAAGTGAAGAGACATGACCTAAGACAGAAGGCCCTGGTTCAGAAAGGGAATGGACCATGAACTGTGAAAGGCTAGACTGCAGAATCAGTCCGCTTTGGTGATTGCAAGGAAACAAGATAAAGCAACGTTAACCCACAGTAAGATGGTTTCAGGAATTACCTCCGAGTAACTGAGCCCCAAGATCTGCTCACACTGAAATCACATTTTCCAGACTAGCCAACTGGGCATGAACTGCAGTGAGGATGGTACTGAAGAGATGTGAAAGGGAAAAGACCACAGAACCCAAGGTCTCAGTCTGAGAAGGTAAAAGTTCTGAGCCCCACAAAGGTGAGAGAGGAAGAAGATTCCTTTTGTTTAGGAGACAGACACTGTGTTTCCTGTGCATAGACACTGAAGAGCACAAATATCTTCCACCTGTGTGTGTGGTCATTCTCTCTGGATAAGCACATGCTTTTCCATGTTGTGTGAGTAGTAAAACAACGCTAATTTTCCTCATCGATTAGGATTCTCACATGCGAGAAACAGAGATATAAACTATTATTATAGTAGTGGAGCGGTATGACCTTAAGCCCATAACAAGCTTAAATGACAATACATTTTTGCTTTGGCCAACACACACTTCCCATTGATAAGGCTGCTCAGAATTGTTTTTTAAAAAAGCACTTTACACAGAAACATTATTTGAAAGGGATATCAAACATCAAGGTTTCTCAATTAGATAAACTAGACTTTATCAAAAGGAAAAACAGAACGGGAGAAAAATCAGCAAATCATATATCTGATAAAAGATTAGTATGCAGAATATGCAACTCTTACAACTCAATAATAAAATGACAACCCAACTTAAAAATGGTCAAAGGATTTGAACAGACATTTCCAAGAAGATAAAAAATGGCCAATAAGCACATAAACAGATGTTCAACATCATTAGTCATTAGGGAAACACAAATCTAAACCACAAGGAAATAGCTATAATCAAAAAGAAAATAACAAGTGTTGGTAAGGATATAGAGAAATTGGAACCCTCATACATTGGTGGGAATGTAAAATGATGTGGCTGCCATGGAAAAGTTCTGCAGAAGGTAAAACATATAGTTACCATATGACCCAGCAATTTTAAGAGAATTGAAAACATATGTCCTCTCAAAAACCTATTCATGAGTGTTCACGGTAGCATTATTCATAATGCCCAAAAGTGGAAACAACCCAAATGTCCACCAACTGACAAACAGATAGACAAAATGTGGTATATTATAATAACATATGGAATATTATTCAGTCATAAAAAGGAGTGAAGTACTGATACATGCTACAGCATGGATGAACCTTGAAAGCATTATGCCCAAAGTAGCCAGACAAGAAAAACCACACATTCTATGATTCCATTTATATGAAAGCTCCAGAACAGGCAAATCTATAAAGACAGAAAGTAGATTAGTGGTTGCCAGGGGACAGGAGGGGGGAATGGAGAGTGACTGCTAATGAACAAGGAGTTTCTTTTGGGGATGATGAAAATGTTGTGGAATTAGATACTGCTGTTGGTTGCACGACTTTGTGAATATACTAAAAACCACTCAACTGTATACTTTAAGTGGATAAATTTGTAGGGAATGTGAACTGTATCTCAAAAAAGCTGTTAATATAAAGGAAGGGTATCTCTTGATGAATGCCCAGACCAAGGTGGACCACCACTGAGGAGAAGCTGTGATTTGTCACCTTTCAGAAGCTCTGAGATTGAGGCAGGTATGGAGGTGAGGGCTAGGTGATAAGGAGTGGGAGGATGTGGGCAGAGAAGTCCTTGAGCTGTGTGTGGGAGCGGCAGGTAACAGCAGCAGCTCCTTGAAAATGTACCAGAAAAACTGGAGGCAGGGAGGGACAGGGGGAGGCCATAGGTATATCTCTATCAACCACCTAGAATAATGCCTGGGGAAAAATTTAACTGGAGGGGCCCAAGGGAGTTATTTCATTAATGCATGGTCCTTATATGCTACAGAAGATTATAAACATAGTAAGTTCCCTCTCCCTGCCATGTGGTACAGTTCTGTGAAATGAAAACTTACTTGAACGTTCATCACGTGTTGCTGAGGAATCCAGGCTTTCTGAGGAAGATGTAGACAAAGACTCAGTGGATGGCTCAGAGTAACTCCTAGCACCCAAGGCTGTGTTACTTCCTTCTGACTGCTGAGCTGGGTCAGGAAACTGGGTCAAAGCTGAAGAGCTCACAACTTCAGGGTATGAAGTAGAGCTTCCTGTCACATCTGCCAATGTCTTGCTGTTAGTCAAGGGCAAGTGTGCTGTGCTCCCTGCACCTCTGATGGATGGGACTGACCCAGACACAGCCTCTGTCTGAGAAGTGGAACTTCCATTTTCTGCATCAGAGCTGCCGGCAAGCTGATGTTCTCTGAAGGCTATGAGGGGTCACAGGAAAAAAGGCCATTACGTGGATGTGAAAGAGATCCCTCAACAACTGAAAAACGATTCCTCTCTGAGTAACAGAGCAATACAAAGTGTTTTTAAACATGTGCAAAGTGGCAGAGTGATCGCTAGGCTTGAGTGTTTTATTCACGTTCCCATGAAAAGTAGTCAAGGGAGTAAGTGTGTCATGTCCAGCAAACAGGACATGTATAAAAACAGTGCATAGTCAGACGCACTTTTCTACAAGGGTTAGAATAGTAATAAAGACTATCCTAATTCCAAAGCAGAGCGAAAAAATCAACCATTGGGAGCATGAATTTGGGGGAATTTATATTTGTACATTTTATTTGTAAAGATGATCTATATACAGAACAGCTGGAGCTAATTTTAGAATGTGTTGGCTGTGATGCTGCAGAGTGAAAAGAAGATGAAACTGACAGTGAGAGCCCCGAGGCGGAGGTCTCAGCTCTGTTGATTAATGAGCTAAATGACCACACACTCATTACTTACCTCCTCTGAGCCTTACTTTCCTCATCTATAAAAAGTGGGAGGATAAACCTACAACTTCTCTAATCAAAAAAAAAATTAATTACAATAATTTAAAAAACAACATGCTGAGTGAAAGAAACCAGACACAAAGTACTACATATGGTACAATTTCATTTGTGTAAAATGTAAATATAAATAAATATAGAGAGACAGAATTAGATAAGTGGTTATGTGGAACTGGGGAAGGATAGAGGGACTGAGAGGAGACTGCTTGAGGGGTATGGGGTTTTTCTTTTTTGGAGTAATGAAAATGTTCTAAAATTGATTGTGGGGATGAATGCACAACTTTGTGATTATACTAAAAGCCACTGATTGTACACTGTGGCTAGATTGTAGGGTGTGTGAATATAGCTCAATAAAACTGCTTTTTAAAAAAAAAAAAAAGGAGGAGGAATAATACACGTCCAACAATGTTCTCAAAAGGATGAAAATCAAAAGGTGATAGTGGGGTATAATAGACAGAGGAGCTGGTGGTATCTAAGGATACATTTTTCTTCAGAGATTGCAAATGTCTATCTTTAAATGGCCATAATAGCTCAAGTAAAGGTTGAGCACTTACTTGGGGAATCATTTTGCCAAAATCCCATCAAGGTCTCAGAGGATGCAAGTCCAAATCCATTTTCTGTTGATGGCTCAATGAATCCCCCAACCCCTGGATTCCCGATTGTTCTACTGTTTCTTTTCAATTCTTCCATAGCAGGTGAAGAACGGACTGACGCTGAAGTGGTGGCAATTCCAGAGTACTTGGGAAAGCTGTCTGTCTTGTTTCTAGGTCCCAGACTGACAGTTAAAGACAGGGGCATCTTTGGGCCACCATCGGTGACCGTGGTGGCTACATGCCCACTCTTTGTCTGACTGACCGAGGGGCTACTACTGAGAGCAGGGGAGTTGTTCAACTTCTTCATATTTCCAGAAGCTAAAACAGAAGAAAACATGCTTCAAAACTCAAGGGTTTAATAAAATCAAAGATGCATCTAGATAAAAATAACGTTTATTACATTTTGGTAGACAGCTCTAGGGCTTGGGGACCTAGTCCCGATATAAACTTTCACATATGCTTGCACACACGTGTGACCAGGACACATGCATTCACGCTCTCCTTGCTAGCTCTAACTCTCATAGGAGCAGTGAAGTCATCTGTCTTCATGAAAAGCTTGTGCATACCCTCCACAAGAGAGAAGAGAAAGACTCTACACATTATTTGCTGTGGTTTTTATAGTGGAAGGGGAGAACATCTACTGCTGAATTCTACATTACAGCTTAAAAGGACAGGGCATTGCAACGAGGTACAGCTTTTTGTTGGTTTTTTGTTTTGTTCTGTTTTAGCAACGTAACCTTTTTGTTCAAATACTGTTATACTTCAAAACCCAATACATAAAATAAACAAGAGTGGGGTGTCACCTCAGGGTGTCACCACTGAGGGAGGCCTAGGACTCTGCAGAACACAGCTGGAGCACTACTGGCCTAGAACAATAATTCCCAGCCTGGACACCATCAAGAGCTGTTTATCTCCCCCCACCTCCTGGCTACCATAAACTTTATGTCTTAAAAGACTTCTCAACCAAACTGCATTTATTAAGTAACAGAACTTCTGTTCAGCAGGAGACACTCATTGTTACCCCCCTCCCATGAATTTGATTTAATTCCATCCCCAAACAAACAGGCTTCATTATTTAGCTAGCCTCATTAGGCTCTGGAGACCAGCTCTCAACCATTCGTACAATTCCAATGGGCCTCTAGGAGATCAAGAACTCCAGGCTGGAAACAGTTTTTCTACACCTAAAGAAATGGATGTCAAAAGCCTTGAGAATTAGATTTTACACCATCAGTCAAAACATGCAGACGGCTATGCAGAAGTCTGAGTGGTTCGCTGATAGTTGCCTTCCACAGAGAACTTTCCAGAGGACACCCAAGAACTGACCTCCAAAATTGTATATTAAAATCCTCATTCCAGAGCACACTCAGTTCCTGAGCCAGGAATAAACGGCAGGAAAGCTTAGCGAGTGGGCAGAAACATAGCTGGCAAGACTCAAAGGCAAGAAAAGAAGGTCGTTTTCTTTTTCTTTTTAAGGGGAAAATAATAAAAGCACTCTATACCTATCTAATGAAAGGCCTCAAGCTGTTCATTGTGACTGAGAAGAGGGAAGAAGGAAATTGTCATTAATAAACAGTTTCTTGAAGTCCAGGCCTATGTACAGTTCTAACCCAAAGCACAAATAAATATTAGGTAGAGTGAGAGAGAGAGAGCGCCCAAGAAACAAACAGGTCCCTCTTACTCTTACTCGAAACCACAGACCCAGCTATACCTAGAACAGAGCTGCAGCTCTAGTCACTGGACCCTAATGAGGACAAAACAAGGATGCAGGCGATCGTAATCCAGCAACTGAAAGAAAGGAACAGAAAGACTTGGACACAAAAGTAGAGTCCCAAGCTACTCAAACCCATCCCTCCCTAAAAGCAAAAAAAAAAAAAAAAAGCATAATAGAGATATGCCCTAAATCCTTATTCAACCATTCCGGCCTAACCTCATTAGAATTATCTTCTGTACCTACTAAGTTACAGCCTCATCAGATTGCTGGAGGTTCTTTCAAAACACTTTTATTCCCAATACCTGGCATCAATTCATTCATTCAAGGTTCTCATGAAAATTCAGGGGCAGCCATGTCAGACTCACCAGAATTGCCCAGGCCTGTCCACCTCCAGTGATTTTATCCAACCAGTGACCACAGAAATACAATCACAAAGTTACAAATGCTGACACAAAGGAAAACAGCTATGTTTTCCTTGACCCTGAGGACTCTGTAGCACATTGCTTCATCATCTCACCATTGTCATCTTTATTAAAAGCTACCATTTATTGACCAGTTGAGATGTGCCAGGCATTGTGCAGAGCAGTTTATATACATAATCTCATTTAATCTCCACAGTAAAGCTATGGCATGGATGTGAGTATTTCCGTAGAGTTGGTGCCTCTTAATAAAAGGTGTAAACGTTGGGTTAAATTCATCTACAATCGCCACTAAGTGAGCACCTACTAAATAAATCTAAGGGGAAATATACCACATCTCTAATCACAAGGCCAACATTATTGATATTCTATAATTGTCCTTCCTTGCTCATTTGTATCCTTGAAGCAGCCATTTAAAAATGGGAAGACCATCCATTTGGGAGTGGAAACAAACCATGTTCCCTAATCTTTATAAAACAAGTGGAAAGGATGCCTATTTATCTGGTAAAAGTAAATGGGTCACTCTCCAATAGCAATACAAAGCACTGGAAAGTTGGGCATGTATCAGAATGCTCACTCTTGACTTTGCTGCTATCCAGAACTTGACAAAAGTATAGCTGAAGCTATTTGAGAACAATATCTTAAATCTACAATCATCTGAGTATTTTATGCTCTCCCACTTTACAAAATGAAATCACCACAAAGCAATTTACCGGAACCACATTAGCTCAGCTACTCACAGAAATACTTTCATGAGTTGAAATCCATTATTAGACCCTCAGATCCTTTTGAGGTTCTATATAAGGTATCACCTTTTAAAGAACATTAGCACAATTTCCACCAAGTAGCAATTGAGGGCATTTTCCATTATGATCCTCAAATGTTCCTTATATAAATAGCCCTTTTAGACTTCATGCCCACATAACACCTATGCCTATGGATGGAATTATATGCCTACTTTATCTGACAACAATCGCATGCCCCACCCTGTTTCCCTTTGTGCCCTGGTTTCCAGGAAGCTCAGTACTAAATTTAGTGCTCAATTGTAGCCACTCTCACACAATTCAACATACACATATCTCTTTCCTCATTCAGAAGAGAACTTTTTTCCTGTTTGTTGCTTTATTTATTCCCCCCCCATGACCAAACAGTACAATTTTCATTATAGAAAATATGGAAAGTATAGAAAGATGTAAATAGAAAAAATAATCATTGCAAGTGGCTTCCAATCCCTTTTAAAAATGTGTTTTAATTGCCTGACTCTACCTGCTTTAATACTGAAAGGCATATGATTTATTTTTGGAAGCAGACAACTCCTGGCTACTCCCGCCTCAGAAGAGGTCATGCATGTTTCTATGCAGCAGAGTGAGGAGATGAAATGAGGTGCAGAATACCAAGGTCGAGTGTGTTTGGAAACTTGTTTCTTAGCACCATTCCCCTGGTGCCGAGCTCCTAGCTCACCACCCTGGTGCATACCAAGACAGGAACATCGCTAATCTGACTGGCCTAAGTGCTAGACTTTCATGGGGTCACATTTACAAGTGGATGGAGTGGCCAAGTGTCAAAGGCACAAGCCAGCACTGCACTCCCTCTTGGCCTCTGTTATCTCTTAGAGCTGGCTGCCTGGGTCAGGTCAGCTCCGGGTCTGCCTTTGGCAAGTCCTGCCAGCTCTCTCTCAGCACTCTCGCCTGTGTGCCTAGAGTGCCCATATCGTGCAGTCAGAAAAGGGTAGTAACATCTCAATGTTTAGATTTCAGGGAAGGTAGGAGTTATACCAGAGCTCTGTTTAGGGAGGCTGCAGGTTTAAAATGAAGCAGAACTCTGTTTCCCATGTGGTTTCAGTTCCTTATGCATGTCTCCTCTGGGATGCCCACAGGGAGGAGGGGAGGTTGGCAGGCTGGATTTACACATTCTTGGATCCTAGTCCTCTCCAAGTATCTAAGAGGGAGGCAGAAGTCTACGTAGAACAGAGCACACAGTTCACTAAGAAAAACGAGAAATGCTCAGCAAAACACTCAAGGAATACAAAAGAAATGGTGAAACTCTCTGTGACAGTTTGAATTTGGTGAATCCAAAAAAAAGATTATGTTCTTGAACTAATCCATTCCTGTGGGTGTGGGGCCCTTCTGACTGGACGGTGACTCAGCTTGGGTCTCCACCCTCTTACCAAAGCTTTTTAAATGGAGACACAAAGAGAGACACGCAGAGAAAGGAAGCTGCCATTTTGACCTGCCCATGTGAGAGAGAGGACTGGAGGACAGCCAGCAGCCAAAGCTTAAGCACAAAGCCCCCAAGAGGCTGACGGAGCAGCTCAAGGCTGAAGAGACGAGCCTTATGCCTGATAGCCCACAACTGAACTAGGGAAGAAAGCAGAGCTGCCGAGACTGAGAGAGGAGGCCCAGAAAGAGATAAACCCTATGCCTGGTCGCCCACAGCTGAGCTTCGGAATATGGTAGATTCTGGAAGGAAAGGCATGGTCCTCGACAGAGATTGGCTGCCATCTTGCTTCGCCACATGACAGGTGGCTTTGGTGAGAAAGCATCTCACCAAACAAGGTGAGATAGTGCTCTGATTTGGATTTTCAGGGTCTCCGAATTATACGATTTCCCCCTAAAATATCCATCATAAAAGCCAACCCATTTCTGGTACTTTGCATTGGCAATCCTGAGGTGAACTAAGACACTGCAAAAGTTAAAAGTATAAGGTTCAAAAAGGACCAATGCCTAAAGAATGTGATAGCCAAATCTGTTTCTCTTTTTTCTCCTTTTTTAGGAGGCACCAGGGACCAACCCAGGACCTCCCAGGTGGGAAGCAGGCGCTCAACTGCTTGAGTCACATCTGCTCCCCAAATGTTTCTAATGTTGAAAAATATAGGTAAGCATATAGTAATATCCGGTAAAGTTGGAAACAGGCTAATTTTCAAATATACCACAGTAATATGTTGGATTTAAATTATAAATATTAAATGGCCCTGACCAGAATCAAAATGTAGCTTCCTAGAAAATGCTTCCTTTCCACTATTTAGTAAAGTTGGTTGTAAATCACTGAACCACAGAACTTTGGAGCTGGAAAGGATCATAGCTTTTATTCCATCTAACCAATGTATATGAATAGTCTCAAAAAGCAATCTCCTAAAAACATGAATCATAAATTATATCCATGCCCAGTCAGCAAGAAACTGTATGTAGGGTATACAGAAGAGGAATTGGCTGCTTTAAAAATAGGCATTACAAAAACGACCTCTGGGTTTAGTTTTTGTTTTGATGACATAAACGTAAACTCCTTGTCTTGCAAAATACTTCTAAAAACCTCTGACCTAGAAAATTTGCAAAATGGCAATCTTTGAAGCAACCTAACTTCTATTTCCCAAGAAGAGTTCCAACTCTCTCTGTCCTGCTCCCTGTGGCATGACAATGAAAACACAAGCAGCTCACACAGACTCTAAATAAAGTCCCAGGGTAGAGAAAAGAAGGGCAGAGTTTTTAATATTCTCTTTGACCTGTGGATGGATGTGCCCTGTGAGGGGATCCTGTCCGTGTGAATCCCCATTACTCCTCAACTGTACCTTGTTTGGAGGTAGTGGAAATGTAAGAGAAGTACAGGCACAAACTTGTTCTCAAGAGGATTACATGCTATCTGGACAGATAAGGCATTAGATAACCTAGTGCCACAAGGGTTACAGCACAGTCTTTAAATCACTGGGGACCCGAGGGTTAAAGAAAGGCTTCATAGAAATGGAATACCTAAGCTGAGCCATAAACAATGAGAAGGAATTGGATTGGCAGAGAGGGAGAAGAGTAGGCTACAGCTGCAGTTATTAGTTTCAAGCCTTGCAAACACTTGCATTGGGTATTTCGTTTTCAAGGTGGCACCTTGAAAACTATAGCTGTGTATTTTTTTACCATCGAAGGAAACATTTTTGCAATAATGAAGAATAAATAAAAGTCTAATTCTTAATCGAATGCTACAATGCTCACCATTTCATTCTCCCCAACATGTAGCCTCTTGTGTAAGAATACACAGCAGTATCACCTAGTCTTTGTTGTACATTTATGTGTGTCCATGTCAGCATAGGGCAGGATGTTAGTGAGCAGAAAGATCTACAGTAGCCACCAGACCAACTATTACTTTCCTCCTTACACAAAAAAAAACATATTTTAAAGATGAACTTCAACAGTGAAATGAATCATGCAGATTCACTCCAAATAGGTAATGGCATTTACTTAATGTCTTTTCCCCTTAGGCCCCGTTTTGGGTCTGTAGCTAGCTAGCTACACACATTGACTTAATTATATTTTGAACGATTTCAGGGTTAAGTGAGGGATAGAAGTACTCACAGGAAGGATGGTCTGAGGGAGGGGAGTAAGCTGGTGTCCTGGAAAAAGTCAGAGAAGAGAGCCCGGCTTCTGCAGAATCTCTCTCCCTGGAGAGCACGGTCTGGCCTCCCAGGGCTCCAGCAGGAAGAAAGGTCTGGCGTGAGAAAGTCGTGACAGCCACTTGGGGGTGTACAGTCACTTCTTCTGGCAGTGCACCCCATGAGGTTCCGCTTTCTGTTTGAGAAGGGGCAATTCTTTCTTCCGACTCTGAACTGCTGGACGCCAGGTGAAGCCCTTCTAAGGCTGGAACCAGACAGCAGCGATTAAAATCCCACCAGCAGACTTCCAAGTCTTTAGTGGGATCAACCCTAACCTCTATAAGATTTGTAAAGGCAGGAAGAAATTAGGGGCAGTTATTCCTCCTATGAAAAGTTAACTCCTGAAAGAGCGACCAAAAACCAGGACAAAGACCATTTTTAGATCTCATAAACAAAAACTTTGCATTTTGTGGCGAAATTATCAGAAAAGGGTGCACTGAAGCTAAGTATCAAATGATACAGAACCAGAGCTTAACAAGTAAGCATCAGACCTCATCACCCGCACTACACGAGGCTGGTCCCAGGGTTTTCTTGAATTCAACAGAAACAAAATTCTCTCTGCATGCCCAGTGAAACTAGGCAGCAACACGTGCAGGTTTCCATCATTCAAGGAGGAACATAAAATACTGTCCTATGTGTTTTTCACAGAAGTGAGTCCCCCATCCAACCTCCTGTCACGAGGGCATACAGGCCATGACTAAGTCCCTTCCTCTCCATCCTGCTGCCACAGGCTCCTCCTCAGCACCTCGTGTCTGGGTTCTGTGTCTGTCTGGGTGGTCTCACTCACTCCAAATTCCTTTCCTCAGACAGCTTGTACATGCCTGCCTGAGACTCCTCCCCCAAATCACTTTAATCACGTCACTCCCTTGTTCATGACTCTTCCTGACACATCAAATCTATGCTGCCAGATTTTCAAAGTCCTCCATGATTGTGCCTGACCCCATCCACACACCTGCTCCTCAACCCAGTGCGCATCCTACGACCTCCCCCACGGAAGGCTGCTAGCCTTGCTGCCCCACAAAGAAGCCACACTTCTTTCTCTCCTCTGTATATTCACTCATATTATCCAGGTTTCCCACTCCTCGAGAGCCCTCTCACCTCGTTCAGATACACAGAGTAAGGCTCAAATTCCAGCTATGAAACCTGTTAGCTGTCTGACCTACACAGGCTGGGTTAATTAACTTCTCTGAGCTTCAGTTTCCAGATTCCTAAAATGAGAACAATATGACCTCACAGACTTTCTGTGACAGCTGAGAGAACAGACCTGTTGGTATAGAGTAGGTACCTATTCAGTGCTAATTTTCTTTGCTTTCCCTTCCTCAATCAAATATTACCCACTAAGCCCCAGTTTCTTCTTGAAACTCTTTACTAAAAATGGCAAACGACCCAGCTGTGTAGATATTAACAAGAACAACCATTTGAGCCAAATCAACACAAACGATACCTAAGCCTGGCTGTCTTTCCCAGCCACCCATCCCACTGGACCTGGTACCTCTGAGATCTTAATGTGTGGCAGGATCCCTGGCTGAGGTTTGGACTCAGACTGGCCATGGGACACTGATTCTCTCAGCAAATGTGCACCCTCATCTGGTCTGTATTTAGAACTCAATTAACCACAGCATGTCACAAATGGAGCCTGAGCTACACATCTGATCCACCCCAGCCAGGACCCATGGATGGGTGCAGCGGTTCAGAATGGAGTGAGGGGAGGTTGGAAAATATTTTTCATCACTAGACATACATGAAGAAATGAACATCATTGCAAAATCTCACCTGAGGAGTTGCTCTGGGAGGTCAGAGCTGTTGCTATCTCCAGTGAGTACCCACTAGGGGAAATGGTGAAATTTTTTCCACTTAGAGAGTCGTTTCTTCCTCCAGCATCTGCTGTTCCAGTTAGTGGAGTAAAGTCTTCTGGAGCATTAGAAGAAGAATGGCTCTTTCTGGGGGTCTGAATCATCACACCCTCTTTGGAGGCCATGGCTGAAAGGGTCACTTGATCCTGATAAAAGGTGATGTTTTCTATGTGGGGTTCAGTGTTACTTTCTGGCCAGTGGTTCCTTACATGACCTAAAACAATAAGAAAATGGATCAGTGAGAACTTGTTGGCTTCTAAAAAGAAAAGCAAACCTTCAGAAATGACCCCATGAGCAGATATTATCAGTAAAGAAGTGGATTCAAGTCGAATAATACCACCTTTCGTTTATTCCCACATTAGTTATTCTTACAGTCCAGTGGAAGAAGTTATAAAGCGACAATAAAGTACAGGATTAAATTTTAAAATAAAGGATGAAAATGACAGAGACATTCATGGGGCTCAGGAAAGAACACCTGAATCTGTGGTATCTGGGCAGGCCCAGAAAGGGATGTGGAGGAGGGAAGACAGATCAGAGTGATGGGAAGATGCACTTCATCAGAGCCAAGGTGGTAGGAGGGTAAAAGATGGCAGCGCTCAATCCTGACACCTACCTTGTAGGCAGGAAGCATGACATGTGTAAATCGGTAAACATTGGCAATATTGTTAAAGACTTAGTAATGGAAATACTTTTGATGCAATAATTTCATTTTCATGGAATTTATCCTGAGAAAATACTCAAGAATATGGACAAAGATTTAACTGTATGGATGTTCATTACAGCAAGGAGGAGGAGGAGGAGGTAGAGGAGAAGGAAGACAAAAACCCTACAGCAGGAGATCAATCACATCAGTTATGATACATTCATGTGAAAGGGTAATATGTGATCATTAAAAATGATGTTACAGAAGGATAAAGAAAGTCATTCTGGAGGTATTGTTGAATTAAAGCAGAGGCTTTGCTAATCTCTTCCACAACCTTCCTGCCATGGTGTGAGCCAGCCTGCACTCCCACTGTGGGTCCCTGTCCCTGTCCTGGAGGAAACAGAACCACACCTATGCACATTCTGGGGTGACTGTATGTCAGTGCCTATCTATCAGGTGGCAGCCTGAAAGACTGAACCAGCAAATTCCTCTCTGGCTTGCACTCCCAGATTTGCCCTTCTGACAGAAGCAGCTTGCTAACAGCTAATGCAGTGTAAGACACAATTAAGTCAAAACAGTCTGGGGCAAAGGATTACCTACATAAAGTCATACAATACAGCACCAGGAGGAAGAGAAAGAAAGCCTATTTCATATGAAGCAGATGAGGTATTCGAATTTAACAGGGGAATTCCTAAGGTCACTAAAAAGCATAAGCCCAGGGAGGGGACCCTGTACTTCACATTCATCTCAGGCTCATCTTCTTGATAAGTAAGCTAAACTTTGAGGGAGAGGACCAGCCCAAACAGGGAAAATTTGCAAAGGATGTGTGTTGGTTTGTTTGCGTTAGCTCTTGGCACTCAAGAAAATCTCTGTCATATTACTAGCTGACACAAACTTAAGGAATAGACAGCTTAGGGACTAAATTCCAGAGTCAACACATTAAAAACTAAAATGTACAGTATGCAATAAAAAATTATACAACAAACAGAGGCACAGGAAATGATAGCCCAAAGGAACAAGATAAAAATCCAGACCATCAACAAAGAACACCAGATATTGAACATACAGGAAAAAGGTTATTTTAAAAAATGACCCTCAATATGCTCAAGGAGATCAAGGAAAACATAGAAAAAGAAGTAAAGGGTATCAGGAAAGTAATGAATGAATTATATGGGAATTGCAATAAAGAGACAAATTTTAAAAGGAACCAAACAGAAATACTGGAGTTGGAGGCCAAAATAACTAAAATGAAAAATTCCCTAGAGGGATTCAACAGCAGATTAGAGCTGGCAGAAGAAAGAATCAGTGAACTCAAAGACAAGATAACTAAAATGATTCGGCCTGAGGGGCTGAAAAAAATTTTTTTTTAAAATACAAACAGAATCACTACATATATATGCAATACATAACACATATATTGGTATGCTTGACCTGTAGGACACTGTCAAGCATACCAATATATGCATTATGGGAGTCCCAAAAGGAGAAGAAAGAGAGAAAAGGGCAGAAGGAATACAAAGCAATGATGGCAGAAAACTTCAAAATATAACAAAAGCCATGAATATGCACGTTCAAGAATCCCCGTGAATTCCAAACAGGATAAATGCAAATAGAATCATGCCTAGATACACAAAAGTCAAATTGTGAAATGCCAAGGACAAGGAGAGAGTTCTGAAAGCTGAAAGAGAAAAGCAACATGTTATGTACAAGGCAGTCCCAATGATTTTAAATGATTTCTCATCAGAAACATTGAAGGCAAGAAGGCAGTGGAACAAAATATTTAATGTACTAAAAGAAAACAACTGCAAACCAATAATTTTATACACAGTGAGACCGTCTTTCAAAAATGAAGGAGAGATTAAGACATTCCCAGGATAACAAAAGCTAGGGGACTTTTCACCACTAGACCCTGCCATACAAGTAATGCCAAAGGGTGTCCTTCAGACTGAAAGAAAAGGACACTAGACAGTGGACTGAAGGGCATAAAGAAATAAAAACCTCTGGTAAAAGTAACCATATGACTATAACTGCCAGGTCTATCATATTGTATTTTTTGGTATGTAACTTCATTTTTTACTTCTTACAGGATATAAAATTCAAATGCATAAAAAGTAATGATAAAACTATGATTTTGGAATACAATGTATAAAGATATAATTTGTAACAAGTACAAATAAAGGTGGAGGAATGGAGGGGTATAGAAACAGGGTATGTCTATGTTATTGAAGGTAAGTTGTTACCACATGAAACATGACTGTTACAGATTTAGCATGTAAAATTTAAGCCCAATGGAAACCACAAAGAAAAATATATGAAAAATATAAACACAAAAGATGAGAAGGTACTCAAAATGGTACGACATAAAAAATCAAGTAAATATAAAATTAGGCATTAATGGAAGAATTGAGGGGCAAAAAAGGTTAAGACTTACAAAGACTAAATAGCAAAATGGCAGAAGAAAGTTCTGTATTATCAGTAGTTACTTTAGATGTAAATGGATTAAAGTCACCAATCAAAAGGCAGAGATTGGCAGGATATATATAAAAGCATGACTCAAGTGTATGCTGTTTGCAAGAGAATTACCTTAAATGCAAAGCCCCAAGTAGGCTGAGTGAAAGGATGGAAAAAATGAATCATGCATATACTAAACAAAAGAGAGCTTGATTTTTAGCATCTTGATACTAATATCAGATAAAGTAGACATTAAGTCAAAAAATTTCATAAAGCACAAAGAAGTTCATTATATACTGGTAAACAGGTGAATTCAACAAGAAGATATAACAATTATAAACATACATGTACCTAACAGCAGAATACAAAAATATATGAAGTAAATAGTGACAGATTTGAAGGGAAATATAGGTAGTTCTACATTAATAGAAGGAAACTTCAATATACTACTTTCAGTAATGGATAGAACATCTAGACAGAAGATCAATAAGGAAAGAGAAGATTTGAATGATTCTATAAATCAACTAGACCTAACAGACATATAAAGAACACTTCACCCAATAGCAGCAGAACACACATTCTTCTCTAGCGAACACAGATCATTCTCTAGGATAGACCACATATTAGGTCACAAAACAAGTCTCAGTAAATTGAAAAAAAAAACATTGAAATTATACAATGTATCATCTCCAACCATGATGCTAGAAACAACAGAGGGATAACTGGAAAATACACAAATACGTGGAAATTAAACACTTTTACTATTATTATTTTTGAGGTACCAGGGCTGGGGATTGAACCGGGACCTCGCATGTGGGAAGCCAGCACTCAACCACTGAGCCACATCATCGTCCCTAAGTTGTTTTTTTTCATTTGTTTGCTGTTTTTGTTTGTTTGTTTCTAGGAGGCACCAGGGACTGAACCTGGAACCTCCCGTGTGGGAAGCAGGCACTCAACCACTTGAGCCACATCCACTCCCCAAACAATGCGCTCTTAAACAGTCAAAGGGTCAAAGAAATTAGGACATATCTTGAGGTAAGTGAAAATAAAAACACACAATATACCAAAACTTATGGAATGAAGCAAATGCAGTGCTTAAAGGAAATTTATAGTTCTAAGTGCTAATATTTAAAAAGAAGAAAGATCTCAAATCAGAGATCTACCTTCACAACTGGGGACTCTAATAAAAGAGCTCACCCAAAGCGAGCAAAAGGAAGGTAATAACAAAGATTGGAGCAGAGATAAATGAAATAGAGAATATAAAACAGTAGACAGAATCAACAAAACCAAAAGCTGATTCTTTGAAAAGATCAATAAAATTGACAAAATGTTAGCTAAATGACAAAGAAAAAGAGTGAGGATGCAAATTACCAAATTCAGAAGTGAAAGGGGAGACATTACTACCAATCTCACAGAAATAAAAAGGATTATAAGAGGATGCTATGAACAATTGTATGCCAACAAGTTAGATTACCTAGATGAAATGGACAAATTCCTAGAAACATAAAAACTACCTACAGTGATTCAAGAAGAAATAGCTCAGAAAAGAAACCCTCATATCTATAATTAACTTTTGTCAAAGATGCTAAGTCCACTCAGTGGGGAAAGAATAGTCTCTTCAACAAATGGTGCTATGAAAACTAGGCAGCCATATGCAAAAGAATGAAGGTGGACACCTACTTCATACCATATATGAAAATTAACTCAAAATGGATCCAAAACCCAAGTATAAAAACCAAAATTTTAAGGCTCCTAGAAGAAAATATAGGGAATCACCTTCAGGACCTGTGTCAGACAATGGTTTCCTAGACTTTACACCAAAAGCATGTGCAACAAAAGAAAAATAAATAAATGGGACTTGATCAAAATTTAAAACTTTTGTGCAAAGGGCCTCAAACAGGAAAATAAACAGAAAACCTATAGAATGGGAGAAAATATTTGGAAACTACTTATCTGATAAGAGCTTAATATCCAGAATATATAAAGAAATCCTACAACTCAGCAACAAAAGGACACACAACCTTATATTAAAATGGGCAAAAAGACTTAGACATTTCTTCAAAAAAGACATACAAATGGCCAATAATTGTACATGAAAAGATGTTCAACACTGTTGCCATTAGGGAAATATACATCAAAACCACAATGAGATACCATTTCACACTCACTAATGGCCACTATTGAAAAAAAAAAATCAGAAAATAAGAAGTGTTGGAGAGGATGTGAAATAGAAACACTCATTCATTGTTTTGGGGAATGTAAAATGGTGTAGCCACTGTGGAAAACAGTTTGGTGGTTCCTCAGAAAGTTAAGTATAGAATTACCATATGACCCAGCAATCCCATTCTAGGTACATACCCAAAAGAACTGAAAATAAGGACATGAACAGCTATTTACACGCCAGTGTTCATAGTGGCATCATTCACAATTGTCAAAAGATGAAAGCAACCCAAGTGTCTGTTAACCAATGAATGAATAAACAAAATGACACATTCGATAGAATATTATTCTGCCAAAAAAGGAATGAAGTTCTGATACAATATGGATGAACCTTGCAGACATCATGTTAAATGAAATAAACCAGATACAAAAGGACAAATACTGTTTGATCAGTGCTATATAATGTGAGCCACAAATGCAAGCCACATAGGTAACTTTAAATTTTCTAGTAGTTACATTTTAAAAAGCAAACACAAACAGATTAAATTAATAAGTATTTTATTTAATCCAACATATCCAAAATATTTCAAAATGTAATCAAAATAATAATTATTCAGATATTGCACATCTTTTTTTTTTTTTTTTTTTTTTTTTTTGGTATAAAATCTTCAAAATCCAATGTGTATTTTACAATTCAGATTAGACATATTTGAACGGCTCAATAACCAAATGCGGCTAGTGGCTACCAAATTGAAGAGTTCAGTTCTAGATCAATGGTTCTCAACATTTTCCCCACTCTGGTCTACTCTTTCCAGAGGCAGCAGCACACCTGTTATGGGGGGAAGGGGTGATTAGAAAAACTTTCAATAAGTGATTTAAAAATTTACTAAGCAGAATCATTTCCCCCCAAATCCTTTGATAACTACTATTGTTGATGTCTCATATTCTGCTTCCTGTAGGTGATCATTAACAGAAGCTTCCTGGAGGGGAAGGGACGTTGTCCAGGCACCTGGGACTCTAGGGCCCAGTCCCAGATAGGCAAGGCCCACACCCAGCTAGATGTGGGATGTAGAGGGAGATTTCTAGGGGCAGTCACAAAGTCCCTAAGTTCAACTTGAAACCCTGAGGTTATGGCCAGCAGTGACCCACAGGGCATGTTCTCTTTGATCTTCCTATCTGAGTTGCAGAGGCTCCCCACCCAGAGGAGAAGGTAAAACATTTTGAGGACTACTCTCTGCCCTCTTGGTTATTTGGGCATAAGGTGAGAAATTATTCTCAAAGGAAGCCAGAGAAAAAGTGATTGTGGGGAGGCAGAAGGGACTCCAAACCCATGCCCCAAAGCTGGCAAACCATGAGCAAAGGAAAAGAAATGGAATTTAGCTCTATTACAGCCTTCAGACAAACGTGAGACTTAGCCATCGTTAAGTGTGACTGGGCCTTTGAGGAAACAGCGATGTCCCCCTTTTCAGGGAACAAGGCATAGAAGTCTTAGATCCCAGTGATTTCAGGGAATTCTATTACAGATTCTAAGAGTAAAAGAATGGCCATATGCACACCTAACACTGAGCCTTGCTCTCTGCCTGGAATGATGACTAAAGATGTAAGAGAGAAAATATGCACACCATAAACAAAATTAAAAGCAAACAATAGTCCTGCAGTATCCTGAATAACGCTATCACTGAAAACAATTGAAAATGCTGAATAAAGTACTTTTCAAAAGTATTTCTAAATGCATTGTTAAGCTGTCAAGTAAGTATGGAATGAAATCTTTTGAGGCCAAAAATGAACCAAGAGCAAGATTTCAGAGAGGTGAGCTCATTCTGAAGCTGGCAGCTGCTCTGGGGGCATCTGCTCAACCTTTGTGACCTTGAATTTTTGTTCTGATGGCCATGGGGATGCAGGAGACGGGAGACAAAATTCTCAAGGAGGGAGTCTAAAAAGAAACTTGTGTATGAAGCTGGGACCCAAAGGATTACACCTTGGATGTAAGATGAATAGAAACAAGCTTGCTCTGCAGAAGGAGACAGCAAGAAAATCTGGCCCTTCAATTTTGGCTTTAGGTGAAAGAAAAAACTAATCTCATCCAAGAATTTATAAACATAAAGCTAGCCCTCATGTGGGTGAGCAGCACAAATTCACATAACCTGTGTAATCTAAACCTAGCTGATTTTATATTTAAAAGTGATCCTAAACCTTGTGAATACACTAAAACCACTGGATTATGCATGCATTCTAAAAGGTTGAATTTTATGGTATATGAAATATATCTCAAATATATATATCCATACATCCTGTTGATAATGGGGGTAGGGGAGTGGTCCTGGTAGGTAGTGCAGAAACAAAGGCAAATCCTCTTCAGATGAACACTTTCAATCAAATTTTAGTTACTGATAAAATTGTAAGGAATAGAAGATGACAGTCAAAAATCACAAAATACATTTGGAAACAAGGCTCCCATAAGCAAAAGTGACAGAAACTACAGAAAGCAAAATTAGATAGTCAAATACTTCAAATCCTGGAATTATCAATGAATATAAAACAAATATAAGATTACATTAAAAGAAATAAGAGGAAGTAAAAATGAGAGAAAAATAATCTGTAAATAATAGACAAGAAGATTTGAAAGAAACTCAAATGAAAATTCTAGAATTGAAAGAATATATAATAATTGAAATGAAGAAACTCAACAGTAAATTAGACCTGACTGGAGAATTAAGAATTAGAAAATAGGAGAAAAAAATACTCAAAATAGAGCAGTGAGGAACAAAGAGATAGAAAGTTGAAAGGGAGGTTAAGAGACAAAGAAAAGAGAGTGAGAAGGTCCAAGACACATATAAGTGTAGTTCTAGGAGAAGAGAGAGAAAGGAGAAGTGGCAATATTCGAAAAGGTAATGGGCTGGGAATTTTCCAGAACTGATGAAAACCACAAATTCTCAGATTAAGGAAGTTCAATGAATACCTAAGAAGGCTAAATAAAAAGAAATCTATAGCCACATTATAGTGAAACTGTAGAAAACCAAAGACAAAGACAAGGTCTTTAAAGCAACCAGAGGACATTTTACCACCAAAAAAGAAAAGAAAGGAAAGAAAAAGAAATAGGAAGAAAAAATGACAAGTCATCTACAGAAGATGACAATTAGTCTAAAAGCTGATTTCTCAACAGCAACAATTGAAGCCAAAAGACAGTAGATAAATATTTTCAATGTGCTGAGAGAGAAAAAAAGCACTAGAATTGTATACTCAACAAAACTGTCTTTCAAAACACCTTGAAACTATCTTTCAGAATAAAAGCCTTTTCAGTCAAAACCAAGTTTATCAACCACCTTTACTAAAGGATATTATAAAGGATTTATTTAAAGCAGAAGAAAAACAATCCTAGATAAAAGATATGAGATGCCAAAAAAATAAGCAAAGAAAATGGTAAATAAGTCTAAAGAAATACTGACTTTACAAAACAATGATATTTCTAAATTATGAGATTAATAAAACAAGATAAAAACAAATCCTGGATAACAACAGTGCATATGTACAGAAAGGAATGATCAGAATAACTTTGAGTTGTGTTGAAAATGCATTTTCAAGTTTCTCAAGTACACCCTGAAGAATAGAAATAGAGTGTATCCCTTCTAAGCTGGTAGAGCTTGGAATGATAAAAAATTTCCATACAAAGAAATCAATGGCTATTGCCTAAAACTAAAAAGAAACAAAAATGAATAAATAACAATACAAGCAAGTTATTTAGAGATAAGGATGTAATTACTAAAAGAATCAGTTAAAAAGGATTGAAAATGGCTGATTCTGGGTAGCAGAAAATATTGGCGGGATGGTCAGAGTTTTTATAATGGCTTTACAGAAATGATTTGATCTTTAAACTATGCATAAGTTTGATAAAAACAACTAAATTTTTTCTAAAAGCTGGTGAATAAACAAGGGGAAATATCTGCAATATATGACAAAAGTTTTGCATCCTAAATTCATGAAGAATTTTGTTCAAATCCCTAAAATGTACATCTCACAGAAAAAGAACATAAAGTGCAATTAACAAAAAATATATGTAAGTAGAGAATAAATATATGAATTTACTGTTGGAAGACAAAGAAATACAAACTCAAATTAGAAAAAAATACTTTTAATACTTTATTGCCTATCAAATTGAAAAAGATTTAAAAGGTTAGAATATCTAAAGTCCAAATTGTTTACACACTTACATACAATGTTGGTAAGAATGTTATTGGCATAGTCTTTCTGGTGAGAAACTTAGCAGTCCATATCAGCAGCCTTAAAAATAGACACCAGTGACCCTTCCCTGATATAAGCACTCTTCCTCCTGGCGTGGGACATGACTCCTGGGGTTGAGCCTCCTTGGCACCAAGGGATTAATATGAAGTGCCAATCAGCAATGCATGTGGAAAAAGACCTTGACCAAAATGGGAAAACTTTAAATAAAAAAAGAGTTTTTAGGGCAAGGAGATTTCAAAGTGAGTCGGGAGGGCATTCCAGAGGTTACACTTATACATGTCTCAGGCAGATTTCTCTAACCGCCACAATAAACAAAGCCTCAAACAGGGGCACTCCTGAGGTCTCTAGAGACATCTGGACACTATAGGCAAGGTACACAACCCCATGAAATCAGCACCCTGTTGGTGGACCTTACCTTGGAATATTTGTAATTTATAAATATTTATAATTTCCACACACATGGTTCTTCTATCACTTTTATTTAACCTATAATTAGTACTATATCGATAAAATATATGTCCCAGAGACTTAAATCTTCATTCTGTTCATATGCTGGTTTAAGCTCTGAATCTCAGCAGAGTTGCAGCCAACACCTACTCTCCAGTTCATTGGACTCACCCAGGACAACAAACAAAATGATGATGATGGACAACCCCCATCCCAAAAAACAGAGAGTATCTACAACTGCAAGCAAAACAGCTCTTTCCATCTGCCCCCTAAGATCTAAGCCCCCTCTCAATGTGAAGCAGAGCAGGCATCACCATCCCCAAATCCTCAAAGTTGAAGAATGAACAAACAAAAGGGGGAAATGCAACCATGGACAAAGTAAACTTATTAATATTGTAGTAATGGAAGAACATGTAACATTGATATAAAGATAGTGGTTACCAGAGGTTCTAAGGGGAGGGGAAGGTAATAATAGGTGGAACACAGGGCATTTTTAGGGCATTGGAATTAAGTATAAACCATAATGTAAACTATAGACCTTGGTTAGTAGCAGTGCTTCAATATTTATTCATCAATTGTAACAAATGTACCACACAATTATAAGATTTATTAATAGGAGAAGATGTGGGAGGGGGAGGAGTGGGGTAAATGGGAATCCCTTACACTTTTTTTTTTTTTTTAAGATTTGAAATATATTTGGTAATCCCTCACACTTTTGATGTAACTTTTCTGTAATCTAAAACTTCTTTAAAAATAAAGTTTATCGTAGGAAAAAAAAAGGCATAACTTTTGACCTAGGAATTCCATTTTGGATATTAGTTCTAAGGAAATTATTAAGGAAGTGCGCAAAGTTTTAAGTATAAGGAAGTTTATCATAGCACTGTTTATAATAATAAAAATGGGAAAGAACCTAAATTTCTGCAATAGGGAGTTGGTTAACTTAATTTGAGACAATAAAATTTTAAAGTAGTGACCAAAATATAGTTTTAGATCTGTATTGTGCGCACCCTATATTGTAAAAAATATAAATTAAAAAATGTACCATATGATTCCATGTTCTTAAAACCATGTCTGTTTAAAAAACATATGTGTCCAAAAAAAAAAAAAAAAAAAGAACAAAAAAGGTTGGTATCTTGGTAAGGGGCTCCCAGGACAATTTCTGGGAACCTCCACTTTGTAAGGAGCTTTCTTTGATCCTCAGACTGCCCCCTAAAATAGGTGAAGCCTGTAGATTGTAAATCTAAAGTTGGCTCATACAACTTTTTAATAGTAAATTGTTTTTTATTTTTTTTAATTTTACCAGGAGGTCCCAGGGATTGAACCCAGGTCCCTCCATATGGGAGACGGATGCCCAACCATTTGAGCCACATCCGCCCCCCTGGCTCATACAACTTTATACTCTTCCTTGTTGAACCTCAGGGAGAATTGTGGGCCAAATGTTAAAGTACTTATTGAAGTTCAAAAATGAATCCTTTCCAAAGCACTGAGTTATTTATGGCTATTGTGGTTAAATTTTGTTTATGGTGTGGCTCCCACCTGGGTGAACCCTGAATATGAGAGTAATCGGAAGTAAAGTAGACAGGACTCCACAGAGACCTACCACTTACAGGGAAAGGTATCAGGGAAACTGCTCTTACTCTTAGTGAAAAAGAGAATTTGGTCTTGGGGAAAAGGAAAGAGAGGACACTGTAAGCTGCTGAGCCTGAGCTGATGGGGAGAAGAAACTGTGCCCCTCCAGGCATGCACAGAGCATCCTCTGGGGGCTCAGCTCAGGTGGTCACAGACAAACATTTAAACCCCACTTACATACCATGGCAACTGAGCCACATCAGCCAGGCTCATGTTGGAATTTTAGTGTCCCAGTTTCTCAGATATCTTTGAACTAGAAATATCATCCTTCTCTCTATGCTCAGCCCTCTGTGCCAGGCCATCACTTTCCCTTGCACTATGAATGGAGATTAAATTAACAAGAGAGTTTATTGCTTTGCCTCTTTTGTTGTCCCCCCCCGCCCCCACACACACAAATTGACAACTTCCACTTTTGCAATGCCTTAATGTTCCAAAACATCTGTTTGCAAACCGGCATCCTCAGCGATGCTAGCTAGCAGAGCCCGGGAATAGGATTTCCTAATTAGCAGCTGCTACAGAGTCAACTCCTCACCCTCCAACCGCCCCCCCCCCCCGCCCCAATGATTTGGGGTTTTTCAACTTGTATTGTTTCTGAGCAGTGGAGTGGGAGTGTACAGGAGTATGTGGTGTCATCCTAAGAGGTAATTTCCTCCCAGAGGGCCCATGCCATCCTCACACTGTGTCACTCAGCCGTGGCTGCTGAAGCTGAATGTCAAGTGCTGCCAGCTACAAGCTTGTGTTTCAGGTGCCCATAATTGAAGACTGAAATGGAATCTTTTATTTCCATTTCTCTCCATTTAGATTCAGATTTCACTAACATTTATTCAATGCTTACCGAAGTGTTTTCACATCTATTATCTCATTTAGTGCTCAGGACAACCTTGTCAAGTAGATATTATTATCCCCAGAAGGTACTTGAGGAAATGAAGGAGCAGAAGATAAGAGATTGTTGAAGGCCACCCACTAAACAGCAGCAGAAACACAATTTGAACCCAGGTCTCCTAATTCCAACTATGGTGGATGTTCTATCACATCCCAGCTTATTTCATGACATAAAGCTTTAAGGTGCTGACCAGGAGGTAGGGCCAAAGAAAATCCTGGCTCTGGGAATCTTGTATTTACATTGTCGTATATACGTGCAATAGACTGTTGTACTTACAATAATGGTGATTTTTAAAAAGATTTTCCTGAAATCTAATTGCTCACACGGGAAAAAAAAAAAAAGAGATTATTAACCCTCTCCCTTTTGAATTTCCTTTTTAATATGATGAGTGGTTGCAAACTGAAAGAGAAGCAGAACTTTGTTCATGAGTACTTCCTGGGAAATTTTAATTAGGCTTCTATTCTCAGAGATCAAATGAAGAATAGAAAACCACACTTTTAAAACCTGCAAAGCAGGTCCTCATATTCTGAGTGGAAAGCAGGAGAGGAATCATTGACGTTTTACAGAAGAGAAAGCTGAGGCTCAGCATGGAGGTTCCCTGCCCAGGGGAACCTAGGGAATAAGTGGTAGAAAAGAGACTAGAGCTCAGTTCTTTAATCCCTTGGCTGGTGTCTCTCCTAATTAACCACACCAAAGGTGACCACAACCCTTAGGGACTATAGTAACTGACTGGTCTGACCCTAAGAAGACAGGGCTGAGGCTCCGGGAGGGGAGGTAACAGTTCCAGCTCCACAACACTGCCAGGGAGTGGGCTATTTTACATCAGCATATACCATGCAGCTCTGTGTGGGAGAGAGTGTGGTCTACGATGTGAACTGTGGTCCATGCTTAGTGGCAAAGCCCCAGGATGTGTATATCCATTGCAGGTGATGTGCCACACTAATGAAAAATGTTTATGTGGGATGTTATGGGAGGTGTGAGAGGTGGGGAACATGGGAATCCCTGTAATTTCTGTGTAACATTTATGTAATCTAAGCATCTTTTAAAATATATATGAAAAAAAATAACATTTATATAAGCAAATGCACATATACGCATATATATCTGGATATCATTTCACAAATATTGGTTTGTATTGTGAGAAATTTGATTTTTACCCACAATAAAATTTTAAAAAAGAGATATTTACTGAGCACCAACCACAGGCAAAACACAGTAAGGGTTACAAGGATAAATCAGATATGGAATCTGCCTCAAGGAGCTTACTGCTTCCAAAAGAGGTGACCTGTGTAAATAAGCAAGCACAACGCCGCTGGAGTGAGAAGGGGCCCAGCGAGGCAGAGTGGGCGCGCTCGGGGGTTGGAAGACGCAGAGCTGAGACGAGAAACCCATCCTCCCCTGCCACCGCGAGACCGCCCTCCCTCACGCCGTCTCTGCCTTCATGCCGAGGAATCCCCCAAATGAGGGGATTTCAGGCCCGACAGGCAACGGTGGGATATTTTTGGGCAGGCAGGAACTTCGGGGTCATGGGGGAAACGCGGCTGCAATCTCACCGCCTACTCAGCTCCAGCGCCGGGCCGGTGTTTTGAAACACTGCTGCGGATGTAATGATTTTGGGTGGAGAACGTTTAGGAGCCAAATGAGTTTGTGTGAACAAAAGGCTCAGCCCTCAATCTGGACTGTCCAGGGCTCTTGGGGAGTTTCGTTTCCTTCCTTCCTTGTTCTTACCCTGAAAGAAGCAGCCCTAAGAAAAATCATACACATTAACGAGTGTTTGGACTTGGGATCTGACAATCGGGTTTTTAAAAAGATTCCCCTAAAACAGCCTCTAGAAATGAAAAGTGGAAAGTGTACCAGGCATGTGGTCCTCCCTTTCCTGGGAGAGCCTGGGCTTATGTTCGGCTGAGCAGCCTCTGGGGAGAAAGGCAGATCTGCTGGCCTGAGCCCTGGCCCTGCCTGGAGGGGCCTGACCTGGAGCCCCTGAGTCTGGGGTCAGGTTACAGAAAGAGAACTGCCCCAGGCCACCTCCAGGGATGCAGCCGCCCCTGGGATGGAAGATGAAGGACCTCGATATGACCTCAAGCTCTTGGGTTTAAAAATAACTCTATAGGTTAAAAAGGCGGGGGGGGGGGCCCTTGAAGTAAAAAAGCCTTAGGGTTGAAGAGCAGAAGATTCCAATTCCGTTAAATAAGTTAAAAAAAAAAAAAAAAAGACTTTCTGCACCGAGGCCTGTCTTGTTTCTGGGGGTGTCTATTGTGTTGCTTTCATTTTCTTTGCCCTTCTTGCCCTTTGAAAAACAAACACAAGAGGCTCTGCGGCAAAGGGACAGTTTTTAGAAAGAAGCCAAAGCCGGCAGCTCCCTGGCCTCCCTGGACCGAGGGCTACGGAGCCAGGGACGGGGGGCGCTGCCCTCCTCGCCTCCTGTGCTGTCACCACCCGTTTGCTCACACCCTGAGAGGAAGCTGGGTGGCAGGGCTCCACCACAGGAGACCTGCCAGGTTAGCAAAACAATAAAAAGGCAAGGAAAAACATCCTGGTTCCGAGGAGGAAGAGGGGGGACAGGAGCAGGATGAGGAGCATGCGGGAAGAAACCTCCGGCCGCTGCAGGGGGCGTGTGCGGGGTGAACTTAATGAGCTGCGGTCCTGGGCTTTAAACATTTACTCAGCGCTGGCAGCTGACTTTTATAAGTCTGGAGCTAATTTATTCTGCAGACCTCTGTGAAGTGGCCCAGGACTCCGAGGAAATCATAGAAACATAATTTGTCTGGAAAGTTTACGGTTGTAAGAAAAGGTACACAATGGAACAATGTTTCAGCACAAAGAGCTCTGAGGCTGCCCCCTGGATGAAGGCTGGGAGCTTTATCACTGGTGGGACACTCGCCAGGGGGGCCTCGCCGGTGTATGAGAAAATCTATATGAAGAGATGAATTTAAAGTCACTAATATGGTTTTCCAATTGAGATTGGGAAACGTGGCACTCAAATATAACCAATATTTTAAAATCAGTTGCATACCACAGCCAGTTAAAAGAGATAAAACAGAGGGAGAAGAAAGGAAAGGGGGCCAAAAAGGGAAATAAAACAAAAGGGAGGAACCTGCAGAAGGAAGGAGACAGAAAGCTAAGGAGAATTAAAAAAAAAAAAAAAAAAAAAAAACACCCATGAGCACAGGCTACTAATAATAGCCAAGATGCCAGGCACTGTGCTAAGCATTTCACATGGATTGTCTCTGTTAATCCTCACAATAACCCTGTGAGCTACCATTATCTCCCTGCTTTTCTGATAAGGAAACTGAAGGAGTGAGTAACTTGCCCAAGGTTGCACAGCAGGTAGTAGAACTGGACCCAAGCCCAAGATGGTCCAATTAAAAAAATTAGAGAAATAGAAAAAAAATGGATAAGAAAGTAAAGAATGAAAAGAAGACAGAGAACTACAGAGAAATAATAATGTGTACTGAAAGCAAAATCCAGAGGAGATTTCTGCCATGCAGACTGTGAAGATGCCTCCCTAAAAGGCATTTGGGGACTAGAGTAGACTTACTGGTATTCTACTATAGATTGTTATTCTAGCAATGGAAGAACTTTTATCATTGATGTGGAGACAGTGGCCACTGGAGAGGTTCTGAGGGCAGGGAGAGGGAAAAATAGCTGTAATATGGGGGCATTTTTGGGACATTGGAATTGTCATGAATGACGTTGCAATGACAGATACAGGCCATTATACATCTTGTCATAACATACAAAATTGAGTGGGAGAGAGTGTAAACTACAATGTAAACTATAATCCATGCTTAGTGGCAATGCTCCAATATGTGTTCATCAATTGTAACAAATGTACCACACTAATGAAGGATGTTGTTAATGTGGGAAAGTGTGAGAGGGGTAGGGAGTAGGGCATGTGGGAATCCCCTATATTTTTTATGTAGCATTTATGTAATCTAAGTATCTTTTAAAAAAATAAAATAAAATAAAAATTTTTTTAAAAGGTGAGCCATTAAAAAAAAAAAAAAAAAAGAGCAATAAAAAATTTTTAAAAAGAGGCATTTGGATCCAAACTGCAGTTTTATGGCATCAATGGGGATATTACATCTTGACATCCCACGTAGTAGCCCGCGGTCTGAAGAGAATTTAGTATGGGATGGGGTTTATAAATGCTTGACAGGGTTTATATGGGAAGCATAGAAGAGTCCATGGTGATCACATGTAAGAAAAGACAGAAAAAAAAAGGCGGCAAGGGACAAAGATGACAAAGTGTGTGAACAGGAAATTAATAGGACCATTAACAAGGAAAGGGAGGTCGGGTTTGGGGGAGGAACAGATGACAGGTTTACATGTGTAACTGTTACCTGCTGCATTTAAAGTGCATCAAGATAAACATGGGTTAAGGGCTGGTAAACTAGATTTCTGAAGATTAGAAAGGTAGTTCTACAGAGACTATAGGTGACTCCCCACCCCACTTTCCCTCCATGATTTTGTTCACACAGTTCCCTCCCCCTAAAATGCCCTCCTCCCTTCTCCTTGCCCTACTCGCAAAATCTGACTCACTTCTCACAACCAGCTGAGAGGCCACCACTTCCCCAGAAGAGAACTCTCTCCCTCTGGACTCTTGTTTTCTCTTGCTATATAATTGTAACATATTTGATCACATTTCTGTCTGCGTTTTATGAGGATGGTGGTACATTGATCTCTGAATCTCCCGGGCGGGGCTCACAGGAGGTGCTCAGTCTATGCCCACTGACCTGAGCTGCAACTGAAGGTGGTGCACAGAAAAGGGCAGGTAGAAGGCCAGGGCAGAACTGTGAGCACACCACCACTTGGTGGGAGGGAGAAGAAGTGAAGGAGCAGTGGGGGCAGGGCACGGGAGAGGAGGGGGAGAGGAGAAGGGCTCAGGCCAGGAGGATGGGGTCAGTGCCAGGGTAGATGAGGGGCGCGGGAAGAAGGGTTAATCATGACAACCAGAGGCAGCTAAGCAGATGGAGGACTAAAAAAGGCCACAAGGATTTCCTAGAAATGTTCTCTCTTTCTCTGCCTCCTCTCCAACTTTCGACTCCTCCTACATCCAGCTCAAATCCTAGCTTTTGCATGAAGCCCCACCTCACTCTGAGTAATAATAATGCCTGACGTGTTCTTGGGAAGCACTAATGATTTAACAGGGACACAGCACATCCATGTTTACAAAGTACGGCCACAGGGGTTAATTCATTTCATCCTTACAACAACACTGTGAAGGTGACAGAGCTGTATTATCATCTCCATTTTACAGGTAAAGGAAACAAGTTCAGAGAATAAATGATTTGTCCAGGGTCATAGTGAATTGTATTGTGACTCAAATCATGTGCTATGTCTACAATTAAAAGTAGTGAAAGTGCTTTCACAGTCATAATCACATTTGCTCCTCCTCAAAAGCCTTGTTAAGGAAGCAGGACAGACGTTGTTATCCCCATTTTTAACATGAGGAAATTAAAACCCAGACACATTAGGCAGCTGTCCAATTACACATAGCTAGAAAGTGGAAGGGGTTATGACCAAAAGTCCTCTAATTCTCTATCAGAGCTCTTGGGCAGCCACTGGCATCTCTCTCCCCTGACTCTGCCAGCAGCTATAGACAGTGGCACTCCATTACCACAAGGCATAACTATACTATAAATAATTCCTTACAAACCACAAGAATTCACCTACACAAGTCAGTACGATCCTCTCTAAAGACATCCCATTAAGACAATACTTATCACAACAATGCTGTTATTGCTCAAACCATTTTTTTTTTTATTCTAAAAATTTCAACAGAACCCAAAGAATATTCTCTTGAGTATCCTGGATAATGACAAATTTCGTATCCCTTGGGAATGGATTTTTTTTTTTTTTTTTTTTTTTTTTAAACAGACCAAAATTTGAAGCTTAACCTGGTAAACAATGCAGGAGATCGAGGTGGGTGATGCCATTTGGGATCCACGAGGAGGTTTAGCCACAAAGAAACACCTGCGAGTTGCTGGGGAGGTGAGAGGCTAAGCTGGCTCTGAAGGGTGCTTCTGACTCCTCAGAACACTCTACAGGCATGTGTCAATAGCCCCCAAAGGTTCTGACCCAAAGGAGAATACTCTGACCACAGAGGTTCATGTTTATTACTGTGTAGTCCCAATCCCACTTCAAATATTGTTTTAGTAACTCCTAATTGCCTCATGTGTGTTCATCTGGTTTCCTCAGATGATTATACTCTTAGAAAGCCAGGCTGTTTCACTTAGGTTTTTCCACTTCAAATCTTGCTCTCTTTTCTCTACGTTTGAAACTAAGAGTGGTCAGAGAGTTTTAGGAACCCCAAGAAGTGAGAGGTTGATAGGAGTGTGGGGGGCAGGGTAGAGAACCAGGTAACAGAAGTCCTTAAAGCTGGAATGAGGCTTTTACATTTGGAGCATGTACCTCATCCAATAAAAGGCAGGGGGTGAAGGGGAGGGATCTCACCAAAACCACTATGATCAGCATTAAGAGGCATTGGCTTCAGTGGCATTTTTATTGCTAGTATTAATAAAACTCTCTTGCTCAGGCACCAAGCAACCTGCTTGACAGGGTTTATACTGCATTTGGATCCCAAGCAGGGTTCTATTAATAGCCCATTTGACAGATGAGGAACCAATGGCACAGAGGGGTTAAATGACCTACCAAGCTCCCCCAGCTGGCAAGTGGCACCGTTGGGGTTTGAACTGAGGCTGTCTGGTCCCCACACCTGCACCTCTCTGGGGCCTGAGATTGCAAAGCCAGCAGGGCTCTCACCCACACCTTGGCAAAGATGGTATCGGAAAACTCGCACCGCATGGTACCTAATTAGCAGCTGCTAATTAGGAAATCCTATTCCCGTGTTGAAACCATTCCCATCTCCTACCACCCGTGGAAGGAAAACGGAATGGCCTTACACAAATATCACCACCAGATTATGACCAGGCATCTCTCTCCTGTATTCTCACTCCTCCTTCCTCCAGTTTGTCTGCCTCAGTTCAGATGGCCAAGGATGGCACAGGGCCAGATAGTGAACTTGACTTTGGCCTCACCCCTCTTCTTGTCACCTGTCTTCCTCCCTGGGCATCGTCCCCTACTATATCAGACACTGAGCAGGAACTCGTCAAACTTTTCAAACCCATCTCCTTGCCTCCAGCAGCCCAGGTCCTTTCCAGCACTGAGAGATGGGGGCTTTTGTTATTCTGGGTCTCTAGTGAAGTCAACTGTCAACTCCCCCAACTGTCTGTGTTATGACCCATGCCATCTGACTAGAGCTTTCTCAAAACTCTCACATGTCAGGGAAAGCCAGAATAGTATCATGATGTTCATGTACCCCAGAACTAAAATATAAAGAAGAAAAAAAAAGGAAAGTGTCCGTTGTTAGCCTCTGTGGATGCAGCAAATGGCCCTGCCAGCTCTTCGTGACAAGAGCCCTAGACTGTATGGTAGTCCAGGCCTTGCCACAGTCCACCTGGGGCAGTTTGAGTGGCCAGAGGTTGGACATGCTTATTGGACTGAGTCCTGTGCTAGGCACTAGGGAACAAAGATGGATAAGATCTGGTGCTTTTTCTACAGGATCCAGAGATCTGGTGGATTCTGGGACCACTGGGATACATTCAGATCCATCGTGGGGCCTTCTCCATCCCCTCAAATACTCTCCCACAGCTCCTGGATTCAAAGCCAAGAAGCCAGGTGTTAAGTCTCATCTCATTTCATGCCAGAAGGTGTTCACAGGGATAAAGACGGGTCCTCTCAGAAACAGAGCTTTTAGCCTAGCATGAGCCTTCACCATCCCTAAGTCCAAGATCTCATGTCATAGATAAAGAAATGGAGGTCCAGGGGTGGAAGTGATTTGCCCAAAGTCACACAGTGAAATAGTGGCAGAGCCAAACCTAAACCTAGACCGTCCAGCCCACCTCTCACTTCCTGCCACTCCAACCCTCAGGTTGTGGGAGCACCTTTCCCGCCTCCCAACTGCAGCTCTGTCACCATGACAGCTGTGAAACTATGTCGCTGGTTTCAGCAACTTTCTGGGAATAACTGTGTCCATGAGTTGCAGACCCATCACCCAGTTGAAAAGCGTCTGGATCGTCCTGATGTGGGAAGATTCGGGCTATGGCAATATGTTTAGGGGTAAGAATCAAAGGTTCTGTTTCTTTCTTAATTTTCTTCTTCAATTTCACTGTCAAAGTTTGCCACAGGAAGGTCAACATCTGCTGCCTCTCTTGTTTACCATACTCTAAGCAGCTTCCTCCTGCACTTTTCAAAGTCCCCACTAAGCATCTCAGAATCAAATCCCTCTCCTGGGTCCTCAATCTCCCCACCTCCCTTTTCCTTTAACTTGGACACCACCTAGATGAGACCACAGGTCCATGGAGACACATGATAACTACCATGTACTTCACAGACCATGCACTTTATACATAAACTGTGTGCTACAGTCAAGTCATCTACCAATCCACAGCCAGCCTCCAAACTGCCCCCTTCCCGTACTGCATCTTCAAGACAGGCTGGCTCCTTGGCTGGCTCCTCTTCCTCCCCCACTGTCTACATTGGATGTTCTCCCTTCTGATAGAGCTGGTTTCCTCTTCTGTTGTGGCATCAATTCCTGCCCCTCCAGGCACAATCTGGCCCTGATTCTCTCTAGTTCAGTTCCACATTATCGACTGTCCGCAGAATACTTCCACTGGGACGTGCTGCAGTTTTATAATGAATGTGCCTGAAACTGAAGTAACCTCTTGAATGGCAAACTGGCTGTTCTCCACTCTTCCTTGCCATCCCTGGGCCACGCCCTCCATTATTGACACAGCCAATCAGTCACCACGTCCTCCTGCTTTACTATTTTAAATGGCCCTTGCATCTTTTCCTTTCTTTCATACTCTTCCTTCCAACTCATTCAATACAACGCCTACCAGCAGTGTGATATTTCTAAATTAACTACTGGGCAGTAGGAAGGGTAGATCATCTACGGGGCCCCAGAACCAAGCACAAATGAACAATGAACAAGCCAGCTACACCGCACCCCTCCTCAAAAGCCACCAGGGGCTCTTCAGTGTGAATGTGATAAAAGTAAACACTTTTTACAGACCTCTAAATCTCTCCATAATCTGCCCTAATCTCCTTTCCAGTCTTGCCTTCAATGACTCTACTTACTCTGGAAGCCTAACTAGCTTCCCCAAGTCCTCTCCTCTGGCCTTCCCTGGGTCACTAACCACCTCCATTTAAAAAAATCTTGAGCTTTTCAATATTTGGGATTTTGCTGATGTCAATACACTCCCCACCTCTCTGTCTATCCATATCCTAGTCAACTTACAAAAGCTAAACTGATTGTTCTCTCTGAAGCGTTCCTGGACTTTCCAGCATCTCTGCATGCTGCAGCCCATTCCTCCCACACCATTCCTTTGGTCCCGTATGATCTTGTGACATTTCTTCAGGGATGAAACTCTTATCTTTGCATCACTGTTTCACTTTTTATAAGTTTGATTTCTGCACTCCAACAAAACTGCACGTTCCCTGGGTGTGTTTTTGAACTTCCACTGCAATCCTCCATATCACCTGGCACAGCTCCTCACACACACAGTGAGGGCTGGTCCTACCTTACATCAGTCAAACGTGACACAGACAATAACATCTGCCACCCTCCAACAAACGGAGAGGGAAAAGACAGGACAGAAATGCCTTTGTTCCTGTCTATGTAAGATGAATGGTAAGTGGGAGAAGACAGCATCGACATTAAAAAGAAAGCAATTTTACAGCATCTGAATAGAGGCACCATTTAACCACTCCTCCTATTGACTAGGTACTCATAACAACTGCCCCATTCTACCAGCCAGTGCTCCGTGTTCCCAGGAGAGAGGCCCTAGAGAATATAAGCAATTCATTTCAGTTTGGTTGATAATTAATGTAGCTACCTCTGGCATCACTAACCTATGGACTGGCATACAAATAGGGCATAATTCACAATATCCATATAAAGTACCACTTTATACATGTAGAAAGACTTGTGGTCTTATCTCAGGCAATTTCCAAACAAATTTAAAGAACTTCTGTTTCTCCACTCTGCAGTTTGTCCCCATTACTACTGCTGCCACCTCTTCTCTTTCCCCCCACCCCAATTCTGGTTCCTGATCTCTAAAAAAGCAAGAACAAGGACCCAAGGAAGAGAGGAAGGAGAATGACAAGCTGGGGAGGATCTTAGCGATCTGGAACAGCTCTTAACCCATTTTACTGACGAGAAAACTGAGATTGCATACTGCAGAAAGAACAAATGGATTTGGTCATAGTCTATTTAAATCCTGCCTCCTCTATTTAAATATATGATCCAACCTCACCAGGGAAATAGTATCTGTGATGGTTAAGTCTCCTCAACCAATCAGTTGGTGGTCTTAAAGCTAGAACTGAAAATTTCAATAGTCAGAAAGAAAAATTTATATCTCTACTTCAGCCAGTCACCTTCTCCTGGGGAATTCAATTTCACCTTCATCAGAGTTTCCAACTGTGGCTTCTCCTGGGGAATTCAGAGTCACCTTCATGAAGTTTCCAACTTGTGTTCTGCCCTATGGAATTCAGACTTGTTAATTTCCAGGGTCATGTGAACCAATTTCTTCAATAAATCTATCTATCTATCTATCTATCTATATATATATATATCTCCATCCTGTCAGTTCTGTTTCTCTGGAGAACCCTAATACAATATCCCTCACAGGACTGTTTTGGAGGTTAAATGGATGTGATAGTGCCAAACACACAGAGGTGCTCAAAGTGAAGGGAAAAGCCAATTTTGAGAGACTAGGGTGTCAAAACTAGCCTCCTTCCCTGTTGCCTCCCGAGGATTCTTCGAAGGGAGGTACATGTATTACAGCTGACACCTTCCTCTCATTGAAAATAAAAGGGGGGAGGCAGGACTGGGGACAGAGGGAAACCTCTGAAGAGGGCAATAAGTGGCTAACGGAACCACAGCTGCCATCTGTTCTTTGCTTTCTTTCTGAGCGTCCCTGGGGCAACGACAAGTTTAACTCCAGGAACAATGTTTTCAGCCAGCTGGGCAGGGCTGCTGGAAGGCGAGAGGGGATCACTGGGAGGGCAAAGGCCCCTCCCCCAGCTCTCCAGGTCTGGGGAGGCAGGAAATGCCCAGCCGGACACCAAACACCTTTCATTCTTCCTCTACCCACACCATGCAACTCTTAGTCAGAAAATATCATTTGAGCATTTGCACACATGCCGAGAGAAGCAGTAAAAGGATTCTCACAAGGTGAAAGGATGTGGCTTTTAAACACACACACACACACACACACACACACCACAGAGACTCCTTTCCCCACGCCCTTCCTCCTATTTGGGGCACCTTCCTCAAAGCAAGCAGGCTTCTCAGGAATCCCCCCACCCTCCCCAGCCTCAATCCAGAGAGAGGTGGCCACATGGCTGGAGGAAAGCCGCTCTCCCTTCCCTGAGGGGCTGCCCCTTTCCTAGCCCTGGTCTCCACGGCACCCCTTGAGGGTTCTCCCAGCTGCCAAGCTAAATGACGAAGTTGGCCCACAAAGTTAAAGCAATTCAGGCAACAGCTATTTAACAGCTCAGAAGGGGCTGGCTTGCAGCGCTTCCTTTACTCTAGGGATCTGCATTTTTCTAAGATTATTATTCCTTGGGCTGGCTGCTCAGCTGCTCAGCATCATTTACCCTTTGGATGGGAAAGTTCTTTCCTTCTGCATTGATTTTCATTATGGTTTAATCCCTTTTACCCCCTCATTTGCAAATCTCACAATGAAAGCATGGCTTCTAGGTTGCAAAATATAGTACCCAGCTTAGAACTGTGTGGCTTGGGAGTCCTGAATAGTAGAAAAACACGCTGAGAAGAAAAAAACCTCCAGGACTTAGCACCATATCACTTTCTGGGCTGCAACACCAGCAATAAAACCTCTGCCGAATATCCAGCAGAGTAGTAGGTGGCTGCAAAAACTTAACAATGGTTGCACAAACAGGGACCTGAAGTCTAATGCACAATGAAAACGGTTACTCAATAGTGAGAACCTTGAACTCTGCCAAGAGGAGGGACAGGGCTGGAAATGGCCCACAGGGAAGAAAAGGAGACACAGAATGGCCTCCAGGGACATCTCTGGTCCCTACTGCTGAGAGCAGTGTATTTGGAAGACCAAGCCTCACAGCCCTGGCACTGACCGACATTATCCCCGCAGCAACAATCAAAAAGCGAACAAGTCCCCCAAACACACAAATGTTGATACAGAGCCTGGGTGACCATCTGTCAGGGGTGCTACAGAGGGCAGATTTCGCATGGGACAGGTGGATCAGATGATCTCTGGAGGCCCTTTCAGCATCGAGACTTTGCTGCCTTGAGAAAGAGTTCCTAGTGAAAAGTGGTGGTCAATCAAAAAGACTGTAAAGAAACCTTCAGAGATTTTCAGGAAACTCAGAACTACAGAAATAACCAACACTTTGTTTGTTGTTTCTTTTTCTCCTAAGTGACATTGTTTGAGCCACCACCAGAAAACAAGTACAGGTCATGCCTGGATCCCCAGCCATATGAGTAGCTTCCAGCAGTTTTTAATAGGAATAATTCTAAGCTCACTTTTCTAACACGCTGTGTGAGATCCAGCCTTAAGAGTTGCTGCTGAGGAGCAGGGACTCCCTCGCGGTGACACTGGGAAAGACCAGGTTGGGTAAGTGAAGGTTTAGACTATTCTGGCTCCTCCCTTACTGCTTCCTGGGACTCTAACATGCATCTCCCCCCCCACCCCCACCTCCACACCCAGTGCCTCATGTACCTGAAGTCTCTAACACTAACCTCCCCAAATGAACCAAACTGGGAAGGCTGCCAAGCCAAGCCTGGGAGCATTACCTGCCACACCTGTGAAGAACATTTGAGCCACTTAAGGTGGGAGGGGAGGGATCCCTGATGAGGCAAACTAAGTCAGATACCTCCACTGTCCCTCTCTCTGTAACACCTACCTCTCTAGGATCTGAATCCCCTGGATTCCCAGCCAGGGGAGAAGGAAAGAGACTCAAGTGCCAGCCTCATCCCACCAGGGTACAAAGTCAGCATTCCTCCTGCCCATTCCCTAATAACAAGATAGGGGTCCCATCACTAAGTAAGACTGAATAACAGCCTTCAGTTCCTGGATGTTTCCTCTGAAATGTCCTCAATTCTCTGCACTCCACTTACTATTTAGAAAAACAAAAAATAGTATCCAGTGTTCTTCAATTACTTTCTGGTGGCAGAAAGTCAGGAAATGTTATCATTCATTCATGGTCGTGATTCCTTCCCATGGAACTTAAAATAATGTATGTTGTAAGTTACCAAAAGTCAGAGTCACTGTAGCAAGTGTCTCCTGTAGGTCTTTTGATGATTTTTTCTCTTTTCCCCTTAATGTTCCTCTGTTGCTCAGTCTTATGCCAGTGATTTCGAAGTTCACAACGGCATTTTGCAACAATGGGAGTAATGAATAAGGTGCTGAGCTTTTACTAGGGAACATGATTTTTAAAAAGCACACTGGGGGCGGATGTGGCTCAAATGGTTGGGCGTCCGTCTGCCATATGGAGGGACCCGGGTTCGATCCCCAGGACCTCCCGGTTAAAAAAACAAACAAAAAAAACACACACACAGGGGAACAGATGTGGCTCAACGGGTTGCATGCCTGGTTCCCACATGGGAGGTCCCGGGTTCGGTTCCCGGTGCCTCCTAAAAAACAAACCAACAAACAAGCAAACAAATGAAAAAATCAACTCAGGGTAGCCGATGTGTCTCAGTGGTTGAGCACCGGCTTCACACATACAAGGTCCTGGGTTCAATCCCCAGCTCCAGCACCTCAAAATTAAAAATAAAAACACAGCTTTTTCCTATTTAATTAGAGGAAGCATCCCTAGGTTTAATGAAGTCAGCTAATTCATACAGCATAAAGTTTGTGTGATATGAGAAACTTAAGTGATTGTCAATTAGGGAAACGAAATCTTCTCAACCTTCACCTAAATTCAAACTTAACCTTGCTTCTCCAGGATAACCCTGGAACAAAGAGGAAGGCAACAGCTCACACTACCATGTAGCTGATTTTGTTCAAAGCACTTTCCATTTATTTTTACTTTCATTTTGTCACATCATCACTAGGAGGCTAAGAGGTACAGGGATTACTTCCATTTCACAGATAGAGAAACTGAGATCAAAAGAGGTGACATGACATCCCAAATTCACAGTGTTATAATAGTTAGAATTCCACTCAGTCCTGGGCATTTTCTTCCAGATCAAAAGAAGAAATTGGATTTAAAAAAAAAAAAAAAAAAAAAGTCAGGAGGAGAGGAGGTCAGTTTCCTCTCAGAGCAGGTCAGGCAGAGGCTCTGTCCAGAGCAGCAGCCTGTTAGGAAAGAGGAGGGAAAGCCTTGCAGGACTTCAACCTGCAAATCTCCCCCCATTTACTCTGCGTTTAGAATGAATCTATAGAAAATAACTTCTTAATGGACTTGGTGGGGGTGGGGTGGGAGTGTTTTGTTTCAGACATCCTTTGTATTTTACAAAATTCTCAGTGCTGGAACCCTTTTAAAACAAAATCAGTTATTTATATTTGAAAGTCAGGCTCTGTACCTGGAGAGGCCAGTTCTGTATCTATAGGGGGAAAAAAACATGAAATTGGGAAATGTTCAGGCCGGATGTTATTACCTTAGAGGTGGGAGAAGCGCTTTGGAAGTGTTTTGTGGTTTTATTTTCTCCTTGTTTAGGGGGGGAGGAGAGGAGACGAGGTACGCCGTGGGAGATAAGTTTTCTTCCAAGGGGCGCGAGGTAAACGGCGCGGTCACACCCCCCAGTCCAGCCACCAGCGAAAGCGTCAAGAAATCCACTCCTCGCCCCCCCCCCACCCTCTGTCTTCCCTACCAGGCCACCCTCAGGACGCCACACAGGCCGGGTAAACGGAGACCCTACCCGGGTCTAGCAGCACAGAGGGGCCTAAGGCTGGGGATGCAACCCCGGGGTGCGCCCCTGGACCCCGCCCGAGGTTGGCTCGGAGCCCCGTCCCCAGCTCTCACTCACCCACGCTCCCGCCTCGGGGAGGCCGGCCGGAGGGTCCCCGCCGTGTCGCGACGCCCGGCCCGGGGGACGTCTGGCTGGGACCGGGGGACGCGGGCCCACGGCGCTCCCGGGGCGGATGCGGCTGCAGCTCGCGCTCGGGACCGGGCTCCGGTGGCCGCACCAGCCGGGTGCCTGCGAGGGGCGCCCTGCTCGGCGCGCTGCGGTCTGGAGAGGACGGGTGGCCCCGCGTCCCGGGGACCGCGGGCAGCAGCAGCAGCAACGGCAGCAGCAGCACCACGAGCGGCGGCGGCCACCGCGAGGCGCGCGGCGAGGCCATGGTCGCGGCGCCCGCCCGCGCCTCACATGCCCGGCGCGCGGGGCGGGCGCGGGGCGGCCGCGAGTGCGAGGGAAGCGGGCGGCGGGTGCCGAGCGGGGCCGGAGAGGCGAGCGAAGTGAGGCTGCGAGCTCAGTCCCCGCCTCAAAAGTTGTCGCGAGCCGCGGGAGGGCAGCTGGGGGGGGGCGGGCGCGGCGGGGGCGGGCCGCGGCGCCGCTACATGCTAATTAGCCCGGGCGGGTCGCGGGGCGGACGGCTCCTCCTCGGGTTGACATCACCCGCGAGGGCGGCGGGCGGGCGGCGGGGCCGGGGGCGGGGAGAGGGCAGGAAGGGGGCGGGCGCCGGGCGCCCGGGAGACCGGCCTGGCCTGGGATAGCGGGATGAGGTAAACGCAGCCACAGTGCAACTTTTGTCTCACATGCACACGCACACCATAGCATTGCTTCTCTTTTGGGAGAAAAATTAGAAAGACTTAGTCTTTCGGCTCAGGAACCAGAATTTCCCAACTCCTTAAACACAATAAGTCTCTGAAAAAGCAGATACTGGACAATGTGATTAGCACAAACTAGATTACACAAAGTGCTTTGATATGAAAGAGAAGTGGAATCTGTTCCCTGCTTCCCACCCGGCACTGCCACTACTGCTCTTACTGACTGGAAGTCCCCCCACCACCACCACCACTACCCGCTCCCCAGGCCCCAGGGCTGTGCAGCATTTGCATCTGCCAAGGCACACACCTCACCCTTTCGCCAAAGGAGGATCATCATAGTCCCCGAGCCTGTATTCCGTTTCCATTCACCACTGCCTTTGGCTCACACCAGAGTTCTGCAGGGATGTCACCACCAGGACACCCAAACAGGCCACAGGGAAAAGGAAACTGAATTCAGGCACCGCTAGGGCAAAGGCATAATCAGGAAAAGGGCTGCAGGACACAAATTAAACAAAAAGATGTGCAGAGATCACAGAATTTCAAATGAAAACCTTCTGGCGGGAGGTTCAAAGATAGTGCAAACAAATGTTCTTGGTAAATAAAGTTTCACTAGTGCCTATATCTCACCCACCCCAATAAAAAACTAATAATAAAATATCTGACTCTTGAGACTGCTAGATTCTTCACTTAGAGGTAAAGAAAGAAGGACTCAAAATGGGGAACAACTTGGTCAGATTCCTGAAGCTAGAACCAAAGATGAAATGATTTATCTGTGAATGACCATGTGACCTCACTAATTCTGCTCTCCTAATTCAGAATTTGCAATAAAACTGAAATGGGACCTTATCAGTTCTATCAGGGACCTTGCAATTCTGCTGGGGACCCCAACTGACCACTCAGGAAGTATGGACTTCCCTCTCAGTCCTGTATCTGCACCCCACTTCTCTGCCCTCCTCTCTGGCTCTGTCTGCAGCTCTCCATGACCCACCTCTGGGGGAATGAGCAGATCAGGGTGTCCAGGACAGCTGCAGATGAGTTGAGGCCCACTTTCTGGTGACTCAGTTCAAGTGAGTCATTTGGCAGAAAACATAAAGGATGCTCTGTATAAACAAGCTCACCTTAATTGGGGGAGAAAGGATTAAATATTTGGTTTTATTTTGTTTTGTTTTTAGAGAGCCTCAAAACAAACGCAACTTTCCAGGGCTCTCACATGGAATTTCCAGACATTCCAAGAAAGTTCCAAACAAGAATCCTCCTGTAAGTAACTCTGTTTGCACTCATGGCCCCAGCTCGCCTTCTCTGGAGCCTGCTCCCATATTAGCAGGCAGGACTACACGGCTGCCCAGACTAGCCAGGCAAGCCCTAACAGGCCAAGACACTGTACTCAGAGCTTCTGGTCCCAGCAGCTCCCTCCCTTCCACAGAGAACGTTTCACATAGCACTGGTGGCCTGCCCAGGCTTCACGTAAGTATACAGAGATCCCACTAGAGAATCTGCCTTTACCCCCAAGGCCCAAGGAGCAAATATACACCTTTCTGTTAAGCACCACAGGTTTAACTCTCTCTATTCCTCTCTGCCTTCTATGGGAAATAACCAAATTCAGGATAGCTGCCTGCTGGGTAGGGCTTAACCTGTGGTTGAGTAGGGGGGTGCTTGGGGAGAACCTGGAAAGACTGATGACAGTGATGATGGATGCCAGCACCTTTTCATCTCCTCCCCTGACAGAACAAGAGAAAACATGCTACAACTCAGCAAGGGAGACTTGGAGGCACCACAGAACCTTGGAAAGAGTAGTTGACTTGGTCTTGTTTCTAATCCTTGTTTCTAATCCTGCCTTTACCACTATTTGTGTGATCTGGGCCTCAGTTTCCTCAAAAACTAGATGACTGCTAAGATATGCTACAGCTCTGATATTTTGGGATTCAGTAAAGCCCTTCTGACACAGTAGCAAGGAGGTGTGAAACAGGTGTCTAAGGACATTTGTAGTGTCTCCTTCTCAGGAATTTAAAAATCCAGACAAGATTCTTGGTCATCTCAGATGGCTTAGAAGAGGCCCTATCTGGAGCAAAGAGGACAAAGCAGATGATCTGTCACATCCATTCCAGCCCTGAGAGACAGGTGGAAAGCCAGCTCAGACCAAATTCAGGGTGGTATAAGTTAGGGGTCAGGCATTTCTTTGGGACAATGGAGATATTTCAGCATGATCTCTACCACCCAATACTGTATGTAGTCAGAACTTTTGCAGGGCTCTCTTGTCTCTACTTGTCTTAATTAGACTAGGCTTAAACTAGACTGCAGTAACAAAAAAGCCCCCAAAATGCAGCAGCTTAACACAATAGGCATTTCATTCTTGCTCATTTAGCAGTTCAGGTCAGTTGAGGCAGCTCCTCTCCACATAGCCCCTTAGGGAGCCACACTATGGCCACTCTGTCATTCTCTACCATGTAGCTTCCAAAGTTGCCCTGGGCCTTGACATCCCATTAAACCAGAGATGAAAAGAATAAGGAAGCATGAGCAGCAGAGTCTGATGTGCCAGACCTGGAAGTGACTTGAATGATTTCTTCTGACATTCTGCTGGTGAGACAGTGGCTGTATGCTTCGCCAAGCTGCACGGGAGGCTGGGAAATATAGTTTAGTGGTAGACCCAAAAGAAGGGCAGGAGGGTCTTGGGTAGAAAGCAGTCTCTGCCCTATCATCGACATCAGTAGGATAGGAAGAGGAAAGGGAGAGAAAGGAGATTCATCTCTCTGGTCTCAGTTTCCTGATTTGTAAAACAAGGAGGTTGAATCACTTGATCTCTCAGGGTCCATCTCAGAACCCTGTGGTTCTAAGAGGTGATGAAATGTCCTTCCTACACCAAAGCAAACAAGATATTCAGGGTCCTGCTGCAGCACGTCCTCAGCCTGAGTCCTCCTTCTCTGCCAATTGCTCTGGCTGGTGCAGCCGGTAGAGAGGGCCTTGGGTTCTCTCCAAGTTCTGTTCATGAGCAGTTCTTGTTCCTTGGCCAAATCAAGTGATCTCTATTGACCTCAGTCTCCCCACCTGTAGAGTGGGGAGAAAAATCATGACCCTTTGTTACCTCCTGGGGTTGGGCTGAGGATATGATGAGCTCACTGTCTGGAAGTCGCCCGGAGCTCTTCTACGCATGCTGCTCTTATTGCAACCAGTTTGTATAACACCGTGTTACAGGCCCTGATGTGTGTCCAGGTCCTGAGGACAGCATCTCTGCAAGGTCCATAGCAGTGAGGATGGGCGGATAGTAGTGGTGGCACAGCCATGGCTGGGATACAGTGGTGACTGCCTAATGGTGCCATCCCAGGGTTCCCCAGGACTCTGATTAGGGCCCATGAGGCTAACAGATCAGCCAGCCGACACCTGGGTTGAACTTCACCTAGGGGCCAGTGAGCTGGGCCCAGGCATCACTGTCTCCTCCCTGGAGTCTGGCCTGCTTCTCTAATATGTGCTCATCACACTGGGTTGCCGTGTTCTGGTGTTCTGTTGATTCATCCCCATCTGCTTGTCTGTGAACTGCTTTCTGGCAAGTTCTGTGCCTTGTTCATCTTTTCATCCTCAGCCCCAACATAGGGCCTTCTTTCTTTTGTTTAGTCATTCCGCAAATATTTCCTGAATACTCTGTGCCAGGCACTCTGCTCAGTGCTAGGTGAGTCCCTGGCCTTGTATGCATAAAGGATTGGAGGAGACAGACAGTATTCAAATTAGCATAAATGTAAACTTGTCACTGTGGAAAGTGCCTGGAAGGAGAGAGCTCAGGAGGAGGTGTTGGGTTTGAGCCAAGATCTGAAAGCTGTGTAGACCACTAACCAGGCAAAGAAGGGCGAGAAGAGTATGTGCAAAGACCCTGAAGTAGGGGGGATAAATATAAAGAACCAAAAGGAAGTCGGTGTGGCTGTACACAGAGAGCACGGAAGAGCATGGAGGCAGATGAGGCTGGAGACTCTGACGTTAGCCAAATCAGGCAGACTAGAAAAGGCCATTTTAAGGATTTTTGCTTAAGAGCTTAGGGAAATCAATTAGGGTTTAAAGTCAGGGAGGTGGGGGTGAGGGAGGTGGAAAGCAGGAAGAGAATGGAGTGAGGGGGTGACATGATTTGCCACTGGAAAACACCATTCTGGCTCTTGTATGGGGAAGGATTTCAAAACAAAATCTGATGCCTGAACTCTTATTAGAATCCAAGTGAAAAATGATAGTTCTTGGATGAGGATGATGGACTGAATTCAGAGGGAGGATGAATTTGAGAGATTGTACGAGATAAAATCCACAAGCTATGCTGACGGATATGAGGACAAGGGAGAGAGAGGGGTCAGAGATTTCCTGAGTTTCTGGCTTACCTGCTTGGATGGATGGTAGTACCAGTCACAAGGACAGGGAACACTGGACTTCAACTAGGTCACTGACTTTTTTTTTTAACAAATCAATTTTATTGATCCATATTAATAAAGCATACAATTCATCCAAAGTGTACAATCAATGGTATTTGGTATAATCCCATAGTTGTGCATTCATCACTTCAATCATTATTAGAGCATTTTCATTATTTCAATAATATAATAATAAACAAAAAGCTGACAAACAAACAAGAAAATTCATCACCTTTCAATCTCTCTCTGTTCCCCCTGCTGTACATAGCTGCTATTTCTGGCTATTCTTGCACAATGACTTGGTTTTGAGCTTGGATCTGGGGTGACTTTGAGATATCTGAGTGGCAATGTCCCATGTGCATTTGGCTCTGTGGACCTGGAGCTGAGGGGAGAGTTGAGGGCTAGAGCGGGGAGCCATCTGCGGATAAGGGCATGAGCTCACCTAGGGAAGAGAGCGCTGTAGTCACAGAACAGAGGCTAAAAGTGAGCCCTGAGGAACGCACCATGAAATGGCTGGGGAGGGGAGGCTGAGCCAGCAAAAGAGACTGGGAAGGCGCCATCAGGGAGGTAGGAGGAAAACCAGGAGGAGGCCATGTCATCAAAGTAAAGGGAGGGCGGCTGTGGTTAACAGTGTGGAATGCTGCCAAAACATCAATAAACTGAAGACTGAAAATCACCACTGATTTTAGTAACATGGAAGCCACTGGTGGCCACACAAGAACTGTTTGAGTGGAAAGACAGGGGCAGAAGTCACCATGGAGGGAGTCAGGAGGAGTGGGAGGAGGACACTGGGCTGGGAGAGGGAACTTTTCAAGAGTTTGGCTTAAAAGGGAAATGTGAGTTAGGACAGCAACTTCGGGGCAATGTAAGAGTAAAGGAGGTTTTCTTGTTTTGCTTTTGGGTTTGTTTTTTGTTTGTTTGTTTGTTTGTTTGTTTGCTTGTTGTTGTTTGATTGTTTTTTATGGGGTTACTGGGGATTGAACCCAGGATCTCCTACATGGGAAGCCGGCACTCAACCACTGAGCTACATCTGCTCCCCTTGTTATTTTTAGTGGAAGAATTTGAATGTGGAAAGAGTCCACTTGGTGGTGGGGAGTCAAAGGATTAAGGAAGAGAAAAGATGGTGGACAGGTTAAGGTTTCCGAGAAGCAGAAGGGGACGGAATCTGTAGCACAGGTGGAAAGGCTGAAGGAAGGACAGCCAGAGAGGTGCAGGAGGGGCCTGAATTCCTGTATGGGGACTTCCATTTTCTTTGTAAAGTAGGAGACAAGGCTAAGAGTGAAGGGGGAGATTTGAAACTTTGCGGAACTTAGTGAGGGTTAAGAGTAGCTGCAAAGAGTGAGAGCAATCTCCTAGAATGCCCCGCCCTGTTGAGGGCCCACTGAGTTGGTGACTGAACCTACGGTACAGTCTCCAGAAGTATTAGCTGTTCCCCAATTTGCTCCTCTCTGCTGACCATCACCCAGCGTCCTCGACCTGAGCTGGGGCACTGCAGCCCTCTCCCACTTCAGAGTGGATTTCCCTCCCATCAGGAATACAGCTTTCTGGCCTCTCTTGACTCCTGCTTTCCCATCCCAGTCCAGGTCTCTGGAGGCCCAGAAATGCATCAAGAACATATCAGGCAGAATCCGCAGAGAAGAGAAAGAATTTGAAGAGCTTGTCCTGACAGCGCCAGTAGAAGAGATGGAATTCAAGCCCTCCATGGAACACAGGCTACATCTGAACCCCAGGAAGCCAATGCCTTGCAATGCCTTGAGGACAAAAGAACTGAAGCAATAAACCCAACTCCTTATTTTTGACCTCCTGGGAGAAGCCTTTCTGGAATGTCAGGAATGGTCTCATTTGGACCGCTTGCTGGACCCCAGGCCTAGGGAGCCTTGCTGCTTCTCCACCTGTGTGTGCCTGTTGGTACTGGGCTCCAGGGGCATTTGAGCTGGAGGGCCAAGGTGGGAGTGTAAACACCACAATCCTTCTAGAAGCTGGCTGGGATCTCCTCCAGGGAGGAAAGATTGCTCACGGCTTGGCCAGGCTCCCAAGCATCATGTACAGCAACCCTGAGCTCCAACTTACACAGCTCAGGGTGGGTCCTCGAATGACCTTCCGTTTCTTGTCTGCGCATCTGAGAGGACCATTCCATTCCAAACAACATTCCTCCGATAAAATCGGTTACACACTGTAAACGCCAACAAGCCAGGAACATTCTCCAGTGCACCAGGATTCTGATAAAGCAGTCTTATTTTGCAAAGCCGTCCAGTTTGAAACATCCTTCCCAGAGCAGGGAGGGAAATTCCTTGGATGCCAGGGCACTGGGCAAAGTGAGCAGGGTCCCAAGGAAGGAGAGAAAGTGCAGAGATGGAGCCCCCATTGTGGTCAGAGGGGCTTGGGTTTTCAGTTATCACTTCATTCAATCATTCAACAAGTATTTGTTGTGCAATTCCCAAGCACCAGGGACTGCTCTAGACCCTGGGAAGGCAATGTAAAGACTCCCAGGACTGCAGTGTGCCCCTGATTTTCAAAAGGCAGTGATAACTTACTGCAGTTCGGGTCAATAATAAGGTGTGACCTCGAAACCACTCCCCCGCCTTTCCCCCCTGCACTTATCTCTGCCCGCTCCCTCTGTAAGGCTGGGGGCTCTCATCTTCCCACTGACTGCCGGCTTTTCTACGTGTTGCTTTCTGTTGGCAGGGGTCTCCTCTGTGGGCCTGTTTCTGAGTTTCTCGTCTCTACCTTTCTTGTCTCTCGCTTTGTCCCGCTGACTACCCTCGGGGTCCACTCCTTCTACATCTCCATCAGTCTTGTTTTTCCTCTCTACTTGTGCCCTTCTTTCCATCAACTCATTCCCAGTTTGTTTCTCCTTCCCTTTTCTGTTTCTTCTCCTTAACTGTCACACAGAGCTAAATAAAATTTTCTTATCTTTGTGGAATATAACTGTACATTTTCTGGTTTTTAAATTTAAAATTGGTTGAAGAAGCCTTGTACTTTTCTGTGTTGTCTGGATTTCTTACAAGAGTATGAGCAACTACTTAAAACTTTTTATTAAAACACAGTGTACACACAGGGTGCATATGCATTTGCCATGTGTGTGTTTTGCAGAGCTCAAGGAACGTCACTAACCCAACACTGGTGTGTAACCAGCACTCAGATCTGGAAAGACGCTGACGCTCCACAGCCCTTCTCTCCCACATGAGTCACCACCTTCCTGACTCCATTCAGCATAAGATCAATGCTACTGCTTTTAGTATTATATAAAAATTGAATGCTGTAATATGTACTCTTTTGTGTCCAGCTTCTAATGCTCCACATTTTGATTTGAAATTCACTCACATTGTTGTGTGCAGTTATAGACTCTTCATTCTCCTTGCTACGTAGTTTCCATCATGGAGATATCCCACCATGTATGTACGCATGTATGTATGTATGTATTTTTATTTTTTTAGGGGGTGCCAGGGTTTGAACCAGGGACCTCATACATAGGAAACAGGCGCTCAACCACTGAGCTATAACCAGTCCCTCCCACCATTTATTTTTCCATTCTCTTGTGGACAGGCATTTGGGTAGTGTCCATTTGCAGCTATTACATTATATTTGCTGCCATTAACATTCTTGTATGTGTCTTTTGATGGCATGTATTACTCATATAATCATAAAAAAGGGAAAACTATTTCCATTTGGAGAAATGGAAGTGGCCAAATGGGATGTTTTCATGAAAGGCCCCAGGATAGGAGGCAGAACACACGTGCCCTTCTGATTTCTCTATTCTCTAGTTTTCTAGTCACACTAGATAAACTCAGTGAACCTCAGCTTTCTCATCTACAAGGTAGGGACAGTAATACTCACCATAGATAGGTATCACCACCTCACAATGCGACTGTGAAAATCAAATGATGATGGATATGAAAAAATTTTTGAAAAAGTGCCATGCCAAAATAAGGTATTATTTTTTGTATTAAGATAGAAAATTAACCAGCAGTTACATTGTGAGGCTCTTGCTTTATTTGTTTTGTTTTTCAATTTTGATGTTGTGGCTCTTATTTGACAAAAGATCTCCTCAACCTCTGACCTACTGTAGGCAATAAAAGAGGAAAGTCTCAAAATGTCTCCAAAGGTCTTTGTTTCACACAAGCAAGTGACCTGTGTCATCCTTTGCCCCACCCAAATGGCCCTTGGCTCAAAGCAACAGATGAGAAACAGCAAAACACACTGTTACTAGAGCTGTAAGGGACCTTGGGGTCTGCAGTGGAGGGATGCCCCCCAGGGGACCCACAGAGGGCCAGGACTGGACTTGTCTTCAGCCACCAACCCCCTGGCCTGTCCACTACCCCGCACTTCTCCTCATAAGGAGAGAATCTGACTAGGGCGTGGGGCCAGGAAACAGGGCTGCATGTCTGTTGGCCATCAAAGCAAACTTAAGACTCTGTGTTCTCTGCCAATATGGGGTCATTTGTTGGTTTAAGGAAAGCTGTTGCTGTCCACACGCTGGTGTGGAGATAGGCTGGGCAACAGCCACAAGCTCCCACCCAAGTTCTTGCTCCCCGCCCAATCCAAACAAACCCTGCTGCTCTGAGCCCACGCCCTGAAGGGTGTTGTTTCCTCAGGCCTGTCCAAGGGGAGATCTCAAGCAGCCAATCTGCAGATCCTTTTTGAGCTCCCCTGACACTGACACCACTCTGCTTGGTGCTCTGGAGGAACCAAAGCTAGAGGGTCCCCTATCTCAGAGCATTCCCGTGTGGGTGGGGAGAGCCATGTAGCCTGAAAGAATGAGAAGTGGCCCAGCGCTGCAGCCCTGAGAGGGTTCCATGGACGAGCAGTTAGTGCAAGAAGGGGACTGCGAGGATGGGGAGGGCTGTGTGGGAGAGGCGGGGCAGGATGGACTTCCTGGAAGGCTATAATGGAGAGAGACAATTTAGGAATGGGAGGAGCTGGAGGGAGAGGAAGCCCTGAAGCACACAGAGGGATAAGTCTGGTGATGTGGGACTTTCAGTGCTAAAACTAGGGAAGTCCTGGGCAAACCAAGACAAGTCATCGTAGGGGTGAGACTTCTAAGTCATGGGTCACATAGAAGTTAGATTGTGGAGAGCCTTAAAAGCTAGATATTAGACTAGTGAGTCTCAACCCTGGCTGGACAATTGCCAGGGGGAGATTTTACAAAATGCCAATACCTGGAACCCACCCCAAATTAGGGGTTGAAAACCAATTCCTTAAACTTGATGAGTAGGAGTTTACCAAGCAAAGAAAAGAGAGAACAGTCTAAGTGGAAGAAAGAGTATCACACAGCTGCTAAGTTCTAGAGACTGGGTGTGTTCAGCAAAACCGTGGGGTGTGTTGGGAGAAGAGGCTGGAAAGGATGGCTAGGATTCTACTTCAGGTCTTGGTATTTGAAAAATGAGGTAGAGCGGGTGGATTAGAAAAGAGAGAGAGAACTATGGTAGTGCTCCAGAGGTGAGGTGCTGAAGGCCTGGGCCAAGGAACTGTCAGTGGGAATGAGGAAGTGAGCAACCCAAGAGATATTTCCAAAGAAAAGACCACAGGATTTAGTAACAGACTAGGTTTTAGGAGAAAGACAAACAGAGGCAGAGTGAGAGATGGCGATGGAGACAGTAGGATAACAAGGCCTTACCAAAGATGGGGATGCTGGGTAGGTTACTTAAATTTCATGTATCTACAAGATACCCAAGTGGAGATGTATCCAAAGGTCTAGCTGAAGGGCAGAAGTTGGACTGTGGTGGGTGAGGAGGGAAAATATAAAGAGACAAAGTGTAATATCCAGGTAAACCACATTTGGCAAGGCAAGGAAAGGGAAGACAACTGGGATGGCACCTGGCAGATCAGGTATAGGTGTGCATTTGCCAGGACTGACTCAGGTATTCTTGATGAGAAGGGGATGCAGCACTGGAGAAAGAAGGGGAAACAGTGGTAGTTGTGGAGCTAGGTCCCTGAGGTGCAAAAGCACGGCATCCAACCAAGGGGGAGTATTTACCTTTAGAAAGGACAGGCATTTCTTAATGGAGACAGAGAAGTCTGGGAAAACTCATTGCCAAGGGCCTGAATCCTTTTTAAAGAGTAGAAATCAGAATCCTCTAAAGCAGGGCTCAGGAAACTTTTTCTGTAAAGAGCCAGATAGTAAATATTTAAGCTTTGCAGGCCATATGGTCTCTGACACAAAAGCGACTCAACTCTGCCATTGTAGCATGAAAGCAGCCTTGGGCAATATATAAATGAATGGGGGGTGCCTGTGTTCTAATAAAACTTTATTTTCAAAAATAGGCATTGGGCTGGATTTGGCTCATGGGCCATAGTTTGCCAACCTTGGGGGTGGTGGTGGAGGTGGGTTAGGAGAAAAGATAAGCTCTGGGCTGGCCTCCATGGGAACCACAGAGAATGCTCAATGAAGTACTCTCTGTGTACTTCATTGTTGGATCTGTGTAAAGAGAGTGCTTAGATCCAACCCTGCCACTTACTAGCATTGGGATCCTGAGCAAGTTACTTTGCTTCCCTGAGCCTCAGTTTCCTCATCTGTAAAATGGGGGAAATCACAGTACCTACCTCTGTGAGTTGTTCTGAGGAGCAAACTAGTGAACTAATATGAAGTGTCTAGCATAATGCCTGTCTCAATAAAGATTCGTTTGTTTAATTGTTAAGGACTCACCATGAATTGCAGGACCCCAGCTGCAGATGGGCATCATGATAATGCTGCTGAGGCAGAGCAAGGGACCCTTGCACCCTGCAAGGTGAGACTGGAAGGAAGAGAGGTGCTGGGGTGGGAGGTAGGTGGAGGTGCTGTACCAGGTAGAAGCAGAGGGAACAAAAGTCTGCAGGTACATAGGCCCCAAAGGTGCAGATACACACACCTGTGTACACACAGACACTGTGTGGTCCAGGCCCAAACCCACTGTTTTCAGTGGAACGAGGTTCTTTGTCTTTAGCTCATCAGTGTGTCCCAGGAGTAAGTGCCTAGCTGCAGTGCAGTCTCTTGGACCCAGCCTGGACCAACCTGGTGCACCAGCATGTCTCGCCAGCTCTGGTCTGCTCATTACAGAGCCTGGTGCTGATGGAGACTGCTAGTCCGAGATTCAGACTAGCCCAAAGCCTTTCCACCTGTGCTCTTCAAACTTTAGGGAATCACCTGTGGGAGGGAGTGTTTAAAAAATGTGTTTCAAAAGAAAAAAGTGTGTTCCTAATGTGTCCCACAAATGTATGTCTTACCCAAGAAAATCTGATTTAGTAGATCTGGGATGGGGCCCAAGAATCTGTGTTTTAGCAAGCATCCCAGGTGATTTTTTTTTTTTTTCAGTGAGCTGAGAACCACACGTTTAGAAACAAGCCATTACCCCTCACCTCTGAATGTGATTGTATGATGGACAATGGGATCTACAAATTCCTTCCTGGAACTGCAGCCACAGGACAGGGTCCACCACATCTCAAACACTCTTCCTCATTACTCATGAGGAAAAGACAATCTGAGATTGGGTGTCTTGGGGTAACATGAGTAATTTAAAGGAGACATGAGCATTTTCTAGGGCATTGGGTTTATCCAGAAAAGTAAAACATTCGTTCAGAGAAGAGCATCTAGGGTTCTTCAGTCTATAAGAAATTCTTACGTGTAATTACTCTTCTCAGAACACTTTGAGTGAACCATCCATGAGCAGTCTATTTTAAGTCCAGCTTCCTTTCTTCCTGTCCATCCAAGAAACCTGTGCCCAATTCCTGCTTCATCATCCAAGAACAAGCTATTTCCAGCACTACAAGCTGAGCTTCAGGCTCCTTGGGAAGTAGTTGCTATCACCTGGTTACATAGTTTCTGACTCAAGCAAAATAGCTTTGTACACAGACATTCAATCAATACTTACCAAGCAGTGAATAAATGAACCCATGATAGATTCGGATGATTCGACAGGGCACATCAAGAATACTTAAAACCACGAATTGGGCTGATTTCCTGTAAAAGACACGTTTACTACTGAAGGTCTTTCAAAATGGTTGGGCAAAAAACACCAGCACACACCTGGGTAAAAGACAGCATGTGACTCTCTCTTCCTCCCTGGCTGCCCGAAGATCACCCACCACCACGAATGACACTGTAACTATTCAGACCAGGAAGTTCATGACAACAGACTACTTCAGCGGAAACAAATGGTCATTGATGTCCTTCACCATGGGAAGGCAACAGTACCTAGGACAGAAATTCAGGAAAAACTAGCCCAAACATACAAGACCACACCTGATGTCATCTTTGAATTTTGGTGGTGGCAAGACAACTGGCTTTGACAAGATTTGTGATTCCTTGGGTTATGCAAAAAAAAAAAAAATGAATCCAAACACAGATTTGCAAGACATGGAATGTATGAGAAGAAAAAGACCTCAAGAAAACAGCGAAAAGAATGCAAGAACAGAATGAAGAAAGTCAGGGAGACTGCAAAGGCCAATGTTGGTTCTGGCAAAAAATGAGCCAGAGATTGGATAACAGAAGGAGTAAACATTCTTCAGTGACTCAGTCAGTGATTGTGCAGATTTTTCACCAGAGAATTAATAAAACTATTAAAACTTTAGGAAAAAAAGACAGCATATGATCCAAAACTACAGAGTGACTCACCACACACATACACACACACAAATTACCAAAACATGTATCTAAATAAATGTTGTTCCTTCAAAAGCATCACCTTCAGAAGACTTAAAAAATTATAAAATTATTTCAATGACACTGTCAATCCTCAAAATGTGATCTCATCTTTGGAAATTGCCTGAAGAGTTAAGAATTAGACCTCTTTTTAAAAAATTCAGTCCCTGTAGAGACTGTCAAAAATTGCCAATGCTGATTATATTTCAAGTCATCCTGGCAAGGCATTGGGAAAAATTTTCAATTAGCAATAACTGTGTCTCACATAAACCTCATTGGCAATGATACTGCCACTGCTCAAAGCTCACACCTCATTTTTTTTTTTTTTTATAACAAACAAGTTTTTTTTTTTTTTTTTTTTTTATATAACAAACAAGGAATTTCTCACACCTCATTTTTAACCCCAAGAAGATGATTTCTCAGACTTGGTTCCAAATAATTTCTGGTGCTTCCACAAATCAAGTGAACACTCGAAGGACACAATCTTGCTGTTCATTAGAATATTCAAAGGCTCTGAAGGGTATACCGAAAATAAGCTTGGAGGAATGGCAGAATACTTGGAGGGACTGTACAATTTCCCAAAGGAGACATAAGCTCTGAACGGGCGAAACTACTCAGGGCCGGTCAGGAGATTCACTAATTTGTCATCAGTAAAGAAGTCAATCCAGCTGTTCTTAGCCTCTTGCACAGTGGCAGAGACTGGCCACTTCTCTGCCTGGTCCCTCTTCTCTCTGCGCGTGCAGCTGGACCGCACGCCAAGTCTGAACCCTTTCAGCCTTGGCCCTTTCAACCTCCATGGAATCCTCTCTTCTCTTACCCTCCAGCTGGATGCTGAGAATCCAGGGAAAGCCACTAAACTGAAGGAGCCTAGGCCCCTGGAGGACAGTGTAGGGCGGAGCCCTCCTCCCCTTCTGACTTGTATCACAATGTAACATGAGCTAGAATAAATTTATACTGTCTAGTCACTAAGATGTGAGGCTGTTTGTTGCAGCAGTAAACCCACTCTGACTAATACAGACCATAGAGTTAGATAGTGTTGCCCATATGAGAAGCAGCTAAATTAAAATTTGACACTGCCATTTGGAGCATCTGCCCTTGTGGTTTTCAGTTTGGGATTCATATGCGAAACTAGTGTTGTTTTCTCTTTCTTCAGCATCTTAACACATATGGTATACGTCACATCTCACCAATCAGCACTCATAGAAGCCTTCTTGCTGGCTGCTGGGAAGATGTCTGTTAATCCTTTTGAAGTGCCACCTGCCTTCTGGGCTTCCCAAAGTGAATCTGATGTATACCACATGGCCTATATTTTAAGCATAACATCTTAAACTCCCCCTTCATATTTGGTGAATCCAGCTTTTTTTATATGGTGCCTTCTGTAATAGACACAGAGAGTCATAAAAGTGTGTGTGTGTACACACTGATGCACACATACACACATACTGGTGGTTTTTTTGTTGTGGTTTTTCTTTAACAAACCAAAACAAAATAGAAAAAAAATAAAAATAAAAGAATATGGACTCTCCATTATTTTAGAGACTTCCATGTCGAGAACTGCTTCTGTCTCTTTTACCTGCAAGCTACCCCACCTCAATGAGTGGTGGTGAGTCTCCAGCGTGCATTCTCCATTCACACCCGGTCCATCGGGGGGCAGAGGAAAGCGTGCCAGAGCTGATGCTGCGAGAAGGGCGGCATTCCTGGAAGCCTGGCCAATTGTGCAGTCCTGAGGCTAGTGGGTCTTTCTTGCCATCTGCTTTGCCTCTCACTTGAATGTGACCTTCCCCCAAGAAGAGTACTTCGCCAAGAGTCACGAGCTTAGGCCTCTACTTTTGGCCTCCAGCTGACAAACTGGCATCTATTTTTGCTTGTGAGCCTCCCCAGAGGAGCCCAGGTACATCTCCAAGATGCAAGGATGCTGAGCAGAGGGTTTAGTTAGTACAGCTTTCTGTAATTCCCCTGCTTACAGAGAAATTGTAAACAATATAGGATTACCCCCTGCCTGGTATAGCTGCCACATAGGATCCCCTCGTCTTGGGCGCCTGTGTGGACATTGAGGGGATAAAGCATAGCAAGAATTGGGTTATTTAGTTTAGGGTAATCCTTGGTTCCAAGGAACTGGAGCCAGGGTAGGTTTCTCGGTGTCTAATAAAAATTCCTGAAGCTCTAAGAAGGGAAGGGAAAGGCCTGAGAGGCAAAGCAGTTTAGGTACAGTGGCCAAATGAATTTGATAAGGCTGGGGGGCATTTAGAGATGGGGGTGGTGGGTGGTGGTGATCAGGTGGCAACCCTGTCCGCTCTCCTTGCTAATTTGGGTTGACACACATTTCCTGCTGTTGGGTAACGAAGGTTGTCCCATTATGTTTGTGGCTGACAAGATACAGCGTTGGCCTACCGAAGCTATAGGACTCTACTCTGCTCTGAAATTTCACTGCAGTTCCCATGGTTTATTTTTTCCTGCGTTGCCCAAAGTAAGTGACACTGAATCAGTGGGGGTGCTAGGGAAACACTCTTACAACACCCTGTCCACCTTTCCGTCTTCCAAAGAAGTATGTCTCATTTTTCTTAGCACTCGTAACTCCACTTGGAGGCAGGTATAAATTTTAATCACCATTTTACAGAGGAGGAAATTGAGGTTTCAGAAAGATTAAGAAGCCTGTCCAAGATCACAGAGCTAGAAAGTGGTGGAGCCAGGATTCAAAAAGAGATTGTGTTCCCCAAATCCCACGATAATGCCATTGCACTCCTCTCAAGTGAGCACACTTCAAAGTAAAAGTAGAAGGAAGAGCTGTTCTTCTGCCTTGTTCACCTTTGTTCACCTGTTCCCTTGGTTCAAAACCTTTCCACAGCCTCTAACCAACCTAGTTCAAAACCCGCTTCCTCCAAGAAGTCTCCAGGATGTCTTTCCCACCCGTCTGCTCAGCGCCCAATTTGCAGTGTGTACACTGTGTTGCTTTGTCATTGTGCCCCAGCGATTACAAGTGACCTTCCCAGCTCCTTCAGGGGTAGTGGGCAGAAGTATGCCTCCCAAAGACAGCCCCATCCTAATCCCCAGCACCTGCGAAGATGTTACCTTACACAGTAAAAGGGACTTTGCAGGTGTGATTAAGTTAAGGCTTAGAGGATCCTGTTTTATCCATGAGCTTAATCTAGTCACATAGGTCCTTAAAGCAGAAGAGGAGACAAGTGAGTCAGAGGAGACATGATGACCGAAGCAGAAGTCAGAATGGTGCGTCTCCTGATTGCTGGCTTTGAAGATGGGAGGGGACCACAAGCCAAGGAGTGCAGCAGGAAAAGGCAAGGAAGCAGATTCTCCCCCTAGAACCTTCCAAAGGAACCCAGCCCTCCCAGTGATGTTATCCCAGTGAGATCCATTTTGGACTTCTGACATCCAGAGTAAAGTTGTGTTGTTTTAAGCCACTAAACTTGTGGTAATATGTTATAGCAGCAATGGGAAACTAATACACCAGGACTCTGTGTCCTCATTTTATTCCTGTCTCTATGCCTGCCCCCATCCCATTTCTACCAGCTACTGGTACAGTAGGTGCTCAGCATCCAGTAGGGGCTATTGAACTTCAAGTGACTGGTTCCCACCCTTCCAGAATTCTGAGCCTGCTCCCCCACCTCTCCTCCCAATTGCTCTAATCTCAGTAGTAGGAACCCCCTCCCTGACTCTCCCTCCATGCTTTCCAGTGAAGAGAGTAGATCTGAAGCTGGATTTTCCTGAGCCGGGCTCATGCTAATTCATTTCTTACAGAGTCTTATATACAATTTTGAGTAGAGATTTTTATTATCATTCTTCAGACTCCCCTTCTCATTTTAGTAGCATACAATATGGCATACAGTCCCTTCCTGACCCAACCCTCACCTACTTCTCCAGTTTTTTTGCCTGGCATTGTCTCACCCCCAATGCTCCTAAAACTCTGAATTACTTGTCCAGTCCCACAAGAACAAATTCTCACTTCCTTGCTTTGACCATATTGTCCTCTCTGTTTGGAATGCCCTGTCCCTCTTCTCTGCCCAGCTAACTGCTTGAACTCAAGCCAGATATCTCCCTACCAGGCAGCCCTCCCTGACCACTGCCAAAGTGGGTTAGGGGCTCCTCTACCCATCCACAGACCCTGTCGCTGTCACTGCCTTTGCCACTAGTGGGGTCCTTTCTTCCTTTCTTCAGCTCTCTTCACTTTCCGCGTCTGCCCATGGAGAGGATCAAACTACCACCCAAGCTCCCTCCTCCACAACAGAAGTAGAAGGAACATTGCTGCCCGCGCACCCCCCCATCCCCACCCCACTCACGAGATGGGGAGGCAATCTGATTGGTCAAATCTTGGGCCACATTTCACTGGTGGGAGGGCCCTGTGTTGAAAGGTAATGTGCGGTGATGCTTGATCTCTGCCCAGTAAGGTGATGAGGCTAGCTTGTCAAATTCTTTCTTGGTTTCAGCTCCTCATTCAAGGATCGGTTCGTTAGGGGATGTGAACTCTTAGATTCAAAAAGAAGAAAGTTAGATATGGGAGGGCTTGCTGCAACCTTCTACCCTAATCTAAATTCTCTAGCCCTTAACAGAAGGTTTGCACTCTTCTTGCCCAGGTATTAATACATAAAACCGGCACGCTGTTTCCCATCCTTATGTCAGAAACCTGGAGGGAAGGAAGGATGATAGAATCTGAATCTCTAACTTCCACATAGTTTTATAATTGTGCAGGGTGTGTCCTAATGGAAGTCAGACCTGTTAGCATGATTCCAGAGACATCTGAGAAAAATGACCCCTGTTCTGGTTTCCAGTCCTGAATTCAGGAATATTCTAGGATTGGGCTGAACTCACCCTGAAAATCTGCCAGGAATGGCTGAGAAGTTCCTTTCTGCCTGAATGACCGGTGACCATATTTTTATATTACAAAGCTCTGAGACTGGTGAAGTGTGCCTGGCTCAGGTGAAGTGGTCTCAGGCACCAATTTACAACGTTATGTGTGGAGCTTCTCCAGCTATGGATGGATGATTGGCTGGGTGGATGGATGGTTGGGTAGATGGATGGGTGGGTGGATGGATGGGTGGGTGGATAGATGGGTGGGTAGATGGATGGATGGGTGGGTATATGGAAGGGTGAGTGGATGGGTACATGTGTGGGTGGATGTTTAAGAGAATGGGTGGATGGGTGGGTGGGTGGGCGGATGGATAGATGGGTGGGTAGATGGATGGATTGATAGGTGGGTGGGTGAGTGGTTGGATGGATGGATGGATGAATGGATGGGGATAGGTGGGTGCATGGGCAATTGAGTGGGTGGGTGGATGGATGGGTGGATCAATCAATAGACAGCTTGGTCTGGAGGGAGACATTCATGGTCCCAAAAGGTCTGTTGTGAGCCTCATTTACTTGAACATTATCACCTGCAACTGTCACTCCTTGATAAAACGTTTGAGTCAGGAATTTGCCCCTCTCTGTCTATTTTAGAAAATGTTGCTGATCTGATTGCCACATATTCTGACTGTGCTGATTTTTTTTTTTTTTTTTTTTTTTTTGGCATCCTTTAGATAAGTAAACCTTGTCTGAATGATTCAATGATGTATGTGTCTCATCTTTATGAAAACCCAAACTTCCTACTAACCTTTATCAATTAAACTGGTTGTATTTGACAGCTCTCATGGGCTACTTCAGATCCTCTCTTCCTCACCTATCTCTGGGGCCTAGGCCCATTGTTAAATCCCAGCCACCACTGCAGCAACCAATTCTGCATGGGCTACAGCCAATTTCATGCCTATACTGGTAGTTGCTTGCCACAGAACATACCAGGCACTCACGCATGTGCAAATCACAAGTGCAGGGATGGTGAGTGCCCCCTTGGGGCTCACCTTTGACCAGTGGGAAATAGGCACTAACAAATAAATTCTGATTCCTTTCTGCCATTGGAAAGGTGGTCTTGAGACACAGGTATTCCTATAGCTCTGGGAAGGTGGTCCTGCAAGATTAAACATTCATTGTACATGAACCTACTGGCTGCTAATTTGATGTTGCACTCTCCTTCCCTGCTTCACTCCTCTTTTCTCTCACTCCTGCTTCCCTGGATACACTCCCTAATAAAGTTGTAGCATGGAAAGTTCTGCTTTTTGGAGAACCAGGCTAAGACCTGATTACTGCTTTCTTTAAATTGTTTCTAATGATGTTCAGAAATCTGGTATTTAACCACACCTAGATTTTGTGAACAGTAATCTTAAGATCTAATTTTCCAGGTGAGAATTTTACATTTAACTGGCCCTTCAACATGACCTTCCTACTCCTCACTTATTTTAACCCCAGGCCATCAAATAGGCCAGTGTTTCTTAAAATATGGTCTGAGGACTGTCTGCATTGACTCACCCAAGGCACTTGTTAATGATATGAATTTCAGGACTCCACCCCAAACTTACTGAATAAAATGGGGTGCAGGAATCTACGTTTTTAACAAGCATCCCTGGTGATGCTTAGCACAGTAACTTTTGAGAACATCTACTATAGAGAAAAAGCAGTCAGGACTGACCCTACAGTACTTCTTTCTGTGGCTCAGCGGTGAAACCACTGATGCCAGGCCAGGTGCTGATAGGATCCAGTGGAAGTCACTGCAATGGTCCCCAGTGCTGGATGCTTGTGATCAATGCCTCACTGAGCTCAGAGGGAATCAAAACAGCCCTTTCATGCCACAAAACAGCTGTGAAGGTGTTCAGGGAATTGGGAACCACAAATATTCCTGAGAACATTAGTTACCCTTGGGCAATTCATGGTAATTTAACTTTTTAATTAAAAAGACTTCCACTAAACAATAATAGCTTACAAATGCATTACCCTTTGATCCAGCAATTCCACTTTTGGGAATTTAGCCTACAGATATACTTTATACTTGTACAAGTGTACAAGATTATTTACTGCAGAACTGATTGTAATAGCAAAATGTTAGAAACAATCCAAATGTCTATGATTGTGGAACTGGTGAAATAAATTATAGCACATTCATACAATGAAAAATAATAAGGAAACTGTATATGTATTGATATGGAAATGTTACCAAGATAGATTGTTGAAAGGAAAAAAGCAAGGTGCAGAACAAGTGTATACTATGTCACCTTTTGTATATAAAAAGGGAGCAAGAATCCACAGTCCTATTTGCTTGTATATTCATAGAGAAATGCTGGAAGTATTCATAAAAACAGTGGCTACCTCTGGGGCAGGGGATGAGAACTGAGAAAATGGGCTAGGAGGGAGACTTTTCACTATATATCTTTATACTTCTGGGTTTTGAACCATGTGAACATATCAAATATCTGAAAAATAAATAATAAGGCAGAATTCAAAATAACTATTTATTGTAGCCTTCAAAACAAACAAACTTGTTTGGGCTCTCCACACCCGATGGTCTTGGTGTCCCACTGGGAGCTCTTCTGACTGGGTGCCATATTTCGGAGGCCACCACCATCTTAATGGCTACTCCAAGTTAGACACGGTGCTCCAGACCAGAATCCAGATTTCCATTGTCCAGGTGGCAGTCAGAGGACGGGCCTTTTGAGTTTCTTCCTGAGGAGAACCAGCTCCATAAAGTTCCCAGGATTTGGGTCTGCTATGTACTGGAGAGCAACCAGAGAGGAGGCCCAGGGCCACTTCTAGTACTGAGGCATCAGCTGCTCCCGACTCACGAGGGAGGAGTGGTGATAACGGTCCCGAGTGGCGAAGTCTGCATTCTCCTGGGTGAGCTGAGTCATCTCCATGTCAACCCTAGCTAGGGATGGCGCCAAAATTATCTGCTCCTGGGGAGATCGCAAGCTCCTTCAGTGAGAGAAACACGGAGGGTGGTCAGAAGGAAAGAAATAAATGGTGAACAGTGAAGATGTCTACCTGGATAGAGACATTATTTGCAAAAGGGTTAGTTGTGATAATTCTTTAACATTATTTAAATGTTTAAAAACAATTGTTGAAAGCTATATGTACAGCAGTTTATGAACTCAAAGTATGAGAAGTCCTAAAATAAGAAGAGAGGAGATGAGATTTACATTTCTTTAGTAGAAAAATGTAAAGTTGTACCCAACTGATAGTTGATCACCCACAGTGAGTTTTTGCCTTCCAAATGGCATCACATCATGTCTCTATAGCTTTTCTTTGATTTTTGTCAAATGAAATAAAGGAATGGAGGGACTGGAAAATTGAGAACAGATGAAAGTGAAACCTTCTCTTTGACTCATTGGAAAGAAAGTAGAATGAGGAATGATTTCCGTAGCTAAGACTCACACAGCAAGCAGCTGAGAGGTAAACTGCAGAGGCTGTTGACAAGAAGTTGGCCTGAAGACAAAGGGCAAGTAGGGTAGAGATTCCTTTGTAATTGAAGTCTCGGCATACAACTAGAGTTGGAATAAACTGTTCAAGAAGAATGTTAGGGATACATGAGAAAGGGACTAAAGGCAAATGGAGTAGGAAAAATGAGTCCTGCAGTCAGGGTAGAAGACAGATGGATTCAGCTACAGCTCTGCCATTAATCAGCTAAGTAGCCTCAGGCAAATCTCTTTACTTCCTGGTACTTCTATTACCTCATCTTCCCAGGCCCCTTCCAGTTCCTACAGTCTATGATAGGGCTTAAATGTCATAATTTAGGCATGGGTTTCCTCTTTAAAAACTTACTCTAAAAGAATCATCTACTTTACTAGTAGTAAGATTTATTTTAAATGAGGCATATATTTGATGGTTGTAAAAAGGTAGAAATCTAATAGAAATGCAACTTACAGAGAAAGCTTCAACTGATTCTGGAAAAACATACCATATCACATGACTAAGGCATTGCAGCCACTTGTGACAGAATATCTAAATTATATAGGTTGAGTTTTTCTAAGAAATGAATTAACTTCTATAAAGGGAAGATCTTCAAAAATAAGATTAGGAAGTGATAAAAATGCCAGTCAACATATAAGTGTTTTTGCCAATACATTTTTTTTTCCTGCTAATACTTTATTTTTAATTTTTTTAAAGGAGACACCATTATACCCCTCTGAGTTCAGAGAAATCATATACTTCACTTTCTAGTCTATACTGGCCTAATAATCCTCACCAAAGCAATTGTTAAGGCTTTAAGAAAGAAAGCTTTCTTAAGATCAGACTTAACATCACACAGTTTCTGCAAATTGTGAATGTAACAGAGAAATTACATAGCCAAAGTTCTCTACCCAAACATACTCCACAATATTATTCTGTAGTTTTGAAGGGTGCCTGGGACTATAGTTGGGGGGAAAACTCCAAATACAAAACAGAAAACACAACCACCAATTTCTACTTCTAAATGAACTACTATTTCTTGGTCCTTAAACCCTCCTGCATAATCATGACAAAATATTGCCCAGGAGCCAAGGTGAAGCCAGTCAGTTTGACACTGACTTAGCTGAGGCCTCCACCACCCACTTAACAAGACACAGAGCCTGATACTTTTGCTGTGAATGATGTGGACTGAATTCTATTCCCACAAAAGCGTTGTCCTTCTCTAAGGATAATCTCTTCCTAATGTATTCTTCTTTCTACATAGCACTTCAGTGACCTTAGAGGTGGAATCTCAGGAGTTCAGAGGTGGTGACCTCATGAAACCACCAGTTTCCCGCCCCTAAAAACCGCCATTCACTAACCCACTTTTCAGAGTAGCCCCTTCCTTACTGGTTTTTAGAAGTTTCTAGAAACTTTCATTCAAAAGCCCACCTCTTCATGTTTATTCATAAGAGCCTTGCTGCCTCGTGAGAAAAGTTACCATTTCTGAAACTGGCTGTGACTGATTCTAGTTACAGAGTATGGTAGGCCTCCATATTAGGACCAAGCGTAATTGCTACAGAACATGCTCCATTTAACCCTGCCTATCTCAAGACAGACTGGCCCATATCCTCTCACCCCACCATTAAACCATGCCATTCACCTGCCTTTCCCAAACCAGATTGGCCCACAGCACCTCACCCCATCTTTATCCACTCCCTTAGGCTTGCCTTCCACAGACAGTATACAAAACCCCAATGCCCATTTTGTTTGGTGATACTGATCTGACGCTTGCCTCCAGTCTCCTTGCTGGCTAACCATGCAATAAACTCTTTCTTTTCTTGAAATCCTGGTGACTCAGTGTTGGTTCTATGTGCATTGGGCAAACAGATCTCTTGGCGGTATCAATTTGGCACCCACGAAGGGATGGTTATAGAGACCCCTGCCCAAAGCTCCACAGCCCCTGTGGGATGGAGTTTTCCAATCTTCGACCCTGAGCAGACACCTAAACTAGTTAGAGGCTCCACAACTGGGACTCTCTCCTGTTCCCGCCGGCGTCATTGGCCCTTTGGTGCAGTTTAATTTTGAAAGAAGAAACAGTTCCAGGTAAAAACGACTTCTGGGTGAGTAACTTTGTTAAGATGCCTACTCTTATGTGAAACCTGTCTGGTCTCTAGTTGTGGGCTTAAGTCCCACTCTGGTCATTGGATTAGGATTGTGGGTTCGAGTCCCACCTTTGTCCAACCAGGTTATACTGGGTGCAGGTCCCAGGTATATAAGAGTCAGTCGCTAAAGTACTCATGCTCTGGTTGTGGATTCGAGTCCCACTCTGGTCTCTCTCCTATTGATATACCAGTCGTAAGATCTCTTATTTAGGCGCTGTAAATTAAAATTGTAATTATGGGAAATATTAACAGTACTGATGGCTGCAGCCCTCTAAATTATGTCTTGAATAATTGGTTTACATTTAGTTTTGGGTCTATGAAAAAGAAAAGGATAATATTTTTTTGTAACGCTGCCTGGCCTCAATATAAATTAGATCTGGAGAGCAGTGGCTGGCGAATGGGTCTCTCAGCTATATCACTATACTGCAGTTAGGATTGTTTTGTAAAAGGGAAGAGAAATGGGATGAAATCCCCTATGTACAATCCTTTATGTCTCTATGTCAGAATAAGAATTTTCAGAAAAAAATGTTACATTATGATCCAAAAAGAAAAGAGATTTTTCTTGCTGAAAAAGATGACTAGGAAATCAGGAATGTGTCAGCCCCAGGCTTCTCATGCTCTACTAGACTCTAGTCTGGATGAGGAGCCGTCCTTATCACGTTTAGAATTATCCTTAGCCTCCCTCTCTCCCTATGCTGGGGAATGGGAGATGATGCCCCCTCACCTCGGAGCAGGTCCTCATCCAGTTCCCCGTATTTCCTGACCAGGAACAGTCTCTCTGCCCTATACCCATCAGGGCACGCAATTTGACTGGGGAACTATCCAGTACCAGGCAAGACAATTCTCACTGGATTGGATGATCAGGGACACCCCAGAGGTTTCATTTATGTGCATTTCCTTTCTCTAATTCTGGTTTGTATGACTGGAAAAATAATATGCCTTCCTACTGGGATGACCCCAAGAAAATGGAGAATCTTTTCACCCCTATTTTCACTACTCATAACCTGACCTGGGCAGATAGTCAAGCACTTTTAAATACTGTCTTCACCCCTAAGGAGTGCAGGAGGCTCATGGAAATGGCCTGGCAGGAGGCCGATAGGTTGCATGACCACCAACCTAATATCTTGGTGTATGTTCCTGGAGCTCTGGCCGTTCCCATGACAGAGTCACATTGGAACCCGAATGATCTAAATTAGATCATTATAAAGGGTACATTGTAACAGGAATGCGAAAGGTGTCTCAAACTAAAAAGTCTGAAGAAAGTTCAGGAGAACCAACAGAGTTCAAGAGAAATTTGAAAGGATTTTTGGGACCTAGAGGCAAAACACCGATCTAGATCCTGAACATCCAGATAATATGAGACTGATTTGTACAACTTTGATTAGCCAAGGACAGCTAGAAATGCTAAGCCAGTCCAGGTAAGAGTCAAGCCTACATGACAGTTCCTAATTTCAAACAATATCCATTGAAAAGAGAAGCCCTGGAAGGCATAAAACCCCTACTAGACTCTTTTCTTAGAGAGCAGCTAATTTGACCTTGCCAATCTCCATATAATACCCCCATCCTACCAGGTTTAAAGCCAGATACCAAAAGGGAGTATCTATTTGTACAGGATTCGAGAGCTATCAATCAAATAGTAGAGGATATCTACCCAGTAGTGTCAATCCGTACACCTTGCTACTACTCTGTCCAGAGACCTTTGTTGGTTTAATAAGGTGAAACACCAATACTATTGGACAGTGCTCACTCAGGGATTTTAAAATGTCCCCACCTTATTTGGGGAAACTTTAGCAAGAGATTTAAGAGAGTTACAGCTCCAAGACAGAGTACTTTTGCAATATACAGCTGGCATCTTGATAGCTAGTTGATCAAAGGAAGCATCAAATAACAATACCATTTTAACTCTAAACTTCCTGGCAGACCAGTGTCTAAGAAAAAGGCTCAGGTTTCACAGCCTACTGTGAGATATTTAGGGTTTGAACTGTTGAACGGGCAAAGAAACTTATTGCCAGACAGAAGGGAAGCCTTAGCCAGAGTGGAGGAGCAGACCACCCAAAGACAGCTGTGAGGGTTTCTAGGAATGGCAGAATTCTGCTATATTTGGATACCAAATATTTTTAGCTAAACCCTCATATGCAGCTTTAAAAGGCAGAGACCAGGAACTGCTAAATTGGACAACCAAATGCAAACAAGCATTCTATAAAATAAAGGAGAAATTACTGACTGCCCCAGCCCTCAGCTTCCCAGACATAAAAAAAGTCCTTTGAGATTTCATCCAGTTCCAACCAGGGTGCTGGACCGGTCTTCCCTCAACAACAATAGAATAGCCGGAGAGGTTCACACCCTGTTAGCCAGGGACTACTGCCCTAACTAGCAAGAAGTCACCACAGAAGAATGATCATCGCTCCTCAGAGCCCCCTTAAGAATTAGGATGTGAACTCTCTGAGGGGAAATTGAGGCAGGCTAGTACAGGGAAATGAGGAGAAGACGAGTCACAACATGGCCGGCAGACAACGTGGCTGACAGACAACATGGCCAATTAACAACATGGCTGCAAGACCCCCGCTGAGACTTTGACTTTGACTTTGAGGTCCCTGTTGGGACTTTTTCCAGGGCCAAGGGGAGGTCCTGGATAACTCCAAACAGGCCTCGCCATTGGTCCTGGATAACCCCCAAAAAAGGCCTCACCATTGGCCCCCTGAGAACTGACAGGTGGGACAACCAATCAGAACAGCAAATAGCTGGGGCCCCACCCGCAACATCATAAAGGGAGAGGAGGAAAGACTTTTAAAATGCCTGACCTGGGGCTCCACACAAGTGTTAACACCCTGCAGTTTGCCCGCGATCCATGCTGAGGCATGGATTGTGTACTTTTCTTTGTTTCTTTTTCTTAATAAACTCTTTACTCCTTTGCCTACCCCTCCCCACCTCCCCACCTCCAAAAAAGCCTTTTGATTTGTTTATCCATGAACAGTAAGGAGTCAGTCTGGGGTTTTAACCCAGAACCTTGGTGACACCCAGAGGCCTGTTGCCTATTTCTCAAAACAACTTGATGCAGTAGTACAGGGTTGGTTGGTCTGCCTCTGAGCAGTGGCAGCCACTTGTGAATTACTGCAAGAAGTGGAGAAGTTTACCTTAGGACAACCTATAACTGTACACACCCTGCACTGTGTGTTGCCCCTCCTAGAGCAAAATGGGGGATACTGGCTCACATCCATCAGGTTAGGCAAATACCAAGCTCTTACTAGACAATCCCAATGTGAGGTTAAAAGCAATCTCCTCAGCTACATTACTTCCCAACCATCAAGAAGGACCATAGCATGACTGTATGCAAACAACTGAGGAAGTGTTTTCTGGCTGGCCTGATCTTACAGATCAAACTCTGGAGAATCCAGACTTGGAGATGTTCACTGATAGAAGCAGCTTCATGGACCAGGGACACAAAAGGGCTAGGTATGCTATAGTAACCTTACAAGAGGTACTTGAAGCCAAGGCCCTTCCTCCAGTACATCTGTTCAATGAGCAGAATGCATAGCCCTCACGAGTTCCCTACACTTAGGGAAAGATAGAAAGGTAAACATATACATGGAATATAGACATACATTTTTCAATGGTCCATGCTCATGGAGCCATTTGGAAGGAAAGAAGTCTGTTAAATTCAGGGAAAAAAGAGATAAAACATGCTGGCATAATTCTGGCCTTGTTAGATGCTATCAGACTGTCTCAAGAAGTAGTAGTCATCCATTGCCCTGCATCAAAGGAATAATAACTTAATAGCAGCAGGAAACAATTTAGCAAATCAAGCAGGAAAAGAGGCAGCCAAGTTCCAGACACCTAAAGTAGTTATTGCAGCTTTTATACAAGGCATTGATTTAACACCGTTTACAACCCAGTATTCCTCAAATGATTTGTCAAGAGCCAAGGAGTGAGGTTTTCCTTCCAAAACATTACATTGGTTGTATACTCCAGAGGCACCAGGGGAGCCAGTGCAGACCACTCCAGAGAGCTAGTTTTTTTTACAAACTCTCTTAGTTTCTGTTTATTTGTGAAAATTTTAAACTCACCATCATAGTTGAAGGACAGTTTTGCCAGATAAAGAACGCTTGGCTGGCAGTTTTTCTCTTCCAGTACCTTAATTATATCATACTAGTGTCTTCTCACCTCCACGGCTTCTGAAGAGAAATCTGCACTAAGACTTATTGAATGTCCCTTGTATGTGATGTTTCACTTCTCCCTTGCTGCTTTCAGAATTTTCTCTTTATCTTTGGCATCCTGAATATTATGTGTCTTGGGGAAGGTCTATTTGAATTTATTCTAACTGGAATATGCTGTGTTTCCTGGACATGTACATTCATGTCTTTTATGAGAGTTGGGAATTTTTTGGCCATATTTCCTCAAATACTCTTTCTGCCCCTTTTCCCTTCTCTTTTCTTCCTAGAATTCTCTTGACGCATATGTTGTTGTGCTTCATGCTATCATGAAACTTCCTGAGGCTCTGCTCAAATTTTTCCATTCTTTTCTCTCTCTGTTCTCTTTTCAATTTCAGCTGTTCTGTCCTCTACATTGCTGATTCTTTCTTCCATGATTTCAACTCTGCTGTTGTGTGCCTCTATTGTATTTTTTTCTATTGTATTTTTAATCTCACTTATTGTCATTCATTCCCATAAGCTCTGTTATTTTCCTATCCAATGTATCAAAATTCTTTGTGCTCACCCAGTGTCTTCTTAATGTCCTTTATTTCTTTAGCCAAGCTGTCCTTCAACTCCATGATTTGATTTAGGAGATTTGTATGAACCTCATTGGCTAGCTGTTTCAAGTTCTATGTCTTGTCTGGAGCTTTGATTTGTTCCTTTGCCTGAGTCATAACTTCCTTGTTCTTAGTAGGGCTTGCAAATTTTTTTTTTGCTCATGTCTAGGTATATAATTCTGATGCTGAATTTACTTTGATGTTCAGTTTCTTTCTCTTGCCTAGGGATTTACTGTTAAGTAGCTGTGTACAACCACTGTTCTTTGACTCTTGGTTCAATTAGTTCTAGATATTTAGGATTGCCCCTGTTTAACTGCTCAGATCAGGGCTAAGGACCCAGTAATGGAGTGCAGGCTAGTTTCCAAGGTCCTTTGAGAAGGGGGCAGTAAAGGCAACTGATCGCCTTATTTATTTATTTATTTGTTTGTTTATTTATTATGTTTCCCTTTTTGTGCACTTTTATGGACTGCCAGCAGATGCCACTCTTTGGCAGACCTCTCAGCTCAGACCCCAGGTGCTAGGGGGGAAATGCATTCAGTGCAATTCAGCAGTAGATGGTACAGAAGCAATGTCCTCAGGGCTGGCCAAGCCTTACAAACAAACCTTCTCAGAAGCCATTCTCCTCCCTTGGCTGGCCACACCCTCCCTCTCTCTGCCTTCTCAGCAACAAGCCCAGGGCAATAAGGCGGGTGTTTGAGGAGGCAAATTTCTTTAGCTTCCTGCCAGCTCTTGATGCAAACAATGCCATGGCCCTACCTGGCATATCTCTCCCCTTTCTTGGGGAAGAGGACCCCTGCAACACCCTCAGTCCACAGTCACTGCAGTCCACAGCCACTGCAGTCTACAGAGCTGCTGTTTGTTCCGAGGGTGGGGGGATGGGTGCTAGCCGCTACTGCAGCTCTACTCAAAGGATTTTTCAGCCAGCTGAGATGCCTTTCCTTTGCCCCTCTCTCTTCTGGGTGGTGTCTCATCTTTTCCTGTTGTCCTGAGTTCAACAGCAGCTCTCCAGACTGTCTCTACCTATCCTCTAGCTACTTTTTCTAGGAGAGAAGTGATCCTTCTGCCTCTCTAATACTCCATCTCCCCAGAAGTCTGGCAGGCTGGATTTTTAATGAAGAAGGAGTAGTCCTGATCCCAGAAAACTTCATGCAAAGAATTATCACCTATTTACACCAGAGCACTCACCTATTTACACCAGGGCACCATGTACCAATGGTTACAGAAGTACATTGTAGGCCCTAGCATGAGAAAAACTACACAAATAGTAACCCAAGAGTGTCTTGTTCATGCCAAAATCAATTCCAAGACAGACCCTTCACTGATTAAAAGGGGGCCGTCAAATGTGAGGAACAGGAAGGGGGGAAGAATGGCAAATAGATTTTACTGTTGTGCCAAAAGCCCAAGGAAACTATAAATATCTGCTTGTATTTGTGGACACTTTCTCAGGGTGGGGTGAGGCTTTCCCTTGCAGAACAGAAAGCGTCTGAAGTAACTAAGGCATTACTAAGGGAAATTATTCCCCAGTTTGGAAGGCCACTCTCTATTCAAAGTGATAATGAGAGTGCCTTCATTGCTAAAGAACTTAAGATGTATCTAGCAGTTTAGGAATTGATTGGAGGCTACATGCATTCTGGAGACCACAATCCACTGAAAAAATGAATCGTGCCCCAAAGAAAACTCTAGCTAAGACCTGCCAAGGGACAAATTAAACCTGGGACAAAGCTCTGCCAGTTCCCCTGCTTAGAATAAGAGTAGCCCCCAGAAGCAAGCTCAGTTTGAGCCCTTATGAAATAATGTATGGAGAACCTCTCCTAAAACCAATTGTAATCAAAATCTAGACAATGAGCATGTTATTACCAAATTGGAAACCATAAAATTAATTTAATCCTTAGTAGCCATTCTCTCTGCAATACACCAATATGTCTCTGATCGGTTCCTATTCCCCACAGATGGCCCCCTGCATTGTACCAATCCAGGGGATTGGGTACTTCTTAGAAAATGGAAAATGCAGCACCCAGAAAGTCAATTAAAAGCCCATGGGACCTTATCAAGTCTTGCTTGATACTCACTCTTTTGTTAAGGTACAGGGCATCTGACCTTGGATCCATCATTTGAAGGTAAAATCCATCACCATCCAAGAGGGTGATTCTCCATCTTCCTGAAAGAAGACTGAAGCTTCGCGTCCCTCGGTACCAGAGCAAGACCACCTCCCTAATTAAGATTCTCCACCCCTTGGTTATACTTAACAGACTTAAGTCTGCTTTTCAAAAGGAAATAGCAAAGAGAGTACATGCCACTAGACTGTTCTTCTCAGCAGCATCTATCAAAAATCAAGAGCGCAGACCCGTACTGGAACCAGAGGTCCTCCAGCCTGGAACCAGAGAATATCTTCAGCTTCAAGCCAAAAGGTTTCATTCCTTAAATCCTGGTCAACACCCCCTTTCAGGAGGAAGTATTAGAATGGTTGTCACCCCTAATCCCTCAAGATTGAAGAATATCTGGTTAAAAGTGGGACTGAAACTACCACTTTCCTGCCCCTCAAAACCATCATTCACTAGCCCACTTTTCATAATAGCCCCTCCCTTACTGGTTTTTAGACGTTTCTAGAAACTTTCATTCAAATGCCACCTCTTCATGTTTCTTCAAAGGAGGCTTGCTGCCTTGTGAGAAAAGTTACTGTTTCTTAAGTCGGCTATAACTGGTTCTAGTCACAGAGCATGGAAGGTCTCCATTTTAGGACCAAGCATAATTGCAACAGGCCATGCTCCATTTAACCCTGCCTTTCTCAAAAAAGATTGGCCCACATCATCTCACCCCATCATTTATTTTTATTTTTTTAACTTTATTTTGTACATTTAATAATTGAAAATATAAACAATTAAAAACTAAAAAGTAAACACAGATGAATAAGTACATATATTTCTCAATTAAATGTACTGGATACATATAATTTTTTTTTTGAGTCAAACAATATGTTACACGATATATTTGGTTCATAGTATCACATCCATACAGTATTTGTCCTTTTATGTCTGGCTTACTTCATTCAACATAATGTCCTCCAGGTTCATCCATGTTGTCATATGCTTTACGACTTCATTTCGTCTTACAGCTGAATATATTCCATCGTGTGAATAGACCACAATTTGTTTATCCATTCGTCTGTTGATGGACACCCTGGGTTGTTTCCAACTTTTGGCAATGGTGAATAATGTGGCTATAAACATTGGTGTGCAGATGTCTGTTCGTGTCACTGTTCTCAGTTCTTCTGGGTATATACCCAGTAGTGGCATTGCAGGGTCACGTGGCAAGTCTATATTCAACTTCCTTAGGAACTGCCAAACAGTCCTCCACAGTGGCTGTACCATCCTGCATTCCCACCAACAGTGAATAAATGTTCCTATCTCTCCATATCCTCTCCAACACTTGTAGTTCTCTGTCTTTTTCATAGTGGCCATTCTGATGGGTGTGAAATGTAGTTTTGATTTGCATTTCCCTAATCATTAGTGATGTTGCGCATTTTTTCATGTGTGTGTGTTTTTTTTTTTTTTTCCATTTGTATTTCTTCTTTGGATAAAGGTTTATTCAAGTCTCTTGCCCATTTTTAAATTGGATCGTTTGTCTTTTTATTGTTGAGTTGTAACATCTCTTTATATATCCTGGATATTAAACCCTTATCAGATATGTGATTTCCAAATATTTTTTCCCATTGAGTTGGCTGTCTTTTCACCCTTTTGACAAAGTCCTGTGAGATGCAAAAGTGTTTAATTTTGAGGAGGTCCCATTTATCTATTTTTTCTTTTGTTGCATGTGGCTTTGTCACCCCACCATTTAACCATGCCGCTCACCTGCCTTTTCCAAGTCGGATTGGCCTGCAGCACTTCACCCCATCTGTAGCCATTCCCTTAAGCCTTCCTTCTCCAGACAGTATAAAACTCCAGCACCCATTTTGTTTGGGGATGCTGATCTGAGGCTTACCTCCAGTCTCCTTCCTGGCCAACCACATAATAAACTCCTGCTTTTCTCAAAATCCTGGCAACACAGTATTGGCTTCTGTGCATATTGGGCAAACAGACCCTCTTGGTGTATCACTCCCACAGACATTTAGGCTTTGAAACTGGAAATGACTAAAAATATCCCTGTTAATCAGATAAGGCTAAATACTCTCACCCACACACCACTTAGATCCAGAATCCGTAGGCTGCTTCTACACAGAATCTACTTCCACTTAAACTCCACTTGCCCTCCAGACTAGGCTATAGAGAAAGAAGATTAGTGCAGGTGTATTGTGACCAGAGTTAGCCAACCTTGTGCCTGAGACTGGAAGAGAAGCAGGGAGGTCATTGCATCCCTTTTACAGCTCCACATGGCACAGTTAGCCCAGCTCAAGCAGATGACAGGCAGTTCTCCTCACACACACAACCTCCCTCCCTCTCCTGGTGACTGCCACAGCCACTACTCCTTTTTCTTCCAAGCTCTAGCACCAAGGTGGCAACTACATTTCATTTCTTGTGCCAACTTGAATAGAGCAGAAGTGCTTGTGAGGAATGGTTTTACAAAGCATTGTGGATATATGCTACGACATGGGTGAACCTTGAAAACATTATGCTAAGTGAAATAAGCCAGATACAAAAGGACAACTATTATATGATCTCACTTATACTAAATATCTAGAATAGGCAAATTCATAGAGACAGAAAGTAGATTAGAGGTTACCAGGACTGGGGACGGGCAGGGAGGAATATGAAGTCAGTACTTAATGGGTACAGTGCTTTGGGGTGATGGAAAAGTTTTGATAATTGATGGTTGTTATGACTGTACAATATTGTGAATTATACACTCAAAAATAGCTAAAATGGCTATATATATATATATATATAACCGCAATAATATAAAATAAAAAAAATAAAAAGGATTCCAAACTTACATCTGGGATCAGTGGGAACGGGTCCCACGATCCATTAGCAATGTCTGGGCATGGGAGGTGGAGGTATTGGCAAGTGAAACCCATACACCTAGAGTATCAAAAACAAACAAAATGAAACCAAATAAACACAAATATTTGGTTGGGCTCTGCCTGGATTTTCACAGCCTGCAGCTTTGCCTCCTCGCTGCCTCCCTATTGAAAGGGGAGGGAAGTGTGGGAGTAATTTCCAAGAATACTGAAGCTTTAAAAGGCGAGGAAGCAATGGCACTGCAAAGGGTGAAGGAAAAGGAAAAGATTAGGGCACTCATGAAATCTGACCTTCCCTGTGAGGCCTCTTCCAATTTCTCGGGAATGTTCGTTTGTTCCTTTCCCCATGTATCTGAACATGGAGGTCCCACAGAAATATTCCAGGATTTCTACTTTACTTCTGTACTTGCCTCTGCACTTTCATAATATAATCATGTGTGATCTCTGACTTGAAATGGAAGAATGTGAGTCCTGGTTTAACATTTCCTCTGGGCATTGACCTTAAGTATGAGTATATGTATGAGTACCGATGTGTCTTAGACTGTGAACTCACTGAGAACAGCTCTCTTATTTATCTCCTGGCAATATCACCCGAGATTCTAAATAAAGCCCTGTTTATGAAGATTAAAGATAAGAAGGGAAGAGAACATGAGCCAGAGGAAGCTTCTGATGAGCTGAAGCTGGGGGCTGGGAATGGGAGAGGATAGTGAGAAGCTACGTGTGAGCTTCCTCAAGGTTCCCACATCACAATTCAGGCCCAAGCTCAGCCAGAAGCAGGTCACCCTTAGCACCTCCCAGGACCCTGGGACGCACATCCACCCTGGTATTTGTCCCAAACCGGCACAGACCTGCAGGGGGGGATTAGAAGAGACCTCATCCATCTGAAAAAGCTGAAGTTGGAAGCTGATCCTGCAGGGAAAACATACACATAAATTTTAATGAAAGTTCTATGTATGCATCTAGAATTCCAGTTACAAATAGGGTGAATGCACATTCCCTGACACACACACAGAATTTATATTTTTCTTTTTATGTTAATTCATTGTAATACCTTACCAAACAACAATTCATTGTAATACCTAACCTAACCAAACAACATTCAGCCTAACCAAACAATATTTACTGTAATATCCAGCCTACCAAGGACTGAAAATGCTTCTAATGTATTTTTAACAGCTTTTTTGAGATATACTTAACACACAATAAATTGCATGTATTGAAAGCGTACAATTTGATAAGTGTTGACAGCTACATATACCTGTGAAAACAAGACCAGAATCAAGATAATAAGGATGTCTCACACCCCAAAAAGTTTCCTTGTGACACTTTGTACAACCTCCCTCCCATGCACCTTTGTCCCCATCTTCCATCCAAAGGCAACCACCCATCTGCTGTCACTATATATTAGTTAGCATTTTTAATAATTAGATGCATATATATGAAATTATATACTATGTACTATTTTTGTCTGGTTTCTTTCACTCAGCATAATTATTTTGAGATTCATCCATATTATTGCATATAGCAAGAGTTTGTTCTTTTTTTTTTTTTTTTTTTTTTTTTTTACCAGGAAGTCCAAGGAATCGAACCTGGGTCCCTCCATATGGGAGACAGATGCCCAACCATTTGAGCCACATCCATCCCCCAAGAGTTTGTTCTTTTTTTTTTTTTTTTTTTAAAGATTTTATTTATTTATTCATTTATCCCCCCCTTGCTGCTTGCGCTTGCCGGGTCAGCCAACCACGCTGTGCGGGCGGGCCTGCCCCCACCAGGAGGCCCCGGGAACCGAACCCGGGGCCTCCCATATGGTAAACGGGAGCCCCACTGATTTAGCCACAGCCGCTTCCCTGTTCTTTTTAATTTCAGAGTAATATTCCATTGTATGACTGTCCCACAATTTGTTTATCTAGTCACCTGTTGATAGGCATTTCGGTTGTTTCCCATTCAGAACTATTACACTTTAAGCTGATATGAATATTTCATGTATACATATTTATATGACCATAAGCTTGCAGTTCCCTCAGGTAAATACCTAGGGGTGGAACAGCTGGGTCATACGGCAGGTATACATCTAACTCTTTAAAAAACTGCCAAACTGTTTTACAAAGTAATTGTATCATTTTACATCCCTACCAACAATGTATGAGAGTTCTAGTTCTCTACATCCTAGCCAACACTTGACATGGTCAGCATTTTTTAATTTAGCCATTCTAATAGGTGTGTAGTAGTATCATATTATCATTTTGAGCATCTTTTTATGTGATTGTTTACCATCTACATATCTTCTTTGTGAAATGGCTATTTAAAAATTTTGCCCGTATATATTTTTTCTTATTATTGGGTTTTGAGAGTTTTTATATATTCTGGATACAAGTCCTTTATCAGACATATGATTTGCTATTATTTTCTACAAGTCTGTGGCTTGCCTTTGCATTCCCTTACCAGTGTTTTTTCGAAGATCAGAAGTCCTTAATTTTGATGAAATCCAATTTATCTATTTGTGCTGCTGTGAGTGTTGTATCTAAGAAATATTTGCCTAATTCACAGTTACAAAAGTTTTCTACTATATTTTCTTTTAGAAAATTCATAGTTTTAGGTTTTACATTTGGTTCTTTTTTTTTTTTTTTTTAAGATTTTATTTATTTATTCATTTATCCCCCCCTTGCTGCTTGTGCTTGCTGGGTCAGCTAACCACGCCGTGGGGGCGGGCTTGCCTTCACCAGGAGGCCCCGGGAACCGAACCCAGGGCATCCCATATGGTAAACGGGAGCCCTACTGATTGAGCCACAGCCGCTTCCCTTGCATTTGGTTCTAAGATCAATTTTGAGTTATTTTTACATGGACCAAAATTTACTTTTTTGCATAGGATTTCTAGTTATTCCAGCACCACTTGATAAAAAGAATGACTTTGCATCTTTTCTGAAAATCAATTGACCATATATGTGTGGGTCCATTTCTAGATTCTCTATTCTTTTCCATTAATCTTTCTATTTCAGTTCCAGTACTGTGCTATCTTAAGTTCATTAGCATTATAATCAGTCATGAAATCAGGTAATGTAAGTTCTCCAATTTGTTCTTTTACAAAGTTGTTTGAACTATTCTAGGTTCTTTGCATTTCTATATAAATATTTTAGGATCTGCTTGCCAATCCCTACAAAAAAAGCCTGCTTGATTTTGATTAGGATTGTGTTGGATTTACAGATCAATTTGAGGAGAATTGGCATTTTAAGAATATTGAGTCTTCCAATTCATGAACATTCTCTATTTCTTAATTAATTTATTCAATCTCCTCTTCAATTTCTTCTCAGAAATGTGTTTTAGGTTTCCTTTTCTAGTCTACAAATATGGTAAATTACATTTTTTTTTTTTTTTTAGGAGGTACTGGGGATTGAACCCAGGACCACGTACATGGGAAGCAGGTATCCAACGACTGAGTTACATCTGCAATGAGAGTTGGTTTTTTCATTTGTTTGTTTGTATAGTTTTTAGAAGGTACTGGGGATCGAACCAAGGATCTCGTATATGGGAAGCAGGCACTCAACCACTTGAGCTATATCTGCTCCCTACATTGATTTTTTTTTTTTTTCTTTTTCTTTTTTTTTTTTTCTACATTGATTTTTGAATGCTAAACCAACTTTGCATTCCTGGGATAAAACTACTTGGTCATGATGTTTTATCTTTTTTTATATATTGCTAGATTCAATTTTTAAAGTTTTATTAAGAATTTTTGTGTTCATGTTTATGAGGGCTATTGGTGTGTAGTTTTCCTGTAATGTTTTTGTTTTAGGCATCAAAGCAATGCTAGAATTATATAATGAGTTGAGACATATTCTCTCCTCTTCAAATTTCTGCAAGAATTTATATAGAATTAGTATTATTTCTTCCTGAAATACTTGGCAGAATTAACCATCAAAGCAATATTGACCTAGAGTTTTCTTTGTGGGAAGATTTTTAAGATAAATTTAATTTCATTAGATAACTGAAATAGTACTATATCTCTTTTTTTCTTGACTGAGTTTTGATATTTTGCATCTTTCAAAGACTTTGTCCATTTCATCTAAGTTATCAAATTTATTGGCATAAAGCTCTTCATATTTCATCTTTTTAAAAATTATATTTTGTTAGGGAAGTTGTAGGTTTACAGAAAAAACATTCCGAAAATAGCAAGTTCCCATATACCTCTCCTCAGATACACAGTTTCCCTATTGTTAACAATTTGCATGAGAGTGGTAATTTTGTTACAATTGATGAAACAATATCATTATAATTATACTATTAACCATATTCCACAGCTTACATTAGGGTTCATGGTTTGTATTAAAAAGCAATGTTTTTTTTTTTTTTAATATTTCTTCTGGCAACATGTAAAATTTCCCCTTTAACCACATTCAAATATATAATTCAGTGGTGCCAATTACTTTTACAATGCTGTGCTACCATTATCACCAACCACTACCAAAACTTTTCCATCACCCCAAACAGAAATTCTGTTTCATTTAAGCATTAACTCCCTATTCCCTACTTTCACCCCAGTCCCTGGTAAACTGTATGCTAGTTTTTGAAGCTATGAGTTTGCTTATCCTAATTATTTCATATCAGTGAGATCATGCAATATTTGTCCTTTTGTGTCTGGCTTATTTGACTCAACATGATATCTTCAGGGTTCATCCAAGTTGTTACATGTATCAGAATTTCATTCTTTTTAAGGGCTGAGAAATATTCTATTGGATGTATATACCACATTTTATTTATCCATTCATCTCTTGGCTCCTTTTTTTTTTAATTTTTAAATTTTTTCAACTTTTTATTTTGAAATAATTGCAAACATATAATTGCAAAAATAATATAGAAATAATACTCAGATCTCCAGTGTACCCCCCACCCAGATACCTAGATCTACCAAGTATTATCATTTTGCCACATATGTTACATATTTCTTTCTCTCTTTCTTTCTCTCTTTCTGTTACCTATCTATCATCTGTCTCTAGAAAATATTGAGAGTAGATTGCATACATCATGCTCCTCTAACACTTAATGTTTTCAGGTACATTTCCTGAAACAGGGACACACATGCAACCACATTAAGTACAGCTATCAAGTTCAAGAAATTTAACATAGATATAAAGCATACAGTCTATTTGCAAATAAGTTTTTGAGCGAACATACGTTTTCATTACTCTTGGGCAAATTCCTAGAAGTGGTATTGCTGGGTTGTATGGTTAGCTTGGCTCCTTTTTAAAATTTCTATCTCTTTATTAAGTTTCGTGGGGGGCAGATGTGGCTCAAATGGTTGGGCATCCGTCTCCCATATGGAGGGACCTGGGTTCGATTCCCAGGACCTCCTGGTAAAAAATGAAAAAAAAAAAAGATTCGTATATTGTTCATTCATTGTTTTCCTGATATCCTTTAGTTCTTCCTTTGTGTTTTCCTTTATATCCTTGAGCTTATTGAGGATCATTTTTAAAAGTCTTTGTACAGTATGTCCAAAGTCTGGTCTTCTTCATTGATGGTTTCTAGATTTTTACCTTGTTCCTTTGTAAGGGGCCATCATTTCCTGTTTGTCTTGAAATCTTTTACTGCACACTGTACATTTTAATATTTTAAACTGAGAACTCTGAGATTTAGTCCCTGAACTGTCTGTTCCTTAAATCTGTATCCAGGTAGTGATATGACAGAAATTTCCCTGAATGCCAATTTGATTTGTTTCTTATACTGCCTTAGCTGTCAACAAGCTGCTTCTGCCTGCATGGCAAGTTCTGTGAGGGCAAGTCAGAAAAGCATTTCCTTGTTCAGTCTTTCTGGCTGCCACCTAATAGATTGGCACCAGCTTACAAAAATCCCAGTATGCACGTAGGGGTTACTCTGATCCCACCAGAATAGGGCCAGGGGCTCAAAATGGGGGCAGAGGCTGGCTCCATACTGGGCTGGATGTGGGGTAGGGAAGGGGCCAGCAAGGGCACCACAAGCTTCTGTTTCTTAAAGCTGCATTTTCTTGACTGGGCATTTGCCCAACTAGTGTAACCCTTTAACTGTTGTGATGGTTAAGTCCATGTGTCAACCTGGCTAAGATACGGTGTGCAGTTTTTTGTTCAAGGAAGCACTGGCCTGATTGTTACTGTGAAGATGTTTCATGGGCTTAAGTCATCAGTAAGTTGATTGCATCTATGGCTGATTGCAAATACAATCAATTGAGGAGGTTACCTTCAGCAATGAGAAAGTCTCATCCAATCAGTTGAAGGCTTTAAAAGAAAAAGTGATTATTTCAGCAGTCAGAAGAGAATTTCCATCTCTACTTCAGCCAGCCAGCTTCTCCTGGTGAATTCATTGAAAACTTTCATTGGAGTCCCCAGCTTTCAGCCTGTATTACAGAATTTGTGTTAAAACCACCATTGTATACCAGGAATAAAACACACTTGATCATGGTGTATTATTCTTTTAATTTGTTACTAGATTTGGTTGGCAAGTATTTTGTAGAGAATTTTTGCATCTATGTTCATTACAGAGGTTGGTCTGTAATTTTCTTTTCTTGTAGTATCTTTATCTGGCTTTGGTGTTTTAGGGTGATGTTGGCTTCATAAAATGTGTTGGGTAATTTTCCCTCATCTTCAATTTTTTGGAAGAGTTTAAACAGGATTGGTGTTAATTCTTCTTGAAATGTTTGGTAGAATTCACCTATGAAGCCATCTGGTCCTGGGTTTTTTTTGGGAGGTTTTTGATAACTGATTCAATTCTTTTCTTGTGATTGGTTTCTTGAGTTCTTCTATTTCTTACAGAGTCAATGTGGTTGTTTGTGTGTTTCTAGAAATTTGTCCATCTCATCTAGGTTGTCTAATTTGTTGGCATATAATTTCTCATAATATCCTCTTATGATCCTTTTTATTTCTGTGGGGTCAGTCATAATGTCCTCCCTTTCACTCCTGATTTTATTTATTTGTATCTTCTCTCTCTCTCTCTCTCTTTTTTTTTTTTTTTTGTTAGTCTAGCTTAGGGTTCGTCAATTTTATTGATCTTCTCAAAGAAAAAGTTTTTGGTTTTGTTGATTTTCTCTATTTTTTTTCTCAGTTTCATGTATTTCTGCTCTAATCTTTATTTCTTTTTTTTCCTTTATTTATCCCCACCACCACAACCCCTTGCATTCACTGTCTGCTCTCTGTGTCCATTTGCTGCGCGTTCTTCTGTGTCTGCTTGTCTTCTCTTCTAGTCTTCTCTTTAGGAAACACAGGGAATCAATTCTGGGGCCTTCCAACATAGAAGAGAGGCACTCAATCGCTTGGCCACCTTAGCTCCATAGTTTGTTGTTTCTCTCATTGTTTTTTCCCTGTTTCTTTTTTGTTGCATCATCTTGCTGTGCCAGCTCTCCGCATCCAGTTATCTGAGCAGACCAGTTGTCCACGTGGACCCTCTTGCCTTCACCAGGAGGCCCCGGGAATTGAACCCAAGACCTGCCATATGGTAGACAGGAGTCCAATCACTTGAGCCACATCTGCTTCCCTGTTATTTCTTTCTTTCTGCTTGCTTTAGGATTAGCTTGCTGCCTTTTTTTTTTTTTTAGTTCCTCCTGGTGTTCAGATAGGTCTTTGATTTTAGTGCTTTCTTCTTTTTAATATAGGCACTTAGGGCAATAAATTTCCCTCTCAGCACTGTCTTCACTATATCCCATAAGTTTTGTTAAGTTGTGTTCTCTCATTTTCATTTGTCTCAAGATATTTATTAATTTCTCTTGCAATTTCTTCTTTGACCCACTGATTGTTTAGGAGTGTGTGGCTTAGCCTCCATATATTTGTGAATTTTCACCTTTCCTGCCTATTATTGATTTCCAGCTTCATTCCATTATGATCAGAAAAGTTGCTTTGTAAAATTTCAGTCTTTTTATATTTATTGAGACTTGTTTTGTGACCCAGCATGAAGAAAGATCCATGAGCACTTAAGAAGAATGTATATCCGCTGAAATCGGGTGTCTATTAGTCAGGATTCTCTAGGGAAACAGAACCAATAGGAGATATCTATAAACAGTATGAGATTTTATAAAATTGTCTCATGTGACCATGGAGATGCACAAGTTGAAACTCAATAGGGTAGGTTGCAAGCCAGGGGCTCAGATAAAGGTCCTCATTGAATTCCCCAGGAAATGTTAGCTATCTGAAGTAGAGATGGGGCTTCTCTCTCTGAATGCTGAAATCACTTCTCCTTTTAAGGCCTTCATCTGACTGAATGAGATGTCACTCCTTGCTGATGGCAATCTCCTCAGTTGATTGTATATCAGGTGTTTTTAACCAGGGGTCCGTGGAAAGATTTCAAGGGGGTCCGTGAGCTTGAATTGAAAATTCAGAAAAACATTACTCTTGTGGGGATGTGTTGGTGTGGGTCTGATATATTTATTAAATCATACATAGTATAGTATAGACTTAGTATGATTTTTATTTTGATGTAGCATGTCCTGAGTACAGTGGATAACTGCTTGCAAAAAGGTTGGTAAGGATGGCAGAGATGGTTTTATGACACTGTGGGAAAACTCGAATTCCTAAATGTTTGCTGAAAATGACCATTTGAACAGATGTTAAACCATGTTAGGTTATCAGGTACTGAAATTACAGGAAAGTTGTAAAACGTAATTTCAAATATTCCTAAAATTTAATTTAAAGACATGCCAATGTTGAGTGTCATAAACTATCTGCCACTACATTCTGAGAAGGGGCCAGTGGTTTTCACCTGACCACAAAGGAGTCCGTGGAACAAAAAAGGTTAAGAACTTCTGTTGTAGATGTAACCAGCCATCTATGAAATCAACTCACTGACAATTAAAGTCCATGAAATGTCCTTGTATTATGGTTAGTCCCGTGCGTGCTTGACCAAATAATTGGGCACCATTACCTAGCCAAGTTGACACAGCCTAACCATCACAGGGTGCATTGTTCTCTATGTCTGTTAGGTATAGCACATTTATCATATTGTTCAAGTTCTCCGTTTCATTGTTCACCTTCTGTCTAATTGTTCTATCTATTGACATGAGTGGTGTGTTAAAGTCTCCAATTATTATTGTAGAGACATCTGTTTCTCCTTTCAGATATACCAGACTTTGCCTTATGTATTTTGGTGCACCATAGTTAGGTGCATAGATATTTATGACTGATTGGTGTGTGCTGTGCTTCTTGGACATGTATGTTTATATCTTTCATGAGAGTTGGGAATCTTTCAGCCATTAGCCATTATTTCCTCAAATACTCTTTCTGCCCCTTTTCCCTTCTCTTCTCCTCTTGGAACTCCCATGACACATACATTATTGTGCTTCATACTATCATTCAACTCCCTGAACCCCTGCTCATTTTTTTTCCATTTTCATTCTCTGTTCTTTCTTTTCAATTTCAGCTCTGCTGTCTGCTATTTTGCTGATTCTTTCTTCTATGATTTCAAATCTGCTATATCTCTACAGTATTTTTAATCTCACCTATTGTGACTTTCATTCCCATAAGTTCTGTTATTTTGTTATTCAAGCTTTCAAATTCTTATTTGTGTTCACCCAGTGTCTTCTTAATGTCTTTTATCTCTTTAGCCATGTTGTCCTTTAACTCCATGATTTGATTTATGATATTTGGATGAACATCATTGATTAGTAGTTTCAAATCCTGTGTCTTGTTTGGGGCTTTGATTTGTTCCTTTGCCTGGGTCATATCTTCCTTTTTCTTAGTATGGACTTGTAATTTTTTTGTTGATGTCTAGGCATCTGATTATGATGGTGAGTTTATTCTGATGGTAAGTTTCTCTCTTTTACCTAGGGATTTAGTGTTTAGTGGGTGTGTGTTACTGATATTCTTTGATTCTTGGTTCAACTTGTTCTAGGCCTTTAGGATTGCCCATGTTTAACTGCTCATATCAGGGCTAAAGACCCAGTAATGGGATGCAGAGCAGTTTCCAAGAGCCTTGGTGGTGGTGGTGGTGGGGGCAGTAAAAGTACCAAAAAATATCTTTTATTTATTTACTTCTTCCTTCTTTGCATGCACATTTCTGATCTGCCAGCAGATGTTGATCTTTGGCAGACCTCCCCACTCAAATCCTAGGGTTGATGTGTTCACTGGAACCCTGCCTGGGTGGGGGGTACAGAAGGAATATCCGGGAGAATTCCCCCTCAGAGTGGGCTATTCAGAGCCAAGCCTCACAAATCTTGCTGAGAAGTTGCTCTCCTCTCTCAGCCAGCCACACTCTCCCTTTTCCCAGGGAGGAATTAAATTTCACTCCACTCCACTCTGTATCATCAGCAACCAGTCCAGATCAGTAGGAAGGCAAGTTCTCTTTAGTTCTCTTCTGGCTTTCAGGAAAAACAATGTTATAGCCCTGCACAGCCTGGAAGGGCACGACCTGTGGGATTCTGGCCAAATCTGAATTTCCTGGGGGAAGTAGACCCTTGAGGCCCACTCAGTCCATAGCTGTCAGTCAGGGGCCAGAGGACCCAATGCTGTCTGTTCCAAGGGTGAGGGCTTGGGTGCCAACAGGTGCAGCTGCAGCTTTACTCATGGATCTTCCCCACAAAGTCTCCTTTTCTTTGCCTTTCTCTCTTTTGGGTGGTTTCCAGGCTTCCCCTGGTATCTTAAGCCCTAGAACAGATTTCCAAAGAGCTTCTACCTGTTCTTTAGCTATTTTTCTGGGAGAGAAGTGCATCCTTTGCCTCTCTAATCCTCCATCTTCCCAGAAGTCCCCTACAGAATTTGGACTTGCCCATCCCCACAGCTGTGTGAGCCAATTCTTATAAAAATCTCATAATATTTACAAATATTTTCTGTTGGTTCTGGTTCCCTAGAAAATCCTTACTAATACAGTTTTGGTACCAGTAATGTGGTGGTTCTTAAAAAATAGAAACTTAAGGATGAGATTTCTGAATAGGTTCTGGGGATTTTGGAATTGGCTCTCTAATCTGTTAGATTCAGAGGCACTAATGACTCTTTCCAACAATCAAGATGGTACTGATAGTCCATGGTGTGAGTTGGCAATAGAGATATATAAAATATCACCACTGGAAATGGTTACTTAAGTGGTTGTAAGGCAAGGCTTTGGGTAAGAGTATTTTTGACATCTTAACAGAGTTTTGTGGAATTAAAAGGTATAATGATGTTGGCTGGTTGTTCCTAAATATGCTGGATATAGCTATAAAAGAAAGGGCTGACCTCAAGGCTTCAGATTTCCAACTTAAGCATCACATGAAGGGCATGAAAGTGTCTATGTGTGCCCTGAAAGAAAATCTTACTTTGTGTAGCCACAGACTCAAGATTTCGGAAAACCACACCCAGAGTCTCATTATTCAAGTGGCTAAGTTACATTGTAAAGTAAATGCCCAAACCTGCAGGGTATCTGCTGTTAAAGTAAGGGCACTGATTGGAAAGAATGGAATCCTGAAAATTGGAATGGAGACATATCAGTCAATAATGATGGTCATGAGACATTTAAACCCAAGATTCTGCTGAGTCTTTGCCAGATAAACCTATAATAGTCTGCCCTGAGGAATCAGCCACCTAACCTCCAGTCTGCCCTGAGGAACCAGATTTCTGATCTCCAGTCTGCCCTAAGTAACCAGTCTCTGGACCTCTCATCTGCCCTTAGGAACCTGCCATCCAATCTTTACCTGAAGAGATTAGCCTGCTGTTCCTAATAAACCTGTAACTACCTCCCCTGAGGAAACAACCTTCACTCCTCTGTCTGAAGAGGTTAATCCTGTTTCATCAGATGAAATTGCAATGGAATGTGCTTATGTACTTGGCTTGCAAGACACATCTAATTCTTCTCATGATCCACCCACCATCCCTCTTTTCTTCCAGACCTATAACTAGACTGAAGTCCCAACAGACGTTCACTAGAGAACCCTGAGTGATACAACTGTTTTCTGAGTTTCTGAGGAAGATGGCTCTGCCAGTTTTTGCTAGTTATTTAAAGATTCTGTGGGTGAACAGCACACTAGAGTGTCTTATGCTACCATCTTGGTTGACCACTATTTTCCTTTTAATATCTGCACAATCTCTAGTGATGTCATCTCTCTCTCTTTCTTGATATTGGTAATTTGTGCCTTCTCTCCTTTTTTCTGATCCGTCTGGCTAGAGGTCTATCAATTTTACTGATTTTTCTCACAGAACCAGCTTTTTGCTTCATTGACACTCTCTTTTTTTCTGTTTTTATATTTTAGTGATTTCTACTCTAATCTCAGTTGTTTCCTTTTCAATTTTAGATTTAATTTGCTACCTTTTTCTAGTTTTTAAGTTGGATGTTGAGGTCACTGATTTGAGACCTTTCTTTTTTTCCTAAAATAGGCATTTAGTGCTATACATTTCCTTCTAAATCCTGAGTTAGGTGCATCCCATCAACTTTGATATGTTGTGTTTTCATTCAAAACACTTTCTTTTTTTTTCTTTTTTTTTTTAACCGGGAGGTCCTGGGGATCGAACCCAGGTCCCTCCATATGGAAGACGGATGCCCAACCGTTTGAGCCACATCCGTCCCCCCAAAACACTTTCTAAATTAAATTTTTTAAAAGAAGGTACTGGGGATTGAACCTGGGATCTCATATATGGGAAACAGGTACTCAACCACTGAGTTACACCTGCTGCCCTCTAAATTCAATTTTGATTTCGTTTTTTTTTTTTTTTTTTTTTTATATATATATATTAAAGATTTATTTTATTTATTTGTTTCTCCCCACCTCCCCTTGTTGTTTGCACTTGCTGTGTCTGTTTGTCTTCCTTGTTTCTTTTTAGGAGGCACCAGGAGCCGAACCCAGCACCTCTGATGTGGGAGGGAGGTGCCTAATTGCTTGAGCCACCTCTGCTCCCTGCTCTATTGTGTTTCACTGTCTTTCCTCCCCACGTCTCTTATTGCATCATCTTGTCATGTCAGCTCACCACACCTGCCCGTTGCACCAGCTCGCTGTCTTCTTTAGGAGGCACCAGGATCAGAACCAGCAATCTCTTGTGTGGTAGGCGGGAACCCAGTCACCTGAGCCACATCTGCTTCCCTCAATTTTGATTTCTTCTTTGAACCATGAGTTATTTAAAAGTGTGTTGTTTAGTTTACAAATGTTTGGGGGATTTTCCAGATATCTTCTGTTATTTCTTTCTCACTTACTTCCCTTGTGGTCAGATAACATACTTTGTATGACTTCAATACTTTTAAATTTATTGGAAAAATTGTTATGTCTTAAAATATGGTCTACATTGATAAATGTATCATGTACATTTGAAAAGAATGTATATTCTGCTGGGTGGTATATATTGTTTGGTGGTGTTCATAAATGTCAATTAGGTCAAGTTTGTTGATAGTGTTGTTCAAATCTTCTATAGCCTTACTGATTCAATCTTTACTTGTTCTACAATTAAGAGAGCAGTGTGGAAATCTCTGACAATAATTGTGAATTTTATACTTCTTATTGCAGTTCTTTCAGGTTTTGCTTCATGTATTTCAAAGCTCTGTTTTTAGGTGCATAAATATTTATGTTTATTATGCCCTCTTGATGAATTTTCCCTTTATCATTATGAAATGACCCACCTTATCTCTGGCAATCATTATTTGCTCTTCAATCTACTTTGAAGTTAATATAACCACCCTAGCTTTCTTTTGATTAGTGCTAGTATGGTATATATTTTCCACACTTTTACTTTTTATTTTTAAGATTTATTTTTATTTATTTATTTCTCCCCCCACCCCTCACTGTTTGTGCTCGCTGTCTGCTCTCTGTGTCTGTTCGTTGTGTGCTCATCTTCTTTTTAGGAGGCACCAGGAACTGAACCCAGGAGCTCCCATGTGGGAGGGAGGTGCCCAATAGCTTGAGCCACCTCCACTCCCTGCTTGTTGTGTCTCTCATTGTGTTTCTTCATTGTGACTCTTTGTTGTGTCAATTTGTTGCGTCACCTTGTTGTGTCAGCTTGCCGCGCCAGCCCATCATGTCAGCTCGCTGTCTTGCTCATCTTCTTTAGCAGGCACCAGGAACCAAAACCAGGACCTCCCATGCAGTAGGTGGGGCCCAGCTGCTTGAGCCACATCCACTTCCCTATACTTTTACTTTTAACCTTTTTGTGTCTTTATAGTTAAAGTAGGTTTCTTGCAGGTAGCATATGGTTCAATTGTGCCCTTTTATTCAAGCTAACAATCTCTGCATTTTAATGTAAGGGATGTGTGATGGTTAATTTCATGTGTCAACTTGGCTTGGTTATGCTGTCCAGTCATTGGGTCAAGCAAGTAATAGCTTGATTGTTACTGTGAGGGTATTTCATAAATGGATTAGCATCTGTGGCTAATTGCATGTACAATTGTGATGGTTAGGCTAATGTGTCAACTCACCCAGGTAATTGTGCCCAGTTGTTTGGTCAAGCAAGCAATGGGTTAATTGTAATACTAGGACATTTATGGACTTTAGTCAGCCATGAGTTTACTGCATAGATGGCTAATTGTATCTACAATCAACCAGGGAGATTGCCATCAGCAGTGAGTGACGTTTTATCCAATCATTTGAATGCCTTAATAGGGGAAGTGGTTTCAGCATTCAGAGAGAATTTCCCAGCATGTTTTTGGACAGCCAACATCTCTCAGAAATTCATCAAGGACCTTCATCGGACTTTTGTCGGAGCCCCTGGTTTGCAGACTGCCTACAGAACCTGGACTTGTGCATTCCCACAGTCACGTGAGAAAAATTTTTAAAATCTCATATAGATATCTCTTGTTGATTCTGTTTCCCTAGAGAACCCTGACTAATAAAACAATCAACAAAGAAAATTGCCCTCAGCAATGAGTGGAGTCTCCTCATCCAATTAGTTGGAAAACTTAAAGCCAGACCTGAGAATTTTAGAAGCCAGAATGAGGGATTCCTCCCTCTACTTCAGTCAGCCAGCTTCTTCTGGGGAATTCAATTTCACCTTCATCAGAATTTCCAGCTTGCAGCCTGCCTTATGGAATATGGACTTGTCAATCCCCATGAACCAATTCCTATAGTAAATCCCTTAATATTTACACACTCACATATATCTCCAGAGAGAAACACAACCAACAGGAGATAAGTGTGTGTACTCTATTTATTCAGTTTTTTCACTCTGTGTCTTTCATTTTGGATCTGCTCTTAATCCCATTCATTGTATTTTCATCTCATACATTATAGTTTTCATCTCTAGACATTTGATTGGGGTCTCTTAAAATTTTCCATGTCCCTATTTAAAATGTTTAATCTTTCCTCTAGCTTCTTGAGCCTATCAGATACAGTTATAATTTCCTTTTCTGCTATCTATCATTTGCATACTGGATCTCAATGGATTTTTCTCCCCATTTTGGGTTTTCCCCTCTTTGATTAACTGGTCAACTTGTGATTAACTGGTAATTTCTGGTTGGATGCCAGAGAATGTGAATTTTACATTGCTGAATGCTAGGTAAGTTTGTATCCTTATAAATATTTTTGAGCTTTGTTCTGCAAGGTAGTTAAGTTACTTGGAAACAGTTTAATCCTTTCAGGTCTTGTTTTTAAGCTTTGCTAGGCTGAACAGTTAATATTTACTTCTGTCTGGCTTTCTCTAGGGCACAGTAATTACGTTAGGAACCATGAGCTATTCTTCATTATTCCCAAGTCTTAGCTCAGGGCCATACATATAATAGGTTGAAGATACATGAATAAATTAATAGATTCATGTTGCTTAGATCCCTTACGCTCCTAACTGCTGCTGCCCAGTCCACCCTGGTTTATCTTGATCTCAACCCTCTCCCTTAGGCAGAGCTCTTATCTATCGATGTTATTTATAGCTTCTATATTCCTCTGCACATCTGACTTCTTGATATTACACATCTTTCCACTGTGGCTTGCCCCAACTTCACTGCTGTGGCTTTCTGGGTCCCTGATTCCTACCCACCTTACGCTGTTGCCAACAGCCTTCTTGTCATTCTGAGCTTAGTAGTTGAGCTAACTAATCTAGGCCTATAATTATTAATTTCTTCATGCTACTCACAACCTGTACTTCTCCACCTCAGTGCCTTTCCTCTACCTAGAAGGCCTTTTCCCACCATTTCCACATAGCCAAAGCCAACAGTCTTCATATGTCAACATGTATTTATTTTTTTATCAGTCTCCCCCCAGCCAAGAAGGTAAGTGCCATGAGGGCAGGAATTCTGTAGTTTTCACTGTCATAACCCCAGCACCTAGAGTAGTACTTGGCATGTAGTAGACTCTCAATAAATATTTGTTGGAAGATTGAACAAACTCCTGCCTCAAACTTCCCCTGCTTCTCTTAGGTGAAATCAACTTCTCACTCCTCTGAAATTCCAGAGCTTTTTACATGTATCTTTATCATAGCATATGTCTCTCACTATCTTGGATCACAGTCCTTTATATGTATGACATACTTCTCCTCCTAGACTACAAGCTGCTTGAAAATGGGATTCCCATCTGAGTCAGTGTTGGCATTTAATAAGTGCTCAAAACGTGTTTTTTCAATGAACGCTAAAAGAGAAGAAAGAAGATGGTGGCAAAATGGCTCTGCTGCTTACCAAGGTGAAGACCTGGACTGGTTTGGCCAATGTAGAAATACACAATGGCAGCAACACCCAGGTTAACCAGGGTGTAGACCCACTGGATCACAAACACGATGAGAAGGGACCCGACAGCCTGTGGAAACAGAATTGGAAAGACAAGTCACCTAATGGTTTTCCATGAGCCAGGCCAACCACAAGGCTAGGGCCGTAAGAAAAAATAGGCCCTCGCTTCAACCTCTGATCACTGTGAAAGCCTAAGTAACTGAAGTTCACTATTAGTTTTTAAAAAACTCAATTAAGAAGATACTTGAAGAGACACTCTCCCCCCAAAAGCAATCCTTTAATCAAAACTATCAATAAGTAGATAGTTTATCCTAGCTCCTTGTCCCATAATTCAGCATAAGTACGCTAATTTGGTACACCTAGAAATTTAGGGACCCAGAGGTTATCAAAGGTAATTATTTAAAATATAAATTATTGATTAGAATAATTGGTTCATTAAATATAATCTTGCCAGGCCAAGGCTTCAGAAGCCAAAGCCATGCTTTGGAATGATGAGGTACACAAGGTTGAACAGGAGCTCTGAGTGGCCCAGACAGAGTTTGACTGGCAGGCTCAAGTGACCCGACTCCTGCTGGAGGGAATCAGTAGCACTCAGGTGAGCCACCATCCCACCTCCATGAGTTTGTCAAATCTCAGACAACTTACTATGCACAATGCTACTGTCATATGCTGGACTTAGAGAAACAGCTGGGCAGATTTCCAGGCACCTTCATTGGCACTACAGAGCCTGCCTCCCCACCCCCGAGCAGCACCTCGCCCACCACCACTGCAGCCACTATGCCTGTGCTGCCCTTTGTGGCTGGCCTGGCCCCTCTAGGAGAGGCTGCTCTGTGCCTGGAGGAGGTGGCCCCAACCGCCAGCAGAACCCGAAAGGCCCACGTGCTCTATGATTACAAGGCAGCAGGCAGCTGTGAGCTGGCCCTGCTGGCTGATGAGCTCATCACTGTCTATAGCCTGCCTGGCATGGACCCTGACTGGCTCATTGGTGAGCAAGGCAACAAGGACAAGGTTCCTGTCACCTTCTTGGAATTGCTCAGCTAAGGAGGCCCCCTGCTCATTCTAGCCTGGGCAGGAGGGGATGGGTGCAGTCCTGCCACTTATCTTGTCTGTTGGTGACCCAGCTTCTTAGGGTGGGGAGACTAACGTCATCCTGTTCTTGTCCCTGGTCATCCAGCTGTGAGGGAGCCCAAGAGACTGAATGATCCCTGGTCCCCTTGTCCTTCGCCCCCAGCCCTGCTTCTGATCTGTGGTTTGGAGCCTCCAACCCTGCCTGCATTCCCTGAGCATCCCAGTCCTCCCCTCCCTCTCCTGTGAGGACGGAGGGAATTGGCTGCAGCAGCTGTCCTCAGAGCCCCAGAGCCATGGTGAGTCAGGTCAGCCCAGATGGGCCTGAGGGTGCACTGGGGTACACTATAGGCAAGAAGAGAACACCTGCCTTTCAGTTGCCAAAAGTAGTAAAGGGGAGAGCAGCAAGGAATACAGGTTTCTGGCTGCCCTTGGGGACTGGGTGTTGTCTCCTCTCTGGAGCCACCTGGAGCGGGGCAGGTGAGGTTGGCAGGAAAGGCAGGGCTGGGCCATGGTACAACATCTTCCCGGTGCTACACTTTCCCCTTCCCCAGCCCCTTACAGCTCAAGCCAAGTATAGTGACTGCAGCTTTCACCTCTCCACACTCACTTTTGAACTGATATTTTTACTTCTACCTGCCTGCTTGCTCTCTAGCCAATGACAAATAATAAACCATCCTTTGTGTGATATATATATATATACACACACACACATATAAAATCTTATCATATGCAGTCTCATCTAAATTCTAATACAACAGGTAGTTAAATCAATACATGCTACTAATTAAGCCTCCATGCTTCCACTCCCATGCCCAGATCACACATGGACCCACCTGTGCATCTAAATTATGTCTCAGGGACAATTGAGATGAAGTTACTCACCCCCAACAGGGAGACCCATGGGTTGCACATACGGGTGTAGAAAGAAGTTGTTCTCCTCTGGATTTTTTGTTCCTGGAGCCTGGACTTTAGGAAGAAATCTGAAGAAGAAATGCACCAAACTCTTGGTTACCAATTTGTTATCAAACGCTTTTCTATTTTTTTATGAGCAAATATTTATGAGCTCCTCTTCCTTCATTTTGTAACTTAGCCTGAAAGAAAACTCCTAGCACTTGCTTTTGGAGAAGGGGAGAAAGGAATGTTTTTGGCCTCCCTCCAGCCAAGGATCTGAAAAAGAAAGGGAAAGGAGAGACAGAATGGAGACCGAAGCACCTCTAAAACCCACTGCATGTCTGTTCAGATCTCCCCTCTTTCCCAGATGCAAGGGGATAACATTAGGGATTGGATATCTGGTATTCTTGGTTCCCAGGTATGACCACTGGGTCTGCTGGACCAGCTGGGCTTTTTCTGCTCAGAAATGGGCTTTGCCACCTTCTGACTCTGAAGTTCAGACCAGCTCATTCCAGCTCCCAGGTACATACAGAAAACTGATGGAGAGACAGGAAGAGGAATAGCTCCTCCTGATTCCGTTCTCTGGCACTTGAAGTAGCGGAGGGGTAAAGGGTTCTAACAAATAAATAAATGTTTGGTCCATCCTCCATACATCCTCCATGCCTCATCGTCCAAGAATCTCAGGCATCTCAGATCTTCTCAGAGCCATGCTATGCTTTATTCAGCTCCCCTTCCCAGTTTATAGCTAATTCCAGATGTGCTCAATTTATCCAGTGAAAATGCATATAGATAGTTTTAACAATTTAGCCTAATCACCATGACACACATTAATAGTAATTGTAATAAATGATATGCTGGATTAACTTTGCTGTAAACCTTCAGGTGTTCTCAACCTTCATGGTTCATTGCTCAGGAAATATGGTTGCCAGCTCTCTAATTAGCCCTTTCTCTATTCTCTGATGCCAACTTTCTGCTTCAGCCAAACTGCCTTGAATGTGCCATCTTCTTTGCCCAGAATGCCCTTCCCCTTGCACTACATGTCTAGATGTAACAGTGGTGGCAGAGAGTATCCTTTTCTTGTTACCAAAAGTTTTCAGTCTTTCACCACTGAATATTATGTTAACCGTGGGCTTTTCTATATGCCCTTTGTCATACTGAGCAAATTTCCTTCTATTCCTAGAGTTCTAGGTTGTTGGCTTTTTTTTTTTTTTTTTTTTTTTTTTTTTTATCAAAAAGGGTAATAGATTTTGTCAAATGGCTTTTCTGTATTAATTCAGATGACTGTGTGTTTTTCCTAATTATTTCAAAATGAAAAGTAAAAGAAAAAATCTAGTGGTATTGCTAACAAGTTATATCTTCACAGACCCATGCAGGTATAAACACTTTAATCATGAAGGGAACAAAACAATTGTTTCAATTTTAAAAATAATAACCCACACATAATGGTCAATTGATTTTTGGCAATGGTGCCAAGACCACTAAATGGGAGAAGGAATAGTCTCTTTAAAAATTCATGCTGGCCCAACCAGATATCCACATGCAAAAGAATGAAGTTGGACTCCTATCTCCTACCATATACAAAAATTAACTCAAAATGGAACTAAAACAATAAAATTCTTAGAAGAAAACAGGGATAAATCTTCATGACCTTGGTTTTGGCAATGGATTCTTAGTTTATGACACCAAAACACAAGCAACAAAAGAACAAATAGATAAATCAGACTTCACTAAAATTAAAAACATTTGTGCAAAGTGTATTATCAAGAAAGTGAAAAGACAACTTAGAGAATGGGAGAAAATATTTGCAAATCATATATCTGATAAGGGTCTAGAGTCTAGAATATATGAAGAACTCTTACAACTCAAGGACAAAAAAACAACCCAACCAAAACATAGGCAAAGGACTTGACTAGACAGTTCTCCAAAGAATATATACAAATGGCCAACAAGCATATGAAAAGATGCTCAACGTCATTAGTCATTAAGATAATGCAAATCAATAACAAAATGAAATACTACTTCACACCCACGAGGATGACTATAACTTTTTTTAACAAAAGGAACATAACAAAAGTGTTGGTGAGGATGTGGGAAATCAGAACCCTCATGCATTGCTGGTGAGAATGTAAAATGGTGCTGGTGCTGTGGAAAAGTTTGGTGGTTCCTCAAAAAGTTAAATATAGAATTACTATATGACTCAGCATTTCCACTCCTAGATCCAAAGAATTGAAACTGGAACTAAAAAAAAAAAAAAAATAGTTGCACACATATGCTCATAGCAGTATTATTTATAATAGTCAAAAGTGGAGGGAAGTGGATGTGGCTCAATTGATAGGGCTCCTGTTTACCATATGGGAGGCCCCGGGTTCTATTCCTGGGGCCTCATAACCCGGGGCCTCCTGGTGAAGGCAAGGCAGCCCGCAGGGCGCGGTGAGCTGACACAGCAGGACGACCCAACAAAGGGAGACAAGCAGACACAGAAAAACGCACAGCAAATGGACACAGCGAGCACAAGCAGCAAGGGGGGATAAATAAATTTTTAAAAATCTTAAAAAAAAAAAAAGTACCTCTATTTAAAAAAAAAAAAAAAAGTGGGAGCAACGCAAATGCCCATCAATGGATGAATAGATAAACAAATTATGTTATATACACAACAGAATATTGCTTAGCCATGAAAAGGAATGAAGTATTGATACACTATAATGTGGATGAACCTTGAAAATACTGTTAAGTGAAAGAAGCCATACACAAAAGTCAGACAGTATGATTCCATTTATATGAAATATCCAGAATAGGAAAATCTATCTGGACAGAAAACAAATTGTTGGTTGCCTGGGGCTGGGGAAAGGGAGAATGGAGAATAACTGTGTAATGGTTACAGGGTTTATTTGGGGATGATGAAAATGTTTTATAACCAGATAGAAATAGTTGGTGGTTGCACAATATTGAAAGTGCTCCTAATGCCACTGACTTGTTCATTTTAAAATGGAGAATTTTGCATTATGTGATTTTCATTTCAAGAAAATAGGTCTCAAAACAAAAACAACAAAACTGAGAAGAGACATCAGCAACCATACAGAGGAGATGTATCCTGCAGTTTAAATCCAGGCAATTCACTAAAACAAATAAACACAATAAAAACAAAAAGCTCAGAAAAATTAACAAAAATCTAGAGTTGTTATAAGGCATATAAAGAAAGAGGGAACTATGACCCATACTCAGGGAAAAAAAACAGTCAAAAGAAACTGACTCTGAATAGGCCCAGATTTTGGATTTAGGAGACAAGACTTCAAGGCAGCTATTATAAATTTGTTCAAAGAATTAAAGGAAAATATAATGCCAATGACTGTAAAATAGGGAATGTCAATAGAGAAACAGAAACTATAAAAAGAGGAAATGAAAATTTTAGAATTGTAAAGTACAATAATAGAAATGAAAATTTTATAGATGGGCTTAACAGAAGATTTGAGATGGCAGAAGAAAAAGTTAGTGAATTTGAATATAGATCAATAGAAATTATCCAGTCTGAAGAACAGAGGGGAAAAGGTAGAAGAAAAAGAACAGAGCCTCAGAGACCTGTGCGAAAATGTCAAGCATACCAACAAATGTGTAATAGTAGTCCCTTAGGGACAGGAGAGAAAGAAAGGAGCGCAAAAAAATATTTGAAGGAATAATAGTCTGAAACTCCCCAAATTTAATGAAAAACTTTAACAGATCTAGAAGGAATCAATCAAATGATTCCTCCAGAATTGTGTACACATACATGATTCCCACAAACCTACTATTTTTTATTGAATTTTTGACAGGTCAGTAGATATGCAATTATATTTTAAGGTGTTTTGATTTTATGGTCTAGTTCATAATATAAATAGATACAGCACGTAGCATATACTTTGTATAGTGGTTAGGAGTGCAAGTTCAAAAGTCAAGCAGACCTGGGTTCAAATTCTGGCTGTTTCATATGTTGCACAAGTGTGAAACTTCTCTAAGCCTTAGTTTTATCATCTGTAAAGGGATAATAACAATGCTTAATCCTGAGATGAGATGAGATAATCTAGGTAAAGTGTCTATCCCAGGACCAGGCACATAGGACATGCTCATTAAGCACTTAATAAAAATTAGTTTGCTGAATGGACAATGAATGAGCCTGGGAATTGATTTTTCATATGTAAACTGCCTATTCTTCTCTTCTGACCTCCTTTTAGTAGAATCTGGATTTTGACCTGTTTCTAAAAATAGTATGCATTGGAAGGGATGTTTTTATCAATGATGTTCATCAGAATAATTGTTTCCTTCCATGACACCAAGTTGTGCAAATGTATTTTATTTCTATTTAATCAGAAGCCTTTTATCTTTGATGATGTTTTCTTTTCTTCTTTTTTTTTTTTATAGATTTTATTTATTTATTCATTTATTCCCCCCTTGCTGCTTGTGCTCGCTGGGTCAGCCAACCACGCCGTGCGGGCGGGCCCACCTTCACCAGGAGGCCCCGGGAACCGAACCCAGGGCCTCCCATATGGTAAACGGGAGCCCTACTGATTGAGCCACAGCCGCCTCCCTGATGATGTTTTCAATAGTCAAAATATTCTCTCCTGCATAGCTGTAATAAATAAGGAATTCATGATTATATAAGATATAAAAAACAGTCCCCTTTATACCTATAGCCATTTGCTCCCAACAATATTTAAGTCAATAAGGATCTGACTTTTATTATTTTTATGGCATCTGGTTTTTCACAAATTAGTTTGTGTAATAGTTTAACACTTTATATCTACTTTACCGATCAATGTTTCAAGTTTTTAGCCCATATTTGTGGAATTGTTCATCAATTTAACTAGCCTTTAGTGAGTTCACTATGTGGCACATACTGTATGACATATTGTGATGGATACAAAGGTGAACAGAGATGGCCTGTGACTAAAGGAAGTTCACAGTCTAGAGGAAGAAGAGTGAAATTAATATTTATTTTCCTTAAGGCAGATAGCTATATAGCCCTGAAAAAAAAAAAAAAAATTTATATAACAATGTGACAACTGTTTATACTACAACGTGAACCAAATGTTTAGGTTGCACACTGGAGGAAATCAGGGAATCCTCAGAGAGGGTGAAATTGAGCCTTAAAGATCAGGAGGATTTTAAAGGATAAATTGGAGTTTCCCGGATGGAGGAGTGTGTGTGTGCAGCAATTCAAGGAGGCAGAACAGCACGTGCACAAAAGCATGAAGGAATAGAAGAACATGGTGTTTAGGCCACTAGTTTGGGTATAGCTGGAATATATAGTGCATGGGTTGCAGTGAGAAAAGCAGCTGGGAAGGCAGATTAGGGCAGGATTGTGAACTTTGCCAACCACCCCAAGGATCCTGGACTTTAGATTGACGATATTAGATTCCAGCAGAGGTTTTAAGTAAGAGACATTATCCAAGTTTTACTTTAGAAAGATCATTCAGTAGGTACTGTGAAGCAGAAATGGGATATGGGAGTGTCTGGAGGCAGGAGACTAGTTTGGAGACTTGGCAAGACTCTGGGGGAGGACGATGAGGGTCTGGCCTGAGGTAAAAATAGCCAGGCTGGAGAGGAGGTAGGGGGGGTGGGAGAGAGGGAGAAGTCAACAATGGCTAGGACGTTTCTAAGACTGGACAACTGGGTAGTGGCCACTTCATGGATTAAACATGGCAAACCTTCCACACATCTCTCTTTAAAACCCACTGAGAAGACAGAAAAGGAATTAAAAAGGCAGACACCAACAAACACAAAGAGAATGGGAGAGGAAAGATAAAAACTAGTCATGGGAGATGGACAAATGAGAGGGAAGTGGTAACAGAGCAGAGCAGAGTAGGATAACTTTAGGGCCTAGAGAAGGGATACTGACAAGAAGCAACTCGATTCCCCCAGACCCCAGCAAGCGTCAGAAACAGGAAGTACCAGATCCCACAGAAGTGGTAAAGTGCAGGGGGTTGGTTGCAAGTCTTATATGGAACACTTGTACCCCAAGATCATTTCCTCTACCCATGCAGATAGGCAATAACCACTTCTCTTGCCCATTCCACTACCGAGGGGGGTATGGTTTCCTCTGAAGAATTCAAACTAGAGAGTACCAGGTTTGGGATACCAGGCACGTCAAAGAGTAGGGAAATGGAACTAGAAACAAGGGAATTAAATCAAAGTCTGTATCCTAAGCAGTGGAACTCCCAAACTCTGCTCCCAGATTGCAGACAGCCACCTGCATATGCCCCAGGCGAAGATTCTGTGGGGGAACTGAACAGCCGCAGAGAAAAACATCTAGATACTGACAGTTGAGAGACTGCCAATGAAAAAGCTAGTTTTCTCCTTAATCATTCTATAGTGAGGTGTTCTTCTATTCCTTCATGCATTTTAGGAAAGTTCCCAACATATAAGAGAAAGAGAGACCAAACCAAAGATAAAAGAAGAATCTAGAGAAAAGAGAGACAATGAAAGGAGCAGGAAAGTCTTAAAAGAGGGAAGGATATCAAAGAGATGAGATAAATCATTGCACCCCTAAAACAAGAATGGAATACTATCAATAATTTTTTTTAAAAAAGGCCAAATTGGGTTACAACTGAGATGTCTTGGAAAATGAAAACAGTTTAATTGTGCCATAGACTGATAGTTGCCTTCTCAATATCAATTAACCACTTTTTCCTTAGGGGGGAAAAAAACAAATGTGAAGAAGCAATATGACTAGTTAAAAAACATTCCTCAGCCTCCCTTGCAGCTAGATGTAATCACATGTTTAAGTTCCAATTAATGAAATATAAACAAAAGTGTGGTATGTGACTTCTGGGGAGATTTCCTTCCTTTTTTCCACTACCTGGGATGTGAATATAATGGCTAAGCCTCCAGAGACCATCTTAGATCATGGAACAATGTTCCAAGGATGGTAAATATAAAAAATAAATAAAATGAAATAAAATTTTAAAAGGCAGAAGGAACCTGGAATTGCAGCCTGGACTGCCAACTGTGGTTCCTTTTATATGAGCTAGATTGAGCCACTATTATCTTGAGATTTTGTTAAGTGCAACCAAACCTAATCATGCTTAACACAACAGCCAATAAAACATTAGTAGAAAAAGTGGGAGATACCAAAAAGGAGAAAAAGACAAATAAATGATCAGTAGGAGAAAGAACAGATATAACAGGATAGGGTAGGAGATCATCAAAGAAAAACTATGAGAAAGCATGAAGTTAACAACCTAGAAAAAACTATGAAGAATCCCTGATGACTCTGAAGCTAATATGACCTGTTTGCGTCTGTGTGTGGCAATGGACTGGGATGGTGATAATAGGAGGATAATTGATTCAAATAGTATTTGTGCAAACCCTACGTTGCCAAAATTAAATAAAGCAAATTTACATACTTAAACATAAAACAAAGTTGGAAAATGTATTGTTGTCTGTTGCAGTCTGGCAGTTTGATGTAATTATGAATTCCAAAAAAAATAGATATTGGATCATGCTTGTAAACTGGTCTGCTAATCTGGGCATGATTAAGTTATGATTAGGGCATTAACTGGGCCACATTAGTAGGGTATTAAGCCCCACCCCTTGGTGGGTCGGGGAATCAAATATAAAAGGCAAGGCAAAAGACAGCGAGAACAGTTTTGATGTTGGAGTTCTGGTGAGGAAGGAGAGAAGGTCCCGGGATAGAGGTGAGCCATTTGGCCGAGAGTTCACAGCTGGCCTCATGGAGAGAAGCAAAGCCTAGAGAGCCTCATAGTCTACAGCTGACCTTGTAGAGGAACCACAAGAGTTAAGCCCAGAGAGAAACGCAGCACCAGGAAGAGAGGAACCCTAGAAGCCTGAACCCTGGCAAACGTCGGCAGCTGTCTTGCTCCAACACATGGCATGGACTTTGGTGAGGGAAGAAACTTACGCTTTACAGCCTGGTAACTGTGGACTTCTACCCCAAATAAATACCCTTTATAAAGACCAACCAATTTCTGGTATTTTGCATCAGCACCCTTTGGCTGACTAATACATTGTCTAAGAACAAAAGCCAAGAATAAAGAAAAGGAAACAGATCTATCTATAACAATCCAGAACTAAAAAGTAAACAATATCAAGATGATGGGGAGAGGGACCCCAAAAGACATGAGCACAGGTCTTGTTAGGGGCAAGGAGAGGTGTTGATAAGTGTAAGAAATGAAGAGGGGTAAATAAACATGACTAAGTGCCTTTTGAATAAATGATAATACTGCCATAAAGCGAGGAGTATGATTTTGCCCAACTCTGCAGCTCAGGTCCAACAACAGCCATCACCACAAACATCCCAGAACTGAAGGATATGAGACTCTCCAGAATACAAGGGCCCACTAAGTGACCATTACAATGGTTGCAAAAGGAATATCCTCTAAACTTCCAGAGGAGAAAAAGCAGGATCAGAGATCACTCAAAAGATCTAAGGATGAGGGACCAGCATGGCATCGTATTTTTAAAAGTGACACTAAAAGTGAGCAGACAGTAAAACAATGTCTCCAAAATCACTGGGGAAGTTATTTGTAACTTAGAGTTTTATACTCCACCAAACTATAAATCAAGTGTGAGGTTAGAAATAAAGATTTCCAAACATGCAAACACTCAAAAAAATGTTTCTCTCATGTACTTTCTCTTAGGAAGCCACTGGGGTATGTACTTCAGCAAAGCAAAGAAAAAGAAAGAAAAAGATGTAGATTAGTTGGAATCTACCTCTGACTGATTTAATCACTAAGGAATTTATCAAAAGGATATTGGGCCCTCTGAGAATAGCTGGGAAGGCTAGTGAATAAAGCTGAGGACTAATGCAGCCAAGGGCAGCACTCAAAATGATATGTCAGGGGGCGGATGTGGCTCAACTGGTTGGGCATCCGTCTCCCATATGAAGGGACCTGGGTTCGTTCCCCGGGACCTCCCGGTAAAATTAAAAAAAAAAAAGATATGTCAGAGCAGGTCTAGTGAGGCCACCAAGGTCTAGACATTGTAGCTTGCCCCACTGACCCTGAAAGCCCTGGACACTGAATACCGGAGCCAGGAACGTAGTCATCTTGTAGCTACAATCATGCTTCCAGAGTATTTCTGAATGTCCCCACTTCTTGGATTTCCAATTCCCAATTCCAAGTATGAGGAGGGTTCATCTTACGTCTCAACTCTGGCTGCAGGGAAGGCTGGAAAACTATCAGGCATTTTCTGTTTTGAGTGTGAGTGGCTAGCTTTGCCTCCCACCAAGACGCATAACATTGGAAACTTTTCAGACATAGGGAGGTTATTCAATGCTGGACAGGCAAAAAGAATGACAAAATTTCACTACACTATTGCATCCAAAAATCTCTTGTTCCTGGAACTAACACAGAAATGTGGTAAAGATAGGAATCCTAAGACAATAGCTTTGCAAAAGGCCTAGATAGCAAACAGTCTAGATTTTAACAGGATGATAGGAGCCATAAGGCAGAGAGAAAAAAAAGAAAATGGATCTGATAGATTTCTGAAGCATTCAAGCATTTGGAAAATAACATTGAGAGGCATTTAACAAATCTGCAAGAGTATTTAGAGAAAAATGATGACAGAAAACCAAGCAAGTAAAAAGACCAAAGCAATTATTAACTATAGGAAACAGAAATAATTGTATGAAAAAAGAAATTTAATCATAATATAATATAAGGCTCAGGGTTAAGCAATATTTTACTTCATCATGCTAATATGAATAATAGCTACTAAGTTAATTTAAAAATGTGATGTAAGAACACTGGTGGGATTGGATGAAAGGAAGAGAGAGATAGCGGTATAAAGGAACTAAATTGGGGTCGGATGTGGCTCAACTGGTTGGGCGTCTGTCTCCCATATGGAGGGACCCGGGTTCGATCCCCGGGACCTCCCGGTAAAAAAATAATAATAATAAAATAAATAAATAAATAAATAAAGGAACTAAATCTTCATTTACCGTAACAGGATGTCAAAAAATGATGTCTGAAATTGAGGAGGAGCAATACTTTATATTATTTCATAATATGGAGATTAATAACAGAAGAAATAACTTTTTGGTTGAAAATAGGCTCTTCTGGGAGGGGGCCTAGGAGACAGAGAAGGGAAAAAGAGGGAGAGCATAGAAAAGTGGAAACTACTGTTTTTTATTATGTGACTTTTAATATCATTTGGCTTATTAAACTATACATCTATTACTTTGATAAAAATAAAAGAATTTAAAATTTTTAAATAGTGCTCTTTCCATTAAACGCACACACACACAACTCACCAATCTAAAAGAGGAAAAATAGGTTTATTGGAGAACAAAGAGCATTTGTTTTTAGACATTTCCTTTTATGTCCCTCTGTCTCTACCTCTTTGCTCACATCTTTCTGTACAGATCTCAAGGTGCCAAGGTAATGTAGAGGAAACCACACGGGCTTCCAATGTAGGCAGACCTGATTCAGACGTCCAGCTGTGCAAAGAATTAGCTCTGAGACTTCTTTGTGACTTCACTGGGCCTCAGGTTCTTCGTTTATAAAATAAAAAATACTAATGTCTATTATATTACATGAAATATGGCATATGGTAGGCTCGTAGAAATTGGGAGATCTTCTCTCTTGGAATTTCTCATGCTCTGGAAACCTCTTTTTTTTTTAACAAATCAATTTTGTTGATACATATTAATAAAACGTATAATTCACCGAAAGTATACAATCGATGGTAGCTGGTATAATCACATAGCTGTGCATTCATCATTTCAATCATTATTAGAGCATTTTCATTATATGTAAACCTCTTTTTGAGTCTCTGACACTGTGTCCATAAATTTGAAAGAGCAAAGAAAACCAGTTCTCCTTTACCTACCTTCTCCCTCCCCTCTTGCCTGGTTTGGAAGATTCATCTTCCACAGACTAAACATACTGAATCCTTGCCAGGCAACTCATCACAACATATTTCCACTTCTCTTAAAAGGAGAAATTAGTTTCACTCATCTTGGTATTAATCTCAGCTGATTTTTTAGTGAAATGAAATTCATAATTATACTAACCACAGCTCCCAGCTTTAGTAAACAGAAGTAGATATATATTGCTGTCTAAAATTAACTATAACAGAGTGGAATTACAAATATGTCAGCTAATACCTGAATATAACTTTTAAAATAAATACAAAACAGGCCCGAGGCTTCCGGTCAAAGAAGATGGTGATATAAGAAGCTCCAGGGTGCCATTCTCCTAGAGAATCTTTGAACAACTAGCAAAAACTGGCACAGCCACCTTCCTCAAACTCCAAAAAAGATCCAGTTAATGGGTTGCAGTAACTGTATGAGTGCCAAATCAAGAAAATGTGGCTTAAAAAAAAAAAAAAAAAAAAAAGCTTCTGGTACCCTTGCTACCCTCTCCCCTTCTCTTTCCTGGCACAGTGTGGAGCCAGCCTGCACTCCCATTGTGGGTCCCTGGACATGTTCTGGAGGCAGCAGAGTAATGCCTATGCACATAATGGGCTACATATATGTTGGTACCAATTTATGGAATGGCAGCCTAAAAACCTAAACCAGGAGACTTCTCTCTCTCACTCTCTCAGAATTTGCCCTGCAGGCAAAAACAGCTTTCAGACACCTAAAGCAGTAAAAGAAACAAGTCAAAGTGGCCTTGGGCAAAGGATTATGCTATATAAGTTATATAATATAGAGAACCTGGGAAGAGAAAGTCTATTTCATAGGGAGTAGAGGGGGCATTGGAATTCCTGTAAACAGGAGAATTCCAAGTCCACAAGAAAGAACAAGCCCAGGACAAGATGCAGGCTCAGAAAAGAGGGAGAGGACACTGCACTTTACATTCACCAGGCTGATCTTTTTGATAGGAGGCCAAAATTCTGAAGGCGTGCACCAGCCAATGCAGAGAAAACATGCAAAGACTGTGTAAGGTGTTCTTTGTGTTGGTTGGTTCATTTTTGTTAGCTACTGGCACTCAAGGAACTCTCTGTCATATCACTGACTGAAGACCAACTTAAGAGATTAAATCTCAGTAACACTTTAAAATATTAAAACGTACAGTGTGCAACACAACAAAAGGCTACAAGACAAAGAAACAGGATATGATAACCCAGCCAAAGGAAGAAGATAAAAATCCAGAAACCATCAATGAAGAAGACCAGACTTTGGAATACTGATGAAAGACTTTTAAAAAAATGATTTTCAATATGTTCAAGGAGATAAAGAAAAACACTGAGAAATAACTAAAGGATATAAGGAAAACAATGAATGAATGATATTAAAATCTTAATAAAGATATAGAAATACAGGTGTTAAAGACCACAATAATGGAAATGAAAAATTTCCTAGTGTGTTTCAACAGCAAATTTGTAGCTGGCAGAAGAAAGAACCAGTAACCTCAAAGACAATACAATTAAAATGATTCAGGCTGAGGAGTAGAAACAAAAAAGAATTAAAAAAAAAAATTGAACTGAACCTAAGAGACTTGTGGTACACCATGAAGTGTACCAATATATGCATTGTGAGAGTCCCAAAGGAGAAGAAAGAGAGAAAAGGGGAGAAAGAATATTCATAGAAATAATGGCAGAAAACTTCCCAAATTTAACAAAAGACATGAATATGCACATTCAAGAAGTCCAAGGAATTCCAAACAGAATAAACTTGAAGAGACACATTGCTCAGACATATTATAGTCAAACTGCCAAATGACAAGGACAAGGAGAATTAAAAACTGCAAGAACGATCTCTTCAACAAATGGTGTTGGGAGAACTGGATATCTATAACTAAAAGAATGAAAGAGGACCCCTATCTCACCCCCTAAACAAGAATCAACTCAAAATGGATCAAAGATCTAAATATAAAAGTAAGGACCATAAAACTACTAGAAGAAAATGTAGGGAAACATCTTCAAGACCTTGTAGTAGGTGGTGGTTTCTTGGACCTCACACCCAAAACACGTGCAACAAAAGAAAAAGTAGATAAACGGGACCTCCTCAAAATTAAACACTTTTGCACCTCACAGGACTTTGTCAGAAGGGTGAAAACGCAGCCAACTCAATGGGAAAAAATATTTGGAAATCACATATCTGATAAGGTTTTAATATCCAGGATATATAAAGAGATGTTACAACTCAACAATAAAAAGACAAATGACCCAATTAAAAAATGGGCAAAAGACTTGAATAGACATTTCTTCTAAGAAGAAATACAAATGGCAAAAAAACACATGAAGAAATTCTCAACATCACTCATGATTAGGGAAATGCAAATCAAAACTACAATGAGATATCATTTCACACCTATCAGAATGGCCACTATGAAAAAGACAGAGAACTACAAGTGTTGGAGAGGATGTGGAGAGATAGGAACACTTCTTCATTGTTGGTGGGAATGCAGGATGGTACAACCACTATGGAGGACTGTTTGGCAGTTCCTAAAGAAGTTGAATATAGACTTGCCATGTGACCCTGCAATACCACTACTGGGTATACACCCAGAAGAACTGAGAGCAGTGACACGAACAGACACCTGCACACCGATGTTCATAGCCACATTATTCACCATTGCCAAAAGCTGGAAACAACTCAGGTGTCCATCAACAGATGAATGGATAAACAAACTGTGGTCTATTCACACGATGGAATATTATGCAGCTGTAAGAAGAAATGAAGTCATAAAGCATATGGCAACATGGATGAGCCTGGAGGACATTATGTTGAGTGAAGCAAGCCAGACACAAAAGGACAAATACTGTATGAATGCATTACTATGAACCAAATATATTGTGTAATATATTGTTTATTTCAAAAAAAAAAAAAAATTTACATGTATCAATTACATTTAACTGAGAAATGTATATATTTATTCATCTGTGTTTACTTTTTAGTTTTTAATTGTTTATGTTTTCAATTATTAAATGTACAAAATAAAGTTAAAAAAAAAAAACTGCAAGAGAAAAGCAATGTGTAATATGCAAAAGGAATGTCAATAAGATTAAGTGCCAGTTTCTCATAAGAAACCACGAAGGCAAGAATTAGTGAGATTGACAACCAAGAATTCCATATTTGGTAAGACTGTTTTTCAAAAAAGAGGGTGATATTAAGATAATCCCAGATAAACATAAGCTGAGTGAGTTCATCACCACTAGACATGCCCCAAATACAATGCTAAAGGAAGTTCTTCAGACTGAAAGGAAAGGACACTAGAGTGGATTGAAGGAGCATAAAGAAATAAAGACATCTGGTAAAAGTAACCATATGGGTAATTATAAATGCCAGTACTATAGTATGTATTTTTTGGTATGTAACTCCACTTTTTACTTCTTTAGGTTCTAAAATGCAAATGCATAATAAGTAATTATCAATCTATGGTTTTGGATGTACAATGTATAAAGATATACTTTATAACAAGTACAACCAAAAAGTGAGGAAATGGGTATACAGAAACAGTATTTGTACATGCTATTGAAATTAAGTTGGTATCAAATCAAATGTGATTGTTATTTAGGATGTTAAATTTAAGCCCCATGGTTAACACAAAGAAAATATCTTAAAAATGTATACAGAAAGAAATGAGGACTCAAATCATACACTATAAAAAAATCAAGTAAATATGAAAGAAGTCATTAATGGAAGAATTGAGGGACAAAAAGAGTATAAGACTCAACAAAGACCAAATAGCTAACAGCAGAAGAAAATCCTGTACCATTAGTAATTACTTTAACTATAAATAGATGAAACTCCACTCAAAAGGCAGAGGTTAGCATAATGGATAAAAAAAGCATGACCCAACTATATGCTGTTTACAAGAGACTCACCTTAAATTCAAAGCACAAGTAGGTTGAACGTGAAAGGATGGGGAAAAGTATGACATGCAAATAGTAATGAAAAGAGAGCTGGAATAGCTATACTAATATCAGATAAAATAGACTTTAAGTCAAAAACTGTTACAAGGGGCAAAGAAGGTCACTACATTCTAATAAATGAGTCAATTCAATAAGAAGACATAACAATTATAAATACATATGCACCTAAGGCAAAGTCCAAAAACATGAAGCAAATACTGACATATTTGAAGGAGAAATCAACAGTTCTACATAATAGCAGGATGATTCAATACACCACTTTCAATAATTGATAGAACATCTAGACAGAAGATCAATAAGGAAATAGAAGATTTGAAAAATACTCTAAACCTACTAAATCTAACAGGCACATATAGAAGACTTCACCCACTAGCAGAAGAATATACATTTGTCTCTAGTGCACATGGGTTCAGATAGACTATATGGTAGGAAACAAAACAAGTCTTAATAAATTCTAAGTGTTGAAATCATACAGTGTATTTTCTCTAACTATATTGGAATGAATCTAGAATTCAAAACCAGAGGAAAGTTGCAGAGCCGGAAGGGATGTAGCCCTCGGGTTCTAGAGCACGGCGGCGTTTAAAGGAGAGCGACCTGATGCCACCGGGGCCGGCCAGCTTCTCCATTCAGGCTCGAGCTCGAGCTCGAGCTAGAAGATCCTCCCCAGAACTCTGGTGGTCTATGGAAGGGAGCTGGGTTGGACCGCGAGGCGTCTGACTCAGGCCCAACTATCCCAGCCACCGAGGGCCGCTGGGAGGGGTTGGAAGGCGAGGAGGTTTGGTGGGAGAAATGCGGTGGGACCAACCCCGGGGCGGAGCCCGCTGGCCATGGCCACGCCCCCGGGGCGGGTCCCGCCGCTCTGCGCTTTGCTGCCGCAGCCAGCTGGGAAGTCATATGCCCACGTCGCGTGGAACTCTTCCCGCGGGTACTGGAGTTTTTGCGATCCCTGCGCACTACTGCCCCTGGTCTGGTTCGCTATCGGCACCATAAACGCCTATGTATGAGCTCAAAGGCCAAGCTGGTAGTGGAGCTGATCCTGCAGGGCCGGGCTTGGGCCCAGGACCTAGATGCCCAGAATCACCACTTTCCAGAAACTGGACCTCTGCCGCGGGATCCCAAAGCTACAAAGCAGGATCTAATGAAGATTTTGGAGGCACAGGAAACCTTTTGCCAGCAGGTGAAGCAACTGGCCGAGGCCCCTGAAGATCTGGCCTTGAAGCTGCAGGAACTTGAACAATAGTATGAGGAGCCCTTTCTGCTTGCCATGGAAAACCTGCTGTTCGAATACTTGTGTCAGCTGGAAAAAACACTGCCTACACTGCAGGCACACTGCTGAGTTGGATGCCGCCTGGAGTTTCTATCACTTCTTCTTTTGCCTTGAGCCAGTATGGTGTGGACATGGGGTGGCCACTTCCAGAGTGTTCTATTAGTGATTCAGTGAACATGACAGAGCCCAGAGAGCAGAATCCTCCTCAGCCGCCAAGACTAGCACTCCACAATCCTCTGCCAAAAGCCAAGACTGACCCATACCTTCTTCAGGGATCAACCTCAAGGAAGGACCCAGAACCCTTGGCTGGCCACCACCTCAATCTGGCCCCTATAGGCCAGCGAAGAATCCAGTCCCAATGGACATCCGCTCAGGAGGCCAAAAGGAGCACCCCACAATCATGCTGTTCCCCTTTAGGAATCTGGGCTCACCCACCCAGGTCATATCTAAGCCTGAAAACAGGGGCAAACATGGAACACACTCAGCAGATTCAGCAAGTGCTGTGGGTACAAGGGCAGCCTGCACCGGAAAGCCCAAGAGTCCATCCCAGGCCCTGGGAGGAAGGGCTCTGAAAGAGAACCCTGTTGACTTATCTGCCTCAGAGCAAAAGGAGAATTGTTTGGATTGCCCCCTGGACCCCCTGAGATTGTCATTATCTCCTAGGGCCGAGAAGCCAGTGTATCCTCCATTACTGTGCAGCCCTGTCATTACCATAGGGGACTTGGTTTTGGACTCTGATGATGAAGAGAATGGCCAGAGGAAAGGGAAGGAGTCTCCTGAAAACTCAGAAGACGAAGTTTGACATCCTGATCCCCACTTTCTGTGAATACCTTCCCCCTTCTGGCCCCAGTGCCATGCCTGCCCCTTCCTACAAGAATACAGACAGCTCTAGACCCATATAATGTGGGTCTGTGTGCTGCCTTTCTCCCTCCTCAGCTCACAAGCAGTTTTGTGGGAATGAAGTGGAAGCACAGGCTTGGGATGCCTGACTACATTGCTAAACTTGCATTGTAATGCTTGCCAATTAAACTCCGGATTTGTTAAAAAAAAAACAAAAACAAAAAACAGAGGAAGAAGTGGAAAATTCACAAATAAGTGGAAATTAAACAACATACTCTTAAACAATCAATTGGTCAAAGAAGAAATCACAGGGGAAATCTTGAGATGAATGAAAATGAAAATACAACATACCAACACTTATGGGACACAGCAAAAGAGTGTTGAGAGGGAAATGGATAGCTCTAAATGCGTCCATTAAAAAAGAAGAAAGATCCCAGATCACGGACCTAACTTCATGCCTGGAGGAATTAGAAAAAGAAGATTAAGTTAAACTGAAACTTAGCGGAAGGAAAGAAATAAAGATTAGAGTGGAGATAAATGAAATAGAGAATAAAAAACTAAAAAGTATCAACAAAACAAAAAGTTGGTTCTTTGAAAAGACCAATAAAATTGACAAACTTTTAGCTAGATTGACAAAGGAAAAACAGAGAGGACACAAATAACTAAAATCAGAAGAAAAAGTGGGGACATGACTACAGACCCCACATAAATAAAAAAAGATTATAAGAAGATAGTATAAACAGCTATACATCAACTAATTAGATAACCTAGATGAAATGGACAAATTTGTAGAAACACACAAACTACATATACTGACATAAGAATTAGATCTCAACAGACCAATGACAAGTAAAGAGATTGAATCAGTAATCAAAAGCCTCCCAACGTGGGAGGTCTGGGGAGTGGGGCATGTGGGAATCCCTTGCATTTCTTTATGTGACAATTTGTGTAATCTAAGTATCTTTCAAAAATAAATAAAAAATATATTTAAAAAAAAGCCTCCCAACAAAGAACACCCAGGATCAGATGGCTTCACTGGTGAATTTTACCAAACATTTCAAGAAGAATTAACACCAATCCTGCTCAAACTCGTCCAAAAAGTTGAAGATTCCTAACTCATTCAATGAGGCTAATATCACCTTAATACTTAAGCCACACAAAGATACCACAAGAAAATTAAAGACCATTTCCTTTTGAATATTGATGCAGAAATCCTGAACAAAATACTGGCAGATGAAACACAAAAGTACATTAAAAGAACTATACACCTACAACTCAACAACAAGGAAACAAGGAAACAAACAACCCAATTAAAAAATGGGTAAAAGACTTGAGTAGACATTTCTCCAAAGGATATATATAAATGGCCAAAAAGCACATGAAAAGATGCCCAACATCTTTAGCCATTAGAGAAATGCAAATTAAAACCACAATGAGTTATCCTTTCACACCCACTAGAATGGCCACTATTAAAAAACAACAAACAAACAAACAAAAAAAACGTTTAGAGAGGACGTGGAGGAATAGGAGCACTAGCCCATTGTTGGTGGGAATGTAAAACAGGGCAGCCACAGGGAGAAACAGTTTGGTGGTTTTTCAGAAAGTTAAGTGTAGAATTCTGTGTGACCTATTAATCCCACTTCTAGGTATCTACCCCAAAATATTGAAAGCAGGGACTCCAACAGGTATTTGTACACCAGTGTTCATAGTGGCATTATTCACGGTTGCCAATAGAAAGCAACCCAAGAGTCCATCGATTGGTGAATGCATAAACAAAATGTGGTATACACATTCAATTGAACATCATTCAGCCGCAAATGGGAATGTGATAACATGGATGAATCTTGAAAACATGTTGAGTAAAATAAGCCAGACACATAGGACAAATATTGTGTGATCTACTGATTTGAAATAATTAGAATAAGCAAATTCCTAGAGACAGAAACTAGAATACAGCTTACCAAGGGCCAGGATAGGAGTAGAAAATGAGGAGTTAATGCTTAATTGGTACAGAATTCCTGTTGGGGTGATAGAAAAGTTTTGGTAACATTGTGAGGATGGTAGCACAACATTGTGAATGTAATTAACTCCCCTAAATTATATATTTGGATGTGGTTGAAAGGGGCAATTTTAAGTTGTGTGTATGTTACTAGAATAAAAAGTTTTAAAATAAAGCCATTGGACGATACAACACAAACAGAGAATGCTAATGAAAATTATGGACTATAGTTAAGAGAATAATTATAATAATATTGGTTCATCAATTGTAAAAAAGTTACTACACTAATGCAAATTGTTAAGGAAAATTGTGTTTGTGCACGCATGCATGTGCGTAGGTACTTGGGTACTCTATTTTCTGCATGATTTTTCCATATAACTATAACTTCTCCAATAAAAATAAGTACACGTGAAACAAAATTAACAAGGATTTAAAACTCAGTTATAAAGCAAACTGACTTCAGTCTCGGAAAGTGGGTAGCTATAACTGGGTAGGTTAGACAAGCAGTAGTCACCCTAAAATAAGAGGCCCTAGTGTGATTCCAAACCACTCACCTTCTCCACTTGGCCCAGGCTGGTTACACAACTCGGGGGCCAGTTGTTCTCCACGTGCTCCCCCAGGCAGAGACCATTCGCTCCCTGAACTCTGCTTGTTCCAGTACGACTCCTTCCTTTCCAAGGAGGCAGCAGGAAACCTTTCAGAGCCCTCACTGGGGAAGGAAGTAGGGGATTCGACGTCCAAGAGGAAGCTATCTCTTAGGGTTTGCTTGGTGGCCTTCTTGAGATTTCTCCTCTCACTAGCTGGGATCCCTACACCCTCTCCTTTCCTGGGCTGACTACTCTCAAGCTTCCTAGTTTGCTGGAGGAGTTGATCCATGTCCCTGGTGAATTCCAGCAGAGTGCCCTCAGAGGGGCTTCGGGCGGTGCCTTCGGAGCCATAGCTGGGAGTCTTCTCCAAGAGCAGACGCTCAGAGCCCTGGAGAGCTTCCGTGTCCTCCCCATGTGCTGTCTCAGGATCCAGGGGGAGGCTGCAGCTTTCCATGGACAGCGAGAAGTAAGAGTAGTCCACCGCGATGTACGTCAGCATGAAGTTGATGGTGACGATGGGCGCCAGGACATTCACCTGAGCCACAAGGACAAAGGCCATGGTCACCAAGCTGGTCAGGCAGATGGCAGCTACAGGTGTTTTATTTGGTCCTTTCTGCAGAAATAAAAGTAGCATGTAGGACTATGATATTTCAGAAGAAAATCACATTAGGTGATAGAAAAATAACTCAGGATGGCTCAGCCACTTCTCTGCATGTGACTCTGGGCACGTTCCTAACTTCTCATCTGTAAACTCAGAATAATAATATCAGTCCATGTGGTTATTGTGAGAATCAGAGATAATGCAGGTACAATGCTTAACACAGTAGGCTCCAAGCATACCACAGGCATTAGTTGTATTATTAGATATCAATATAGGGCATTACTATAGAACTTTGATTTCCCCATATTTTCTCCCCTTGCCTTTCACTGGATTTTAACACCAGCCTTGGAAATCAAGGAGGTACAAAGTTGATTCTTCCAGGCTATAATGGAGAACAGGACCATGAGAGAAGGGGTAGACCTTGGGAGACATGGCAGAATCATTGGTGGCTGGGGTGGGGGAATTCTGACAGTAAACATACACACCTGCCCATATGCACACATGCACACATTCACACACACCTGCTATTAATGGAGTTAGGTATGGTGACCTTCAGGTAAACAGGAGTAGAAAAAATGTACTACCACTCCACAGAAGCTATCTATCAGGCACTGACACCCTTCTTGGGCCAAAAGCAAGTCACTTGTCAGTCCTCATCTTCCTTGACCTAAGAACAACATTTGACATAGCTGAACACTCCCTGCTCTTTGAAAGACTTTTTTCACCTAGCTGCTTTTCACTTCTTCTCCCCCCTTCACTGCCTCCTCCTTCCCAGTCTCGCTGGCTGTTTTCTCCACATCTCGGCACCCCTCTGTCTCCATCCTTCCAGCTTTTCTACTCTTTCTGTACTAACTTCCTAGGTGATCTCAACCAGCCTCATGGCTTTATGTCAGCTTTATGCTAACAACTCCCAAATTTGAATTTCCAGCCTAAAATGCTCCCCTGTATTCTACCCTTAAATACCCAAATGCCTACTCAACATTCCTGGTTGATTTCTTTTTTTTTTTTTTTTTTTTTTTTTTTTACCGGGAGGTACCGGGGATTGAACCCCGGTCTCTCCATATGGTAGACGGACGCCAAACCTCTTGAGCCACATCCGTTTCCCTTCCTGGTTGATTTCTAATAGGATCTCAAACTGTATGTCTGAAACCAAATTGCTGATACTGCACCCCTCAAACCTACTCCTTTTGTAGTCTTCTCCAACTCAGAAAATGACAACTCCATCCTTCCAGTTGTTCAGCCAAGTAAAAATCTTGATGCTTCTTCTCATTCTCTTGCACTCCATCAGCAAATATTGTTAGCTTTACCCTCAGGATCCATACGGAAACTAACCACTGCCCCTCAGGATAGATACAGAATTACCTTCACTGGAGCGCTCTGGAATGTGAGGGGCTGTTAAGTCGCTTCCAGATCTGGTCCTTGAATCTCCCCTATGAGTTTCTCCAGGTTTGTGGCCTTTGCTGACGGCTGGACTAAGGGAGAGCCTTAGAAGCTACAGGCAAGGACATGAAGCCAGCATCAGCCTGGGGCTCTGGGGAGCAGGGCACCCCCTGACCTGAAACACCTTCCCTAGACCTTTAGGGAGAAAGGCTTGACTGTTGCAGAATTACGTTTTGGGGTATATTTGTTACAGCTGTTTAGCATAGTCTAGCAATGCAATTACCAAGAGTAGAGGAACATCCTCAGACACTAAGGGAAACTTAGAAGCAGGGTCTTACGAAAGCTGAAGGGAGAGCTTCAGAGCAGGCCAGGACTTTGATGAAGGTGGGTTGTGAAGTGATAAAAAGGCAAATGTGAACTCCTGGTCATCAAAAGAAACCGTAGAGAAGATAAGTTACAGAGTCAGAAAAGATATTTGCAACACACATAATTGACAAAGAGTATCCGGAATATACAAAAAATTCCTACAAAATAATTGGAAAACGACAATCCACTAAAAAAATGAGCAAAAAATTTGAACACATTACAAAAGAGGAAATAAAATGCCTATTAAACATATGAAAAGATGCCCAAGCTCATTAGTAATTAAGTTAAATGAAAAACCACAGTGAGATACCATTACACACTCACCAGATTGGGCAAATTTTTAAAAGTCTGATAAAATCAGGTATTGGCAAGAATACAGAGGAACAGGAACTTTGATACACGGCTGGTGGGGGTATAAATTAGTGAAACTACTTTGCGTTATTTAGTAAGTGAGATATACATACCTTACAAATTGGTGGTTCCTGCCAAGAATTCTACCTGTGCACCAGGATACTTATATAAGAATATAACAATGATATTCAAAGCACTGTTCTTAATAGCCCCAAGTCCGAAACAACCCAAATATCCATGAACAGCAGAATGGATAAATTGTAGCATATGAAATACTATACAGTAATGACAGTAAACTGCTGCTATAAGCAAAAACGTGGATGAATCTCACAGAATCTCACAGACATAATGGTGAGTGAAAGAAGCATGTCATAAAAGAATATACACACACACTATTATTCCCTTTATATAAAGTTCAAAAACAGGCAAAATTAAACTATTTCATTTAGAGATTCATATGTAGGAAGCAATCTGATGTCTGTTGTATATGCCCACAAGCTAACCACAAAAACAATTTTTATGTTTTTAAACAGTAGGAGGAAAATCAAAAGAAGACTACTTTGTGACATATGAGAACTATATGAAATTCAAATTTCATAAATACAATTTTATTGGATTTGTTTATGTATTGTCTGTGTCTGCTGAGTTCAGTAGTTGTGACAGACACAATATGGCCTACCAAGCTTAAAATATTTACTATCTGGTCCTTTTCAGAAAACGTTTACTGATTCCTGAGTAAAACCATAAATAAATCAAAGAAATTATTGTCACAGAAGTCAGGAGAGTGGTCACCATTGTTAGAGGGTTGAGGTTCTGACCAGAGAAGGGCTTGGTGGTGCCAAGTGGACGTCCATGAGGGTATTCCTTTCATAATTATTCTCCAAATTGTTCATACTCATTTTATGCATTTGTCTGTATGTTGAATATACATTTTTTTAAAAGTTTCTTTCTTCTCCCCCCAAAACAGAAAATGAGCTAATAAAATTGAATCACGTATAAAGAAGCTATAAAAAAAATTCCAGGCTCTCTCTGCCTAGAGGAGCCCACACCAAATCTTTCTCTCCCGTTTCTCAGCAAACTCTGTTCTTTCCCCCATTTCCCAAATTACTTTTACTGGCCTAACTAAAAAAAATAAAAAAAATAAAATTTCCAAAGTTAAAAAGACAAATGATAAATTAGGAAAAATATTTGTCATATACATCACAGTTAATTTCCCTAATGTAGAAAGAGCTCCTAGCAATTGAGAAGAAAAAGACCAACCATCAGAGAAAAAAAACCATGGCTCTTAAATAAAAAAGGAATACTACTAATAAATAATTATAATATTATAATTATCTATAATGATATAATGTGCAATATAATAAAGAAATAATAAATAAAATTATAATAAGTCATTTCCCTAATTAATAAAGAAAAATGCGCAACCTCATTCATAAAAAGAGTAATGCAAATCACAAATATCCTAAGATTCCATTTCTCACTAAATGTCTGGCAAAAATTCACATTTGACAACACACTCAGTTGGCCAGGCTGTGGATAGGCTCATTGCTGACATTTGTGGGGCCTGGGGCAAGAGTGCAAATGGAGGTCCACATGTCTTATGACTAAATATTTACAATTATAAACCAAGCTAAGAAGATGGTTATTCAAATATGTTTTATCAACTCCTTCCTTGGCAAACATAACTTCACAATGATGGAGAAGGTCAAGTTCAAGTTTAGAATTCTCAGACTCTTTGGAGTTCCTCACTGGAGGACAGCTATGCACTGCCTACAGCTCACTGTCCACCCTCTTCTCTTCCCAGCCCATGCCAAGAGGGAGCTTCCCGCTTACATGTGTGGATGCCAAGCACACACCCTGAACACAGACAGACCTGGGGAAAAGGCCCTGCAGACCCTGGAAATGGGCTAGGGGCCACCTGGGCAAAGAATACCAGGGTCCTGTATAAATGGGGCATGGGATCTAGGGGGCATGACCTTTGGCCTCATGAACTTCTTACCCCAAGAGCCAGAGTAGCGTTCTATAAAGTCAGGGCCCTATTGGTCCAAGTCTAAGGGTGGTACTGCTGTGGAGGATCAATCAATTGCATACATTGCTGGTAGATTACAAAATGATACAAACCCCATGGAAAATGTTTTCCCAATATCTATCAGAATTACAAATGTATTTACCTTTTGATCCAGGAATACCACTTATAAAAATTTGTCCTGCAGCTATATCTGCACATACCTTCTTCCACTTCTTATCCATCAGTCAGCGTAGGCCAGACAGGAGAAATGATTAATGAAATTAAGGATGACTTGCAACTATAGCCTTAAACTACAGGGAGATTGGGATTCAGAAGCCAGGGGTCTCTGTGGTACTCCCACAAGATGCAAATAAGATAGTTTACAAATACAGTAGCAGGAAGTAGGGTCCCTGTACTTATTTTTCTTTTGTCATTCCCTAGGTTTTAGGAATGTCTCGTTTGCTCATTCCAACCATGACTCAACCAAACTATACAATAGCAGCATAGAGTTTGCTCCAGGATGATTAACAGGGAGCCCAGAAATCTAAGGTGTAGGAAATCATCATACAGCGATCCCCCAAGGGGAAGGTGAGCTCGAGGGCAGAATTAGAGCTGCAAGGACTAGCTGCCCTTCTTACCAAGAGTTTCTTCCTTTTATGTTAAACTTAGAGGATCCTAGAGTTATTTTTACTAAAGAATGTGACATTCCCTTGCCCGCTGTTCAGGGTCCAGGCTGCATCTCTGACTGGTTAGCTACCCAGCGCTGGGAGTCCAGGAGGGCTGTGCCCTTACAGACACTTTGTCTAAGGGGCCCCGGCCAACCAACCAGAGGACTGGGCTGAGAGAAGAGACCTCCACATTCTCATTTGTCCCATTCCAGACAACTTGGCCAGTGGGTCTGATCAGGTCAGTGGCAACATGTACATTTCTCGACAGCAACAAAAAAAAGGGTCACTCACTCCTTGCCCCAGACAGGCCAGTGCAGGAATCACTTTCTCCTGGGCAATGCACTGCAGGATCCGAGGGGCTTCGTAGAGTCCTCCCATACAGGAGGCCAGGGACGAGATGTATAAGCCCAAAAGGAACAGGAAGCCCACCAAGGACACCTATATGGGAAAACAGTTTCATTATCCAATGTCAGAACATGCTTTTGTTCCTTTCTGCTCCCCAGCACCTACCTACCCATACCCCAGGGAATCACACGCTAAGCCCTCTAGATTCAATCTCTTGAATGTGTTTCCCATATCCCCTGCCCCACGGCATTCCCACTGTCACTCTTTCAGTTCAGTCCAATATTATTTACTGTTTGGGACTTTACAGTGGTTCTCAAATTGAGTGCATCAAATCACCTGGAGGGCTTGTTAAAACACGGATTTCTGGGCCCCACCCCAGGAGCTTCTGATTCAGGAGGTCAGGAGTAAGACATGAGAATTTGGATTTCCAAGGTCCCAAGTGATGCTGATGTATTCCCATACTTTGAGAACCACTGGCCAACTACAATGCTAACTGGCTTTCTGCCTCTAGGCTCTCCCCACTCTGAATCATACCACGGGCCTTTGCCGGAATAACCCCTCTAAGCTCAAGTCTGATTGTATAATACCTCTGTTGCAAACATATCAATGGCTCTTCATTGCCATGACATATAAGACCCTTCGTGGTCTGTGACCTTTCTAACTCCATACCCTGCACATAATCCACCCATCGTCTGACTGTTGAACTGCTAACTGTGCTTTAAGACTCGCATGAGGCCATCTCTCACCCCCCTCACAGCAGTGGTTGCTCCTTGGTACTCCACAGCATCTCAAAAGGATGTGAGGATAGCACATATCATGCCGTCCGCCCCTATTAGTCTGGAGGTTTCATTTAGGTTGTGCTTCTGTCTTGTTCATCCTAGTATTCTTGGCCCAACATCGAAATATAGATACTGAATGAGGAGGCGGCTGTGGCTCAATCAGTAGGGCACCCGTTTACCATATGGGAGGCCCCGGGTTCGGTTCCCAGGGCCTCCTGGTGAAGGCAAGCCCGCCCGCACGGCGTGGTTAGCTGACCCAGCGAGCACAAGCAGCAAGGGGGGGATGAATGAATAAATAAATAAAATCTTTAAAAATAAAAATAAAAATAAAAAAATACTGAATGAAAGAATGGATGGACGGATGAATGAATGAATGAAATCCATAACCCATATGTCCCATGAGGTACCAAGAGATAGAATCAGAGAGGACATCGTTGCTCTCCTTGGTGTCAACTGAAAAAGATCAGTGCTGCTGTGTCAGGCATGTCAGTGACCCTCCTGAGCCCTGACCACCTCTGCATTCAGAGATGTTTTCTTGATTATTCAGGGTGCCCTTCTCCATTCTACTTTACCTTAGGCACAGGGGCCAGAGTTGTGTGTTCCAAATGCTCATTTATCGAAGCATTACAGATGGGTTAGATTTCAGTTTCGGTTTTGTCGTTTGCACCCTTCTCAGTGAAGGCTTTGCTCACCCCATTTTTCACGTCCTTGCTGTAGCAATGCACCAGATCAGTGGGGTCGGCTATACTGAGTCACAGCCCCTGGCTAGACCTCTTTCCTGGCTCATAAATTATCATTGAAACCAGCACCAGTCAGGATTCTGGTTGGAAGAAATAATAATTCTTAAAAATATATTGGAAGGACACTAGAAGATCACAGAATCATCAGGCGGCTCAAAGATCAGGACCCAAAAGGGCAGGACCCAAGCCTAACAGTGCACACAGAGCCTTAACACAAAGAGCTTGACCAGCATCCCTGCTGCCCGGCAGGTGAATTCTCGCCATCCCTTTTATCTTCACCTAATGGCTGCAAAGGGGCAGGGAAAAGGAGGGTCTGGCCCTTGGCCTTCTAGAATGTTAAATGGGGCACTTGCTCCCTTTGATACCAGCCCCCCAAATGGTCAGGTAGGTCAGAGACTAGTTGGACAAGACTCAGGTCCACCACAGAGCTCATCTTGTCACCAGTTCAGTGTGGATTACTGTTCAGTGAACACATCACCTCACTTTTAGCTCCACTGACTCTCTCTTCTCTTTTCTTCAAGGTCACGGGTTTCTTGGGTTTATCTTTCCATCCTCCATCCTTCACTTACCATTTTATTACTAAAATAAACTAATGTCATTTGTGTGCTTTGATGGCATTTTGCTAATTTCTCCCCCATGGTATAATTAATTCTGCTTGTGGCACATCTTCCCAGTGAGCCATAAGCTCCTTACAGGTAGATCTGTATCTCATGCCTCTTTACTCCTTCCCCACAGCACCTAACACAGAGTCTGCCAGATGAATTAATGACGCTTCACAACCCCACCGTAATCCATGCCCAGGATGTCTTACAAAGTTATTTGATAAACTGGTCCCATTATCAATCTTCAGTCCATTCAGAGATGTGATCATTCATTTATAGCCTTTGTTTCTGTCTTCACTACCAAACGCATCCTATGTTGACTGGCTTAAAAAAAATTAGACTCTGTGATGAAATTTTATCCAAAGGTTTTTAAAAATCAAACTCAGTGGTTCTCCACTCTGGCTAAACATAAGAATCACTCCCAGAGATTCTGATGAAATTGGTGTAGAGTGAGGCATGGCTATTTTTTTTAAAGCCCTCCAGGGGATTCCAACATGCAGCTAGGATGCAGTACAACTGGCTATAGTTCTTTGTATCCACTGCATCCCCTTCCCCCCCGCCGCCCCAAAGAATTCTTCAAGAGAGTCAGGCATGGTATCTCCTTCCAAAAATTCTCCTGCTTCTCATCCACACCTTTATATATATTTGCATTTTAAATAATTCTCTTTTTTTTACTTCAGGTGGGACTGAGACTTCCCAGTCTGGCACACTTCTTGTGTTGGGACTGACCGCAGCAACTTGATGAGTCTCTGGAACCATGAGGATATGACATGATGACTTCTCTCTTTGGCTAGCTTTCCCACAGACATGCCCTGGGATTCCTCCAGAACACTTGGAAGGGCTGAGAGGGCAGATTGTCCAGCCATAGTAACTTGCTTATGTCCAGTTTGTCAATTCTATTTGGAATGGTCTGTTTACTTACCATTCTTGCATATTAAACTGCTATTCAGCCTATTTTCTGAAAAATAATGAAACGCTGATCCTCATGTCTTGATAAATTATAAAAACCCTATTCCAGCTCTCTCCCACCTGAATCCTATTTCTTCCTTTCTATTTGTCATCCATCCATCCATTGAAGAATCATTCACTGAGGACAGGTTATTTTCCTGGCACAGTAATAGGCACAGGACAAAGCTTCATAGATGCAACAGCAAACTATGCCGCTTTAATCATTTTTCTCTCTTCATGTTGGACTTTAAACTTGCTAAATGTGCCAGTGGAGGTGGAAGTAAGAATTTATTTAAGCAGATGTGTGTCAACAGTTTTTTGTGGTTGTTTTTTTTTTTTTAAACAAAACAAAACTGGTGCCCTCTGTCATATGCCAGTTTGAGCCATCACAAAAAACACTCTTCTAAAATATTATCTGGGATGTGAATTACCCTAATTTCTTTTTTTTAGCAACTACTGATGTAAATAATTAATTACATTTCTCTGCTCTTGGTATTTTATCCCAGCTCCCATTTTGAGCTTCGGTCACTGAGGGACCCCACCTCACTGGCTGCTCCCAGATCTTGAAGGGCTGGATTTGAAGTAATTTGCAAAGTGACCTGATCCCTGTGGCCCCTTGATATTAGTGAAACCTTATAATCCCAAAGGTATTAATGTGGCAATGTCTCAACAGATCCCTGGTTTTCTCCCATATCGTATTTCCACAGAGACATGAGTTTTCTAATACTATCCTCATCCACAAATTGATCTCAACTTTCTCACTCGATAGCCATTTTCCAGAATAAAACAGTCTGTGGCCTTCCCTGCATGATGGAAAACAGAGGACAGTCAGACTAGGCTGGGCCACAGGCTTTGGGCAGCTGACAGGGCTCACTAGGAGCCGCCAGCCTCCCCAGGCTGCTCCTGTACTGGATTTTCAAGGTTCAGCTTGAATATGTGAAATAGTGTCTGTTAAATCCAGGAATGATTAGAGCTGATGCTACATTGCAGGATTCCCATGTTTAACAAAGATGCTTTTTGGTATTTTTCCTACTGCCTGCTCTTAAAAGTGCTAGTTAGCAAGTCTCAGGGCTCCTAAAGTACTTGATCTTTTTGATCTATAATAATATTTTTTCCTGGACTGTATACAATTGATTTTGACATATTTATTTAATCTATTTTATTTTGCCCTTACTAGTACCTGCTCTTTACCTATTTCTTTTTCTATAGCTGGATAACATTGGGATTGACTATTTTGGCTTCTCCTATTCAAGTAATACAGTAAATTCATTTCTTCCATATTTACTTGAAATTTCATGTAAATACGGAGGAAATGTGTCCCCCAAATAAATGTCTCTATCTGTAAGTATAAAGACTGTGGAGGGAGCTAAAATTTAATAAGCATCTACCATGTGCCAGGCATTGTGGGTTACCTCAGAGCCATCACGATGTACTAAAGATTTTTAAGAAAGCATAACATTACTGACATTGACACCCAAGAACCAGGAAAAAGTTTTCCTCTAGGATGGGGATAAAAAGCACAAAGAAGCTTCTTTGTGGGTTGGGAAGCCAAAAAATTAGGAAAAGATCAGGGAAGCTGCAGGAAACTCAGAAAGAAATAGATTAACTGATCAGCTGCAGGTCAACAGAAAGGAATCCAGGGCGGACTGCAGCCAAGGAAGAGAATTGTTCTGGCAGAAAGCACCTGAAAGGAGGAGAGAGCAGCGCACTGAGGAGATCTGCATGAAGAAGGGCCAAGGGGAGCATGTGGGAGGTTGCGCCTGCTCAGTACCCATAGTGAGGTGTGGGCCTCACAGAGAGAGGGGCCTCGCTGCTTCAGAGCCCAGGCAAGCTCGGAGCTGGGCTGGCTCAGAACCGAGGCCACAGCTAAGAAGTGACACGGATGGTTTATTAAAACCACCGCAGGGTATTGGGTTGTGCCAAGTGAACCGAGCAAGCAGACTGTGCACTTGTCCCCATGACCCTCTGCACTGTACACCCTCACGTTCTCCAGGGAAGGCTGGTGCTGCGTGAGTATGAAACCTGCTGCTGTAGCCAAGCCAGTTCCAAGGAGGAGCCAAAGAGGAAAGAAAAAAAGGCAGCATTCGGGAAGCGGCTGTGGCTCAATCAGTGGGGCTCCCGTTTACCATATGGGAGGCCCTGGTTCGGTTCCCGGGGCCTCCTGGTGAAGGCAAGCCCGCCTGCATGGTGCGGTTGGCTGACCCGGCGAGCACAAGCAGCAGGGGGGGGATAAAAAAAAAAAAAAACAGAACTGAAGTCAACAAAAAAAAAAAAAAAAAAAGGCAGCATTCAAGGTCCTGCTCTTTCAGGCAAAATCCTGTGTGGTTCCCCTTGAGGGGGTGGTGGGGCAGCAGAACAGGAGGGAGCTGCTATTTTGGAGTTGCCCTGGTTGACTTCAGCCCTGTTCTCTTACTTCCTGCGTCAGCTTCTGTTCACCTACTGAGAACAAGCACTGCATCTTTTCTTTCTTTGTAGGCTGTAGAAATACCTATTCTAGGAAACAGTCTCTTGTTCTCTTCTAAAATGAAATCTCCGCCCCTCATCCCAGTGGGTCCAAACTGCAATTCCCTGTATAATGGCCAGGGCTGGTTTACTAGGTGCTCCCACCTGGCTAAGTGCCTCCCTGCCTGGTTCACTGTCCGGGACAGGTGGCATTCCATAAAGCTTCCCCTCTGCTCATATGTCTATTATTAGATGTGGAATGTCCACCCACAAGGGCTTGCGGGCTTTGGAAGGTGTTTTTACCCTATCCCTGCTTGTGGTCTTCCCTAGATACAAGGCTGCCTGTCCTCCCACAGACTCATTCTTAGCTTTTCTTGGCAGGAGCACAGAAGAAGCCCAGCCTGGGGAATAATTTTCCTTGTTCCATCCGGATCAGAGTCTCTAATGATTGAAAGATCCTCCACTGAGGAATCCACTAGAAAGGAGCATGGGCCAGCTTTAGAAGCTGGCAGAGCTACTTGTCACTGACAAGTTGGAGATCAGCAGTAAGAAGCGACCCCCTGGTCAAAGGATGGTCCCTCCAGCTGTTCCCTGATGCCGTCAATTTCTCTAGGGCAGCCAAGCTTTTCATTCTGCTATAAGAGAAAAGGCCTCTAGGGAGGAAACTCAAGGTCAGAAATGTACATGTAGGTGAATATGATGGATATATATTTCTTCCCTAAACAACTATCACCTTTACATTTGTGTCTATATTCCTTGAAAAGAAATCTTTGTTAAGTCCAAATACATCTCTCCTGTAAATGCAGATTTTCCTACACCAGGTTGCCCCAAGCAGTGGCTATCCCAAAGATCAGCAAGGCAAAGCCTTACACCAAGAGCAAATAGCATTCTCCTAAAATATATGCATTGGCACTCAAGAATTAACTGATAAAGAAAAGCTCTCTAACTTAGTAAATTTCTCTGATAGAGGATGGGAATCTGAGGGACCACTTTTGCCTGTAAGAACTTAAGGTAAGGTAGGAGTTTTGGGTTATTTCCAGAGGAGTATCTGGAAATCTTATTCTAGTGGAGTCTAGAGTTGTATCAGTTCCTTGAGTGTCACACGACCTGCAGCCTGTTAACAGGGGCAGCTGTGGAATGTAAGGAATTCACTAACCTCAGGTCAGGGTGTACAGCTCTTACTCTGGCAAAAAGATGTTGCAGCCAAATCAACACAGCCAGCCCAACAGGAGTTTCTGAGATTCTCAGTGGGCAAGCCAGAGGGCTCAGGGTTCTTAGGAGGTATGGTGGGCCTCTGTCCGGGTACACCCAGGCTCCCTGGCACTGGCCTGCCTCCATTTCCCTCTGTCTCCCTGCCCCCTTCTCTGTCCATCTCCCTCTTCCTTCTTGCTTCTTGTGAACAGCACTTTCTATTCATAGTAGAAGGTGAAGCTATTGGCAAAAACGAAGGGTTTGTTTAGCTGGGAATTTCAGGTGACTAGATCCTTTGTTTCTGTCTGGACTTTCTATGCGAGGAAATGGTTGTGTCCCCGCTATCTAGTCACCTGCCTGTGAGTGCCTCTCTGGGTGTTGTTACCTGTTTCTAGGGATCCAGAGGCAGAACCTACACCCTGTCCATCCTGTTTGCACCGCCATCCTTCAGTCCTGGGCCCTAGACCATATGGCTCTCCCAACATGACTGGCAAGGGGAGGCAGCCATTGGTTAACTGACAAATAATGACTCCTGAGGACTGAGTCCTTCCTGCTATGCCGGACTCACTCACCTTTTCCGCAATCAGGAAGTCATAGCGAAGAGCCTCTCGGGAGCAGATGGCGCCGAGCAGGAAGGCAAAGATGATGTACAGAAACCACCTGCAAAACCCGGGAGCAGAGCTGCCACGTCCCGTAGACTCAGCCCCCCGTCCCATCCCACCCCTCCCGACTCACCTTTTGTTTCTCACGTGAACCTGTCTCAAAATCAAAGAGAAACCTCCCTAGCTTGTCTGGGAGGGCTTTTTGTACCATATATCCTCTAAAGAGATTTCTTACCCTCCACAAAAAGTATCCTTGTTTTGTCTCTTTCTTATATCAAAGAAGAAAAACACACAAAGGGTTGGGGGGAGCAGTTGGTTTCTGGGTTTCCAGGATTCAGGCCATGGCCACCCCTCATAGCCCAGCCCCCATAGGAAGACCAAGTCCATGATCTGTCAGGGCTGTAAGTCCTGCTATTCTTTGGCACAGATCACAGGTAATAGAGAGAGAGGCCAAGAGTGGAAAAGGCAGAGATGAACCAACCCTGCCCCTAAGATGCCATGTGACCTTGAACAAGTCCCCTGAGCTCTGTGAGCTCCTCATTCCCAGCTGGGTAATGAGGGGTTGGGCCAAATGTTCTTCTGGAGACTCCCAGCCATGACCCAAAACAATACAGAAAGCGGCTCAACCCAAGTCCCACCAAGTCTAATTTTCTAGCCTCCCTTAGAGCCCTCTTTCTTTTCTTTTCTAATACCTCATCTATCTTTGTTGTTTCCATTTTCTTCTCCGCTATTGTCTTATTTAGCACAAAATAGACTGGCACCCTGTGCCTGGCCAATAGCACCCATGCCAATAAAATAAGCTAAGAGCAAATTCAACATTTGTAAAATAGCTATATTAATATTTTAAAAATGCAACAGTTAAAATAATGCCAAGTATATTTAACATTACAAGTCATCTTCATTCCAATGATCTCATTGCCTATTCACACCTACCTGATGAAGGGCAGAAAAACTTCTTCCAGTGGTATAAAGAGAAAAACAGAAGACTTTCAAAAGTTAGAAACAGATGCAAGGCCCCCAACATGGTAATGTGGGTGGCACAGCCTAAACTAAAATCCAAGAAGCCTGACAGCCTTGCGGTGGACAAGAGGAAGCTAGCAGGGGTAGGAGGACAACCACTCTCTGATTTTCTACTCTGTGCCTTTACATACAGTATCTCACTTAATCCTCCTTGGTGGATGAGGTGTGCATATTATTATCATCCCATTTTACAGATAAGAACATTGAGGCTCAAAGAGCTAAGTCAATTGTTCAAAGTCACATAGCCAATCAGCGGCAGAGCTAGGGTGCAAATCCCAGTCTGTATGATTAGAAAATTCTTCATCTCTATGCTCCCTCCCAAGATCATGGAAACTCAATGGTTAAAAAATCCCCAAGTTCAAAGTAGGGAGGGGTGGATGGGGAGACTGAGGAGAAAGGAATGAATGGATTTGATCTGTGATCTGCTTTAATGACACTCCTCTTTCTGCAAAATTCCCAGGCAGGGGGTATGAAAGGGCAATCATCTGAACCCACCAGACGTGAATTTTCCAGCTGGCTGCACGTTAAAGGGAGGATTGGAATATGAAATAGATTGGTCACAGTCAGGGCACTCTTAGAACAAAGGGGGCACTCCCCTCTTTTGCTAGGGGTTTTCTCTCCCTCTTTCAGGCTTATACTGATTGCCTTGTGGGGAACTTACGAGATGCCAACAGCTGCTAGGGAGCCCAGGGGGATGCTGGCAGCAGGCTCCCTAAGGTCACCCCCCATGTTGAAGCCGGCCATGACTCCTGAAAGATACCCAGACAGGGGGAGGAGGGGTGACAAACTGTTCTCCACGATTCACCTTTCCAGGACTCCCCCCTCACCTCTGCCCCCCGCCCCCATCACCACCACCACACTCCGGCACCTCCATCCTACCCCCTTCTCCTTCTGGACACCCTCTCATGGAAACCATCTCAGGTCAAGCCCTTTCATCTGCATCTCTGCAAACAGGCCGCTTCTCAATCTCCCCTGGCAACTGGGGAGGCATCCGCATGGCCATGAAAGGGACTTTTGTGGGTTGGGTGATGCTCAGGAATAAAGCTCTACCAGCTACAAAAGCATCTTATCACCCGGTGCAAAGTAATGAGGGTGAGGGAGGTATACTGCAAGCCACACAAAGGTCCTGATACCACATGCTGAGCTCTGCCTTCCAAGCCTGGACAAAACCCTGGAGAAGCTCAGCATTAACAGAAAAACCCAGCCACCTCCTGCTCAGCAGATTTTCCTTTATTCTGCTGCCCACTAATTGCATCTGGAGTTTCACATGTCCTCAGTGTCAGGTGCCATCCAAGAGACAGGGCGTGGGACCACTTTCAAAGCTCTTGGGCTACCAAATGACTCTAAACAAACTCCAAAAAACAATCCTGATGTTACCAATACTGAGTCACAAGCTCCTTTTCGTCATCACCTCTATTTTCCAAGAGCACTAATCAAACATAATTAATCACTGATAAGGAGGGGCCATCTGCAGAGGGTGCTGGGTGGTGAGGAGGGGAATGTTGACTCTTATCACATATACAGGCAGGAAAGCAACCAATGTGTTCTAAACGTCAGTGAGGGGCCAGCCCACAGCTGCTCTAAAAACTCAATGTGAGGGACTGCCCTGGCCAGGAAAGCTTCACAGGGGGGTGGGTGGATCTCCAGTGTGGCTTTGAAAGGAGGGTATGAACAGGTTTAGGGACAGGAATGCGTCTAATAAACACTTTCAACCCGACAGAGCCTGTGCTAAGTGGTTTACATATATTTTTTAAACTTTTTATTTTGAAATAATTTCAAACTTACAGAAAACTTGTTCAAAACCAACACAAAGAACTCCAATAAACCCCTACCCAGATACCCTGATTTATCAGTTTTTAACATTTTACCACAGTTGCTTATCAATCTATCACCTATTGATCCTATAAACATTTGAGAATAGGTTTCTGTGGTGGCCTAGGGCTATGTACCCCAGAAAAACATGTTCTTAAACTTAAACCATTCCTGTGGGTCTGAACCCAATGTTAGTAGGACCTTTTGATGAGGCTACTTTAGTTAAGGTGTGACCCAACTGACTCAGGATGGGTCTTAATCCTATTTGGGAAGACCTTATAGAGAAGGCCACAGAGAAGGAGGAAGCCAAGGGGAGCAGCCAGAAGCTGAAGTCGACAGAACCCAGAAGAGAAAGAAGACACCGCCATGTACATTGCCACGTGACAGAAAAGCCAGGGACCATGGATTGCAGGCAGCCAGCCCCAGAATGCCACAGTCTTCTGGGAGAAAGCATCACCTTGATGATGGCTGGATTTTGGACTTCTTCTACCCTCAAAACTGGGAGCCAATAAATTCCTGTTGTTTAAACCAACCCAATCATGGCATTTGCTTTAACAGCCCTGGAAACTAAAACTGCTGCATACTTCATACATGTACATGCATTTTTGTCTTGTTGCATCCTCATAACAACCACATCAGAAAAGCAGAATTATTTCTCTATTTTATAGAAGAGGAAACTAGGGCTCAAAGCAGTTAATGAAAACAGCCTAATGGCACTCATTCAGTAAGTGGCAAAGCTAGGATTCAAACCTGGTCTCTGAAAATTATGCTCTTAACCCTCTGCTATGATGTTTCAGGGAGCTCAAGTAAAGGGGAGTGAAGTAGGAAGTCTGGGGCCAGAAAGGTAAAGTAGGGCTATTCTAAAGAGAATCCTGAGTGCTAGACCAACACGGGGCCTGCATACACTTTAACCCAGAAATGCCACTGCTAAGATTTTATCCTAAGTAAATAGTCAAGGATATGGGTAAAGAATGAGCCAAAAATGCTTGTTTATAATAGTGAAAATCAGGGGGAAAAAATCCACCCTAATGTCTAAAGTAAGGGATTGTCTAAATAAGTGATGACATATCTTAAAATAAATACTAGGTCACCAATAGAATAATACTGCCAGGGATATGTTGTGACATGGTAAGATATTTATAAGTTATGTTTAGTTTTAAGAGGCATATTAGAAAACAGAAGAAATGATATGAGGCCATTATTGTTTAAAAAAAAATTGATGATAGATGCATAGAAAAAGTAACTAGAAAATGTTTAAAATGTTAATGTTGGGAAGTGGATGTGGCTCAAGCGATTGAGCTTCCACCTACCACATAGGAGGTCTCTGGTTCAGTTCCCGGTACCTCCTAAAGAAACAAAGAAGACGAACAGACACAGCAAGTGCAAACAACGAGGGGATGGGGAGAAATAAATAAAATAAATCTTAAAAAAAAAAAAAATGTTAATGTTATTTCTGGATGATGGTAGAACAGATACTTTTTAAATATTTTCTCAATTTTCACAGCAATTACATACTGCACAGTGATCATATAAAACAAGGGAAAACAATTGCAATAAATGTCTTCAAAATTCTAGTTTAAAATGGCATGCTCACCACAATTTTCTTTCCTTGCATCCCCCCTTCCTACCACAAAACCTATTAAAAGGATAGTAAAGTGGGGAAATGAATAAATGTCTAAAAGAAAAGAGAATAGGGGGAGAGCCCTAAGATGAAAGGTTTCCACAAATGCCCAGAAAACAGAAAGTGATACAAAGTGAAAGGAAAGGAAAAGAGATCCTTAGAATGCTTTTCTAGAATATCTAAATAAGCTGCCTAGCCCTAGAGAAAGCCAGGGCTGTTATTGTGGAGGTTTATACTCCAAAGCAAGCCCTTCTCAAGGGTCAGCTGCACTCACAAATGTCCTGCATTTGGTCTTTCCACCAAGGAAGAGCCCCATTAGGGAAACAGCTCTAAACATAAAGTAACTGGGGAAACCTACACCAGTGACCAAGGATCACCAGATGTGTGATGAGAATCAGCAACAAATAAAAAAATAGTTATAGACCAATAGAACAACCTGGGCTGAAAGAACCTTATAAATAGGATACAGAAGAGAATTTTGAAGACATTTATTAAACAGTTCCAGATACATACAAGAAAGAATATTGTATCTATAAAACAAGATGCTAGGGAAAAATAATCCAAGAACAAGAAAGAACTTTTAGAAAATAAAAATAAAAATACGATATTAAAAATACAATAAAATATCTGAAAGATAAAGTTAGACAAATATCTGAGAATTTAGAAGAAAAAGATAAAGGGGTAGAGAAGCAGATGTGGCTCAAGCAACTGGGCTCCTGTCTACCATATACAAGGTCCAGGGTTCGATTCCCGGGGCCTCCTGCTGAAGGCAAGCTGGCCAATGCTGCGAGCTGGCCCAAGCAGAGAACTGGCCTGAGAGGAGAGCTGGCCCGGGTGGAGTGGTGGCCCACACAGGAGAGCAGGCCCACGCAGAGTGCCTGCCCATGCAGGAGTGCTGGCCCACGTGCAGAGCTGGCGCAGCAAGATGACGCAACAAAGAGAGACTCAGAGGAGAGACAATAAGAGCTACAGAAGACCAGGGAGCTGAGGCAGCGCAAGAGATTGAGCAGCCTTTTTCCCACACCAGAAGGTCCCAGGATCAGTTCCTGGTGCTGCCTAAAGAGAAGACAAGCAGCCACAGAAGAACACACAGCAAATGGACACAGATAGCAGGCAACGAGGCAGGGGGAGAGAAATAAATAAATCTTAAAAAAAAAGAAAAAAAGATGAAGGGGTAGAAAAATTGAGGAAAAAAAATATAGGAGATGATGAAAAAGAAATATTAGAGTTACAATATCCAACTAACAAGAGCACCAAAAAGAGGGAACAGAGAAAACAAAAGAAAATAACCCAGATAAACAAAAGAAACAAATTTCCCTAAACTGAAGATTTAAGTCATTAGACTGAAATATTCACCAAGTACGCAACACAAAGAAGGAAACAAACAAACAAACAATGACGAAAAAAAAAAAAAAAACATACTAAATGCATGGTGTATAATTTCAGGAGAAATCCTAAATGCTTCCAAAGATAAAAACTGGACCCTTAAGGGGAGGGGATGTGGCTCAAGCAGTTGAGCGCCCTCCTTCCACATGGGAGGTCTGGGGTTTGGTTCCCGGAGCCTCCTAAAGAAGACAACAATAAGACAAACAGACAATGAGCAAAAACAATGAGCAAACAGATGAGGGAGGCATCTGTGGGGGTGGGGGGAGGAAACTGGGCACTTTCAAAATAACAAGAATTAGACTGACATCAGACTTCTTGTCAGCAATAGTGAATGCTAGAAAACAATGGAGTAATGACTTAAAAATTGAAAGAAAATTATTTTGAAACTAGAAGTTTTTCAGGATTACCAATTATGTGAAAGCATTTAAGCAGGCAAGGCCTCAGAAAACTTACCTTCCACATACCTTTTCTAAGGAAGATGTAAGTATTCAGTATGTATTCCAGCAAAATAAGGATGTAAACCACGAGATTCAGAAAAGAGGGGTGATAATCCAGGATAATGGTTGTGTATCAGAGAAAGCAGCAAAATGGCAGCTGAAAGATGGAGACCCCAGGAGGCGTGCTCCTGGGTAGGGATTGGATTCAATACAATGGGCAGTATGATTAGCAAACTGAATGAGTTTAAAGATATGCCAAGTACACATTCAAGCAATAAGAAAAAAGAGGTTATTGAAACTTCAGGAAAAAATGAAAAACTGTAAAAGTCAAGGTCTAAATATGAAGGAAACTAAAATATGACATGATTTTAAACAGCTAATGAAATATAAGAAAAAATAATCCATTGGGCCATATATTAGGAACATTCTCCCCTAAATGGCACATGGGCCACATCAGAATCATAGCAAAGGAAATGGAATTCTAGCCACTACTTGCTCTTCAGTGAACAACTCATAGTCATAATAATGTAACTCTTCCTTGGTTTTTAAACTTCTAAAATCCGCCTTTAGGAAAAACCCAGAGGACCTAATTATCATTACAAAACAGAACACAAATCTTAACTACCTTGACGAGGTGAAAGTAAAGCTATAGCTAACAGTGTTTAGCAGGTGAAAAGAGGGAAGCGAAAAGGCACTACTATTTCCATTTCAGTAGCAGGGAAAACAAACACATATGTCCCCACACAACCCTGGCTTGAATGCTGAAACTTCAATTAGTTTAACAAGAACCCCTGAAAGGTGATTGAAGCAATGCCTTCTGAGCTAAATTTGTTTTTAGAGAGATAAGGAAAAGGTTAGCGTGTGTTTACATACTAGTTGCAATGGATTTTGAGTTAATGCTCTACTTATTCTGTATCTTTTCATCATAAAATTGAGTTTCTAAGTGTTTGCTAAGAAAAGCAAAGAACTTTTCAATAATATTGAGTTTGACTTTGCAGTTACAAAGACTGTAGACTGATAATGTAAAAATAAACAAACAAAAAATGTTTTTCAATAAATTTGTGGGGAAATGACAACAACTGTGCTTATTTAAAGTTCTAAACTATACTTTCCATGGGATTTTGCCCGCTTACCTGGTAATTATCAACTTACTGTGGCATACTTTCTTGATATTGGTCTAAAAACTAAATATAAAGGGATTATGCAGATTTTCTTAAAATTAGGACACTAAAGCATTCCTTGTAAAAATATTTTACACATAAAATAAGTATGACTCATACATTAATCTTAAAACTCAACATAAAATCTCAATTTCTCATGCCAACATTGAGGAGTTAATGGATAAGAACAGAGATTTAAATATATTACTTAAAGTTACAAAGGTAACCAACAAAATAACTAAAAATAACAATATAACTATCAAAAATTGGGAAGCAGATAAGGGAGCACAGAAGTAAGCTAAATGCTTATATTTCTTATGACATCAGTAGATAATGTCTGATTTTGATTAATCAAGTTACAGCTATCAGCATATTGCTTGGTTATATACAATTAAGTCCCCAAAGTACTAAAAAGAGAAACGGTTAGGGAGTGAATGTGGCTCGAGTGGTTGAGCTCCCACCTCCCACATGGGAGGTCCCAGGTTCAGTTCCCAGTGCCTCCTGAAGGAACAAGGATAGACAACAAGCCAAACAAATGGAAAAAAAAAAAAACACAATCCAACTCAGGGAAGCTGATGTGGCTTCGTGGTTGAGTGCCAGCTTCCCACATACGAGGTCCCGGGTTCAATCCCCAGCCCCTAGTACCTCAAAAAAAAAAGAAAGAGAGAAACAGTTAAAAATGGTTACTCTCATAGAGTGGTATTTGGGGTGAGAGTTTTGTTGTTTTGCATTACAAGTACCTCTGTACTGTTTTATTTTTTATCATGTGCAGGTCTCATTTGGATCCAAAAAAGGAACGCCCAGGACCTGCCTTCCTCTTTCAGTGCTCCTGGGACCGGCCCTATAACTGAGGCTCCACTCAAGGGCTGGGGCCCTTCTGCTGCGGCCAGAACAATCTAACGCCAGGGCCACCTCTGGCTAGATCTTTAAGTTTACCATTCCTTCCTGGAGCGCCTACGTTCTGACCGTAGCCAGCTTCCCACCTGTTACCAAGGTCACTGGGTGCTTGGCCTCACCTGCCATGTCCTCTGCAACTGCCTCATTCTGCCCCAAGCATCTGCATTTTCACGTGCATTGACTCAGCTTTGTGAGATTACACTGCCACTTGGGACCTCCCGTAGCTTGTCATATCCCTTCCTTCAGATCATTTATAAAAGTTAATAGATGAAGACCCATGAGAACACTACTGCTATAAAAGCTTCTATCCAGGAAAGTGACTGATTAGTTCTAATTGTTTCCTGCTTCCAAATAGTTTCTGTATTCCTAACAAACGCCCTTTTCTTCTCCTCAGCAATCCCTTGCACAGTCAATGACCCAGCTTTTACCGCAGAGCCCACGAGCCGGCCTGGTGTGGAGGGTGCTGGGATCCCGGTCAGTGGAAGGAGAGAGGGCTGACACTGACACAGGCAGAGGTGCCTTCAGGAATGGGCCAGACGCACATGTGGCCAGGAAAATGGCTTCTGAGACAAAGTAGAGAAGTCAGAGACAGGTTGTCAGTATCACAGGCCCAGAGGACTAGAGACTTGTACGTCAGGCAGGAAGCTTTGTGGGTGGTTCCTGGTGGGGCAGAAGCCAGTCCCAGGCTGCAGCCAGTCCAGGGCACACATGTGAGAGTGGAGGAGCCAGAGGTTACTCTGGCTATAACACAGGACATAGGGGCTGAGATGAGGGCAGACCTGACAGCAAAGAGCCTCCCTAGTCTATCGCTCTTAGGGTCACCCAAAGCCTTTCAAAATAACCTACATGGGTGACTGGTGGTTCTGCTAGAAAGGGCACTCTTGTTAGATTAGCTTGCACATTGTGGCTGACTTTTCCAGAATTTTACCCTTGGATTACTACACAAATCTTGGGCAGATGTTCTCTAGTTCTGGTGAATTACAAATGTCTTGCTTGTCAGTTAGATCTAGAAAAACTATTTTGATTTGGTATTTTTTCACCCATGCTTGTCAAGTGTTGCAGAGATTCTTTAATTTGCTTTCTTTCAGCCTCTGGTACAATTTTAAAACATTGCTGTAGTACTGATGCTATTTCCCAGAGCATTAGTGTCCAGATGTATATAACTATAACATTAAAAAAAAAAAAAGTTCCACGGTTTTAAAAAGGCTGGGGAGGGGAGCAGATGTGGCTCAAGCAATTGGGTGCCGGCCTCCCACATGAGAGGTCCCAGGTTCAGTTCTCAGTGCCTCTTAAACAAGATGAGCAGATACCGCAACAAGCAGATGCCACAACTAACAGACATGCAACCAGCAGGCAGCAGGAGTGGCTCAGGTGATTGGGCACTCAACTCCCACGTGGGAGGTCCCGGGTTCAGTTCCTGGTGCCTCCTAAAGAAGACGAGGGAGACAAGGAGCAGACAGACTAGGGAGCCATGGGGTGGGGGAGAGGGATAAAAATAATAAATAGGGAAACGGATGTGGCTCAAGAGGTTCGGCATCCATCTACCATATGGAGAGACTGGGGTTCGATCCCCGGTACCTCCCGGTAAATAAATAAATAAATAAATAAATAAATAAATAAATAAATAAACAAACAAACAAAAAGGTAAAAAAAAAAAAAGGTTGGGGAAACCTTGGTTAAACAAGATTAGATTAGAGAGGTTTTAACTGTAGAACTTACTAATACTTTTAATATGCTAATATTCATTGTCCATCTCTAAGAGGAAGATGGCAAATGGTGTTTCCCAAAAGATACTTGACAGTTGAAGTTTTTTTTTTTTTTGTTTTAAAGAAATACTTCACTCATTATTAGAGTTCCACAGAACACTATTTGGGAAAGTGTCCATTTTATAATTGGCATTTGATCTTCACACTGTTCTTGGCAGCTTTCCCCAAATAGCTATTTAGAATCAGTGATTCTTAAAGCTGGAGATGTTCTAAAGATCATGTACCCCAACCTCTTATTTTAAGATAAGGAAACTGAGGCCTAAAGAGGGTGATTTTGCTCAAATTTTCAAACCAATTACTAGCAGACTCAGAATACTCAAGTGTTCTGATCCCAAGTCAGTGTTCTTTCCACCACGTCACACGGCCTCTCCATTTCTTTCTAATACCCATGCTTTTCTTAGACTTCCCCTTCTAGAAGGGAATAACCACATGATTAATTTGGGGTTACCTCCCCCACTAGAAGGCTGACCTTATCAATTATAATCAGCATTATGCAAAGGTTTACCGACAGATTCTTCCTTCACCAGTTCCAAATCACTAGTCTGTGTCTGGCCAGGGGGTTAAACTGCCAGTTCCAGGAAGCAGTTAATTGCTTTACCCTAAAACACATGTTCTCCCTGTCTCGGGATGACGATATGGGCTGCACTTTGTTACCAAGTGATTTGGGTAAAGGCTTCCTGAATATGGCTAAAGCCTTCTGACTTGGTCTTCCACCAGATTCTATGGCCTATTGGCAGAGCTCTGCTATCTGAGCTTTAATACTTAAGTATGATGGTGCTGGCCTTTTCCAAAAGCTTAGGTTCACGAGGCAAAACCTCCAGCAGCATCCACTGCCAGTGGTTTGGGTGAATGGCACCAGGTGAACAGGGGTTTGGTTAGGGCCCTGGTTCAATGTTGGGCCATCTTGAAAATAAGCTCTTGGATAAAATGCCCAGTATAAATGTCAACTAGGGAAGCAGATGTAGCTCTGCTCCCACATGGGAGGTACTGGCTTCAGTTCCCAGTGCCTCCTAAAGAAAAACAAGCAGACAATGAGCAAAAACAATAAGCAGACAATGAGCAAAACAATGAGCAAGGATAAAATGAGCAAAAACAAATGAGCAGGGAAGCAGATGTGGCTCAAGTGGTTAGGCTCCTGTCTACCATATGGGAGGCCTGGGGTTCGGTTCCTGGGCCTCCTGGTGAAGGCAAGCTGGCCCGCGCCTGGGGAGAGCTGGCGCAGCAAGATGACACAACAAAAGGGAGACAAACATACACAGAGGAAACTTACAGCAAATGGACAGAGAGAGCAGACAGCAAGCACAAGTGGCGCGGGGTGGGGGTGGGGGTGGGTGGGGGGCGGATAAAGATATAAATAAATAAATGAAAATAAAAGCAAACGAGCAAAAATAAAATGAGCAAACAATGAGCAAACAGAAGATAAATGTCAACTAACCACTTAATTATCAACATTTGCAAGGTATTGGGTCATTTCCTTTTTCTCCCTAACCCTAGTCAACAAGAGCACACAGAATTATCAGTCTTTACTTGTCCCAATAACCACAATCCTACTCCTGAACTCAATTTTCTTTTTTGTTCCTAAAAATGAGGATCAGTAAGGAAAAAAGAAAAAAACCTGACAGTTTTCCTAGGCTTTTCTGGGCCTTGCCACACTCTTTAGTTGTCCATTAAAGGACTACTTACTCTGTCTCTAGGAATTTCCATGCTTCCTCCTGGGGCCTTTCAATCAAATCTGTGCCTTTGGAAACTCTTTAGTATCTTCTTTCCATTTAAAGATTAATAGTTTCTCTGCTGCCCATTTTCTTTCTTTAGGTTCATAAATTTGTTATTTTCCCTTTTCATTAGGGTATAGTAAGCATACACAAAAGTGCCTGAATCTTAACCGGTGCCTTTTTAGTGAAAGAAAGGATTCTATTACCGTTTGGCAGCAGTGCAGTGGCTCTGAGCCTCCTCTGCAAATGAGGATACTACTACTTACCCCGCAGGGCTGCTGTAAGCTTACAAGTAGCATTTATAAGGTGCCCAGTAGATGCTAAAGAAATGTCTACTGTCATTGTGCCCACTCAGGAAGCACTTGCTTCATTTCCTCACTCAGAAGTCCCTTGGGTTCCTAAAGACTCAGGTCTGCCTTCTCCCTACCTTCCTCCCGATTTCCAAAACCCATTCCTTCCCCACACCTGGCCTATTGGGTTGTTTAGTTGTTTGTACTGAAATCTTCCATCCCCTCTGTCCTCGATTCTTAGAGGTAGAACTTGTCAATCTCCAACCCTCTCAATGCCTTAGAGATTCTGCTGGACAGACAAATGTCAAATAATAGGACATTCAAACGCCAGGACTCAAGCTGGATTTGTTGGCTTCCGGGTGGGGGCGGCCCCAGACGAGTGTGTGTCCTTTCCAGCATCCTCTCTGAAGTACGTGAGAAACAACAGGGCTCATCACTTATTGTCTGAATGACCTTGGGAAAATAATTTAACCTCTCTGAGTGTTTCCTCATTTGTAAAATAGGGTTAATAATAGAACCCATGGATGGATCCAGGTTCTATTGGGCCCGAAACTTTTAAAAAATACAAAATTATGAATACAAAATTAGGAACAGGGCCTCGGAAGGCACTCATGTGAATGAGGGTTCCCAAAGCCTAAATTTCATTACCTTCCTAGTAAATTTGCTTCTTATAGAACCAGTGAGGTTGTGGTAAAGTTTAAATGAAAGGCTGATGTAACGTGCTCAGCACAGTGCCTAATGTAATAGGCTGTTAGAATGATCATAATTATTATAGAAATTAAACTTAAATAAAAATAGAAATAAATTATATAAATAAAATTACAAAAATAAGTATGGGGAGCAGATGTAGCTCAAGTGGTTGGGCGCCTGCTTCCCATGTATGAGGTCCCGGGTTCAATCCCCTGTACCTCCTAAAAACAGAAAAAAGAAAAACAAACAAGCAAACAAATGAAAAAACCAACTTGGGAAAGTCGTTGTAGCTCAGTGGTTAAGCACTGGCTTCCCACATATGAGGTTCCAGATTAGATCCCTGGCCCCAGTACCTCAAAACTAAATGAATGAATGAATGAATATCATAACTATAAAGCTTCCTTCCTTGTCTCTGTTGCTGCACCCAAGTCCATCAGAATGAAGGAGGGTAAGCCTCATCTTCAGGCTGTCCTTACTGGGGCCTCTCTATTCCTTGAAACTGGAGACCCAGAGGGTCCTGGTCCTTTTGCCCACAAGACAGAACTTTCAGTGAGACCTTGGGAGTGGCAGGGGAGGAATGGAGGAGGTAGGCTGAAGGCAGGGGAGCACTGATGGTCCCAAGAGGTCATGGTCAGCTCCAAGAGTGACCTCAGGTCATGGCGTGCCAGGACAGGGGCAAACAGGGATGAGGCTCCTGGAGACAGACAGCCAATCCAGAGGGGCCCAGTAGATTCCCAGAGTTTCCCAAAGTATGTGTGTGTGAGCAGGGAGAAGGATTCAGGCCCAGAGAGGTCAATAGGGATCACAGCTGTTGACCATAAAGGTGACTACAGACATTCTGGTAAAAGTTGTTTTTTTCCCCAAATTTTTTTAGGCTGCCTGCTGGGTGTGGTCCAACCACAGGCCCACAAATGTTGACTGTGGTCCAAGAGGTCCTTATCCCTTCCGGTAAGAGTGTGGGATTTGAGGACAAAGTTTATATGACTTCGCAAGACTGGTATTATTCCCTGTGAATTTCCATTTCATAGTCCCTTCTTGTACTGTGGACCCGGATTCCTGGCGTGGCTGTTTGTATGTGAAAACCCTATAGACAGAGACATTTGTTTTTCAGGGAAAGTTTGATGGTGTGACTTGGAGAAGGAAAATGCTTCAAGAACAAGGCAAATGCAGAGTCTACGCCAAGGCTCCAACCCCCACCCCCACCCCAAACCCCACAACCACCGCCACAGGGCGTGATGGAGTGGAATGCACGAGAAGGACATACTTCATAAATCCAGAGGAGCCTCCAAATCCAACCTTCAGTTGCTCTTCCCAGGAAGTTGCCTGCCCTTGGGAGAAAATATCTGAAGTAACTTAAATAATATGTCTGACCAGAAACAGGAGGGAGGGTTGACAGGACAGAGTGTTTGTTCTTCAAAACTCCTCTCCTCTCTCCAACAGCCTGGAGGTTCTTCTGTTCCAGAAGAGGATGGTGTTGGAGGCAGCCCCGGCCATGACTCATTCAGAGCTAATCTTTGGCAAATCTATCACCATGGAAACTGTCAATCATTCTTGCTTTTCATAGCTTAACCGAACATCTGCCAGGGGAAAGCCAAGTAATACCAATCACTCATCCCACCTACCGTGCTTACATTTGGGCCTCTGGTAAACAGAGAAAGAACCTAAGTAGGGCAACCTTCCACAGCAGGACAATGGCCCAACTCTGCCACTAATTAGCTGGGTGACCTTTAGCAAGTCCTTCATAAGAGCCTGTGATCTTTCTTTCCTGGTTGGTCAAATAAAGAAGATCAGTGATTCTCAATCTGGTTGGGGAGAGAGGTGAGGTAGAGAAGCCTGTGGAATTTGACAACATTTATTCAATATTATAATTTAATATTTGGAATATTACAAATTATTTTCATAATTTAAGTCATTGCAAATAAAGTTTAGCAAATAATCTTAGGTAGCAATTTTTCACAGAAGAAGGATGAAACCACCCCTCCCTGGTCACATCAGAATTTCCAGTGTTTGAGAGATTTTTAGTATGATTATAAAAAGGAATGTGGATTAAAAAGACAAAAATTTGGGAAGCGGCTGTGGCTCAATCAGTAGGGCTCCCATTTACCATATGGGAGGCCCTGGGTTCGGTTCCCGGGGCCTCCTGGTGAAGGCAAGCCCGCCCACACGGCGTGGTTAGCTGACCCAGCGAGCACAAGCAGCAAGGGGGGGATAAATGAATAAATAAATAAAATCTTTAAAAAAAAAAAGACAAAAATTTGAGAGTCTCTGGACTAGCTGATCTCCAGTTAATTCAGATCAAATCTGATCCTGGGTTACTGGGTGGCCTCTTCAAGCCTCAGGCCACTGTCCCTTCCCGCCTGGAGGTAGAAGTGTGGGAGGAAAAACTCAGCACTTCTCAGACCCTCCTCTCTGGGGTCTTGGGTGTTGCTAGGGAGCAGAGCCCAGGTCCCCATTGGACCTGAGAGGTCCCCTGTGGGCCTCTCTCTCCCTGTCCCCAACTCCAGGAGCAATCTTCTGTTTGAATATGGGGGACACTCCTGTCCAGGGCCAGCTTCATAAGCATATGCCCTCTGCAGTCACACTGGGTCCTGTGCTCAGAAGGGCCCTCTGCTTGGTTTGATGCTCTGCTGTCACCATCTTGAAATTCTTAGTAATTTTTGGAAAAGGGGGCCCACATTTTTATTTTTCATTGATCCCACAAACTGTTAACAGATTCTGCTGTTGTCTTCCCCATGCTCTCCCAAGCCATTCTGCTGCTTCTTTTCTACTTCAAACTTCTAAAATCTCTTCAGGGCCCTGGCTTTTGAAAAACTGAAGCCACAACACCATATAGGCAAATTCTGCTTCTTCTCTGCCCCATATCTCCCCCAAGGCAATAAAATATAGGTCAGCTTCCTCTTGAATGGATGGGAAAGGAAAGGGGAAAATAGAGGAAACAAAAAATCATGTCAACATCTGAAAATACACAATACCAAGGCATGCTGGGGTGGAGGTGGGGGGATTTTGTCATCTGTCCACAGAGTCAGGTTCTCCACTGTGTGTCTACAGGTCCCTTCTGCTCTCTTCTGCTTCTGAGCCACTTGGGAGGACTAGAAATCTTTGTGAACCTGTGACTATTACAAATTAAGCTGCTTTGAACTTTTGGGTACAACTCTTTATATGGACACATGCTTTTGTCTCTCTTCTGCTAGAAGCGGTATGGCTCAGTATATGTTTAATTTTTAAGAAACTGCCAAATTGTTTTCCAAAGTAGATATACATTCCCTCTGTAAGTATGAGAATTCCAGTTTCTCCATATCCTTGTCAACACTTGGTATGATCAGTCCCTTTCATTTTAGAATTTCTAATAGGTGTGCCATGGTATCTTATTGTGGTTTTGATTTCTATTTCTCTAATAAGTGATGATGCTAAGTATATTTTCATGAGTTTATTGCGATCCACTTATCTTCCCTCCAGCCCCCAGATGGCTCCCTCATCTGTTTGATCATTGTTTTTGCTCATTATTTGAACTTGTTATCTGCTCATTGTCTGTTTTGTTTTCTCTTTAGAAGGCACTGGGAACTGAACCTGGGACCTCTCATGTGGAGGCAGGCATCCAACTGCTTGAGTAACATCCACTCCCTGCTTATTTGTTTTTGCTCATTGTCTGCTTGTTGTTTCACCCATCGTCTTGCTTGTTGTTTTTGCTTGTTGTTGTCTTTTCTCATTGTTTGCTCATTATCTGCTTGTTATTTTTCCTTGTTGCCTGCTCACTGTTTTTTTCCCTTGTTGTCTGCTTGTTGTTTGTTTGTCTTCTTTCAGAGGCACTGGGAACCAAACCCGGGAAGTCCCATGTGGGAGGCAGGTGCCTAACCGCTTAAGCCACATCCACTCCCCCCATATATCTTTTTAGTGCAGTATTTGTTCCAATACTTTGCCTATTTAAAATTTTTTGTTGTTTCCTTATTATTGAGTTTTGAGAGTTTAAAATTTACACATATACAAACAAACATATTCTGGATACAAGTCCTTTATAAGATATGAGATTTGCAAATATCTTCAATCAGTCTGTGTCTTGTCTTTTCATTTTCTTACCAGTATCTTTCAAAGAGCAGAAATTCTTAATTTTTGATGAAGTCTGTTTTATGAATTTTTTTTAAATACATCATGCTTTAGGTACATATCTAAGAAATCTTTGGTCACAAAGTTCTTCCATAATATTTTCTTATAGGAGCTTATAGATTTTGGCTTTATATTTAAGTCTATTACCCATTTTGAGGTAATTTTTGTATATGGTGTGAAGTATGAATCAAAGTTCTTTTTCGGCATGTTGTTACGGATCAAAGTGGGGGTGCTCTGCCAGATGAGCTTAAACGACCAATTCCTGAGACACCAGGATTTCAAAGGGAGAGAGAGTTATTGCCAAGTATGAAGCAAAGAGATCAGATAGCCTAAAGGCCTAAAATCTGTCTCCCCAAACTGCAGTACCTCTGAGTTTTATAGTATTAAAAGATGGGCAGGTCAATGCAGCAAAATTGCTAGTTTTGAGCTTCTCCTCCTTCTACCTTAATCCTATTAAGGGAGTAGATAATGAGTAAGGAAATAGCCACATGTAGGAAGCCAGAGGGAAGAGGAAAGGAAGAAGAGGAGACAAGATCAGCCACACAAGCCATCAACACAGCCTTGATCAAGAGGGAAATGCTTTGCTGAGTCTTGAACACTGGGGACAAGCTCAATCCTTAGCAAATAGTTCTTTCCTGTGGATCATTTGATCAATATGTTAGTTTACTGCTTTCCGGGCCAGGGAGCCAAGTATGAGGCATGAGTTCTCAAGGGACCTCAGGTTTCAAAAGCTCCTCCATGGTCACTGGAGAGCAGAAGAGTGGGGCAGGGTAGGGTAAGGAGCTTCCATCATTACCCATGGCATCCTGGTTTAATCTGCACCTTAGGAGACGATGCACAATTGGGGGTAGGGAAAATGGGGGTTTCCAGACCAGTTATGTCTTCATTCCAGGTGTAAAGAGGTCAGCTTTTCCTGCTGAGAAATTCATCCTGTTCAGCCCTAAGTGAAATAGTCCCTCTATTAATTTGGCCAAGAGGTGTTGACGTATAAAGAGAGAATATGGAAGACTGAATCATGCCAAAAATGTTCAGAAATCATAAAAGCACATAAATCATAAAAGCATATTCTCTGTTAAAATAATAAATTCTTAGTCAAAGCTATGACCATATCCTAGAGTCAGATATACATCCTAAGAGCATATGCAGGCCAATTATGATCCTAAGTTTGGAGAACCAAGCATTTATAGCCCCAACATGAGAGTGAAAAAAAGCCCCAAGTTACAGTACCTGTGGCTGCTGGGAAGAATACCCCAAAGACAGTGAAGAAAGACTCTCCAGGGCTGTAATCTGGCAGAGTGTTGTTCTGTAGAAGTTCTGGTGAGTATCCAACAAAACCATGCTCTGAAATCATAACAACAACAACAACAAAGAGAGCAAAGGGAGTTAAATGATAAGCTATAGCACAGATGTCCCTAGATTATTATGTTATGTAACTTTAAACATTAGAGAGAGAGAGAACTAGTATTCCAGAGAAGGTCTGACGGAAACATCTTCCTTCCCACCTCTAGGGCTTCATTTCTGTGTGTCCACATCTATAGGTATAAGTAGATAAGCAGCTGAAAATGGCGTGAAGGAGAACAGTGGTTACCTTGGGGAAATGAAGCATCTTCGGTTTTTTTTGTTTTGTTTTGTTTTGTTTGTTTTTCTTTGTAGACCAGCATAGTTTAAATGTCTTTCAAGGAGCATGCATTTATGTATTTGTTTTTAACTAAAAAAAAATTTAATTGATCTTTGCTAGTTACTTCCCTGTTCAAAAATCTTCCATGGGACCCTTTTATCTACAGAATAAAGTTCAAACTTCTTAAGATGAATATCAAAGTCATCCACAACCTGGCAACAACTTACCATTTCCAATTCATACTATGCCTTTTCCCCTCTCATAAACAACTGTTTCCAAGAACAGCACTGATATCCAATTCTGTGTCTTTGCTCAGGCTATGCCCCTACCTTCCAAATCCTTCTCCCACATATCTCAGCCTCAATGTCGAACTCACTCTTCAAGCCTAACTCAAATGTAGCTTCCTTTGGGCTTTACAACTCCTTAATCAGAATCAATTACTCCCTCATAAGAGTTCTGGGTACTATAATTAGCCATATTGGGTCTTTCCCCATCTAGACTATGAACTACTTGAGGCAAGAAATCCATTCTCACAAATCTCTGTCCCCTAGAGCCAAGCACTGCACCTGGTATCTGGTAGGAAACTTGCAAATACTGGTCACATTGAAAAGAATCTTTCTCTTAGATCTCTCAACTACGGGCACATCTCGCTTCCAAGATTTCAGTTTGACTTGTTCACAGACTACTTCATATCAGAAACATCTCAGATCTGATTTCTTCAAAGCATTTTAGATATTTTTTACATTGACTTTAACAAGGTTTTTCAAGTGTTTTCAATCCCACAGGCACTTTGCTTCTTTGTGGAAGGGGGTCACTTTGAACGGCACCTGTAAACATGCTAGTGGGCTCTGGAATGTAGATACAAGTCAACTGTTCTTGGGCTTAGTCACACCCAGGATACTCAGCCTTTGCTTTTGAATGTCATCTCTGGGAATGAGATGACTTGTTCCTGAGAGCTATAGCCCAAGAGAAGCCAACCTTTTCCCTCAACCCTGCAGTCTTGTAGGATGGGTATTCAGCTTTCACTTAGTAGCTGCCCCCCCAAGGCTGTGGTGACAGAATCTCCTGTCTGCCTCTTCCTCCACTCACCTTGGGGCTTAACTTCAACCTAAGCTTCCTTCCACAAGAGAGTTCCTGCTACATTGATGAGTCCAATGAGATTGCCAGGACCTCTCACAGCTTCCAAGATTCATAACTTCATAGGAAAAATATTCTTCAAAAAAAAATAATAAAACTGAAGCACAGTGAAGCACAAGGGACCCTTGGGAATCCAGTCAGGACTCAAAATTACTGTCAGTTTCTTTTGCCTGAACACAAAATTTGTCCTGGGACATTAAAATCCCAAGCAGTGTGCAACATTTCAGAATGGTTGGGCATCTTCACAGATATCGTCCCCTCATTAACAAAAAAGCAATAATAGCTACGTTAACTTGAGCTTACCCGCTGGCCGACCCCACCAACCAGGCTTTCTGAGGAGAAAACCAGCCCAGCCTGCTTTGGAACTGAGCTCAGCCAAGCTGGAACGATGGGCAGGTCTGAGAGCACATCTGAGCGGAGGCCAGGCCAGGCAGGACAAAAACACTTCAGCAGGCTTCATTAATCTCGACAGCCCCAAAAGTAGCCCTGACAGAGGGGAGTATTTGTCACCAGGTTCGAAGGGCTTTGTCCTGCTCAGCCTGGAGATTCAGAGGGATTTCAAGCCCAAACGATGTGAGTCACTGGGAAGCTTTCTCTACCTCCATCCCACCAAGATCCGCAGGCTGACAGAATGAGTCACTGGGCTCTCACGTGGCTATGGGAGGAGGCCTGCCTCAGTTGCCCTCTCTCTGTGGGTGCAATGACGAGCAGCCTTCACATACCCACGAGCTCACACTCACATGACACCACTGCTTCTCCTCCCAACCCTAGTTCTGAATCCTTCTCAGAGAAATAACCTTAACTTTGAAAAGAACTTTGTGGATAAAGTTCAAAAATATAAACATGAACTTTGTTTGTCAGTGTTTTGTTTATAATAATTTAACTTGGGGAGGGGGTTCTAGATGTCTAACTATGGAGGACCGATGTATTTTAAATGGTTAGAAAGAATTTGTAGTACCATGGAAAACTGCCCATGTTATATATGACATAATGTTAAGTAAGAAAACGATACCATTTAGAGTATAGTTTTTAAAATTCTAATTTATATTTAAAAGCTGGGGGCGGGGGTAGAGGGGGCAGAAAGGACTAGAAGGAAATATACCAAAATATTAACTGTGGTTATCTGTAAAATGCAATTATGAGCAATTTCTTTTTTTTTCTGTTTTTTTATTCCTTAAAAGTTTTCTACATTTTCTTCAATAAGCAAAACCCATTTATTTAAGAAAATAATCACCTTTAGGAAAACAAATAAAATACCCCAAACTGAAACCCTACCTTCGCCAGGTAGCTTTTCTTTATATGAGTGTTTTCTTTCTTTCCCTTTTCTATTTATACTCTACCCACTTCCCAAATGACTTGAGGTGGTTTATGAGAAAAACATAAGTAAAATAGAGCAAATAAAATAAGGAACTCACAGTGGGGAAGAAATTGAGCACTAAGTGGGAAGGGAGGGGTAGACAGGTCTGTCTGTACCTCCTGGCCCATCTCTAAATAAGGCTTGGAAGGCTTTGAGGTAGGATGCTGTAGTGATAACCCTCAAACTGGAATTTGAGGCCTAGAGAGATAATTTTCTAACTTTTTTGACCAAGTCCTCGAGGCAGGACCTTGGACTCCATGGCTCATCCCCTCATCTGGGCCACTTTCCCGTGAATGAGAAGGAGCCATAGATGCATTTCTTCTGCCCTTACCTTCCCAGGCCCTCCCACCTTGGGGCTCCCATTTCTGAGCGAGGCCCCACACAGGCTCTCTCCCAGACCCAAGCCCAGAGGTCCAGCTGGACCTGATCAGGCACTGAGATCCCTGGCTGGCACTTACTGGCTGGGTGAGGTACAGGGTGAGGGCACTGATCACCTCCAGGGTGCAGGGTTGAGGTTCTTGCAGCCTGCCTTGCTAAACTTCCAAACCAAAGGCTCTTACTCTTTCAGTCACAGTTCCCCTTGAGAATCTGAGGAAACCTGGGACCTCTCTCTGCCCATCGATACCACATTTTGCATACCATTTGTAGGTTCCCAGACCTCTAAAGTCTGTCTTTGGGGGAGCACAGACCACGAGTTCAGCTCCAACTTCCCAAACCCCTACTGCCACCATGCCCTGGCTCCAAGCTGACAGCAGACCTGAGAATGACGTTGCCAATAATGTTTTTGTACTGCAGTGCCTGCCAAGCAATGACCAGCCTCCATATTTCTGCCTCTCCACATTCTCCCTGTGTCGTGGGGCCAGGACTCTCTCTCCAGGATGCCCAGCCCCAGGTCCCAGGCACTGTCCTCCTTCACAGAGGATACGTGCAGCACAGGTGCTCTTTCAGCCCGAGAGATCACGGGGTGCTCCCTCCCTCTCCAACTGTGGAAGGCTGGCAGGGTCCCTGTGGCTTGCCATGCCCAAGGGGTACACTGTTGGCTGGGGCTTGCACAGCTGGGAGGAGGCAGAGCCCAGCCCGGTACCCAGGTCTGTCTGAATTCAAATGTTTCTTCCATCACACTGTCTCTCTGTAATTCATCCTGAAGTTGTTTCCCCAGGGATTTTTAAAGCTTGTTTCTTGACATCAGAAGGCTCTCTTGCCACTGTGGGCATTTTCTCTGCTGGTAAAATAGGGGCTTGGGCTATGGTCCTCTCAGCCCTGACATCTTCCAGATCTGGAGGGGTTCGGGCTGCCCAGTGCCTGGGCTGCTGCATCTGGATGTATCTGGAGGTTGACCTGAACATCTGTTTCTGTATCCAAGAAATAAAAATACTTCAGTCCCATTTGAGCTGTGCAGTTTTAGGAAGAACAAAAACAGAACAGAAAAGAGAGAACAAATCACAAGCCTGAGGCAAGAACCGGCAGAGGGAAAGTACTTGAAGGTCTGTCTGCAGGAAGGGCTTGCCCTTTCCACTCAGAATTTGGGTAAGTTTGGCTTCTGGAGCTGCTGTCAGTGGTCTGTGGTCTAAGGGATCTTCCCATCTACCTCCAAGGGGTGCTGGTGGAACCCCACCCTCCTCCACTGGGCCCGAGGCAGTCAGCCTGGGTCACAGGTTGAGACAAAGCAGTTCTTCCAGGGCAGGGTGGGGCCCAGGGCCCCGCCCTGAATGCTCCAAACTCCTGCTCTGGCCCTGCTACCTCTGGTGACAGTTGCTGCTGAGAAGCTCTCGGGGCACCTGTGGCTCCCTCCCCTCCCTTCCCTGCCTTTGGGGTGCTGAAATTAGAAGGGGCAGTCCGGAAGTTACCAGCCTCCACTTGTGGTGTTGGGTTGACACTGTTGACTAAAAAACTTAGAAAATGATGCTGGCACTTGCCGGCCCTGCCACCCCACTGAGAGCTGCGGAGCTCCAAGAGGGGGGCTTCCGGCCCTGGCTTTTCTTCTTGGCTCAGGTCCCCCCACCCTTCGACCAGCGACCAGCGAGACTGAAGACTGCCGTTTCCTGGGAACGGACAATGGGAGAGGCTGGTCCAACCAGGAATAGAAAGAGTGGAGGAAGGGCCCCGGAGAGAGGAAGGGAGGGGGGGACCCAAAGGGAGGGGTGCGGCCTGGGAGATCACAGGAAAAGCAACTAAGCAAGGAAAAGGAAAGGAGAGGCCGAGGTTCTGGGAAGGGACAGACACACCAAAACAACGCCTGGGGGAAATGAAGGGGGTGCTGGCTGGGCAAGAGAAGGCCACAAAGAAAGAACTGAGGATGCCCAAAAGAGGAGGAAGTACAGTACGATGTGGACTAATGGTAACATGAATTGGGCCTTTCACAATGGCCAGGCATTGTGCTTTACCCACCCGCTCCCCTAAGGCCCACCTAGAAGGTGCTGCTGGATTGGAATGCAGGACTGCTGACCATTCTGGGACACTGCCTCATTGAGGCAGAGCTCTATATGCAGCTTGAGGAGGGTGGGGGTGGGGGTGGGGATGCAACACATCTGAAATAGCCTGACAAAGAGAGGTCCCTGAAAAGGGGAAGAAAGTGAGTGTCCAAGAGCCCTGCCCAGACACTGGAGTCACCCAGAGTTCCAGCCCAGGCACCCCAGCTCACCCCAACACTTCCCCAGATTCTGCCCAACCAGAGATGGTCTATGATGGACAAAGGTGGACTATTTGACCCAGCATGCTCCCAGGCTGCCTGGGCTGCTCAGTGGAAATTTTCCTCCTCTGTGGCTTTGACGTTAGCTCCCAGAAGTTGCAGAGGATCATCAGAAAGGCACGAAGAGGCCCCAGTCAAAACTTAGCTCAAAGAGCATTGATTTGGGAGACGTCCTTGTTCCTCCTTCCTGAGGATGGAGCATAGGGGCCCCTTCCCAGCATAAGAACCCAGCAGATCTCTGGGGAGCAAGGAAAACTGGAACAGGTCCAGGAGCCAGACACCTGGCCTTGGGCGGCTGCCACAGTCTCACTCACTGGGGGACAGGAGGCCAGCCCCTTCCCCACTGAACTTTGAAATGCAAATTCTGACTCAGTGATTCTGCATTCCTAAAGAGTTCCCAGGTGAGGCCCAGCTCCCAGTCTGCAGATCACACTTGAGTAGCAGGATAATAGATGCTTTCTCAGAACCTTCTAGTTCTGAAAGTCGCCCCAACCATAAGCCCATTCTCAGGACTCCAGATATATCAATCAAATACATCACTGATTTCCTATGACAGATGTAAAATCTCAAATTAGTTTCCAGAACATGTTGGCACTGCCCCCTACCTCCTTGCTTCCCCTTCCCATCCTCTGTGGCTGTCAAAATAATGTGACCTCCACAATGATGAAATATGCTCATTACCACATTTATACATGTTAATAAATGAAAACCGGTACAATTACAGTTACTGCTGCAAGGTCTTACATTATTTTAATTTTCTGCTGTTTTACATTAATAGTGCTATCGGTGCCCTCCATTTGTGCAAATAATAAAAGGTTAATGAGAGAGGAGCCATAAGGAAACTTTCATGGTCTAATTCACTCGCCCATTTAAACAACTGTGGAAACAGGAGTTCCGAGATGGGAGCCAGCTGTACAAAAGGCAAGGAGATTAATGGGTACAGAGTTTCTGTTTGGGGTGATGGAAAAGATTTGGCAATGGAGGGTGGTGATAGTAGCACAACATTGTGGATGTAAGTAACACCACTGAATTGTATAATTGAAAGTGTTTAAAATGGGAAGCATTGTGTTGTGTATATGAAAACATGGAGAGTTTTAAGTGGAAGGGACAGCCAGAAGGAGTAAGTGGTGGCCCTAATTCAGAGTTCAGTTTGGAATCTAGATAGTACCAAGTCCCAGCTTGCTGGGCCCTCTAGCTGAGCAGGTTTGTAGGGTCCTGGTACACTGCAGGTACTCAAGGTAAATGTGTTCTGAATTGAACTGGGCTGTACTGTACTGATCATGATCTGAGGAAGCCTGGAGAGAAGGAAAAGGAAATATTGATTTGGAGAGGCCCCCCCTGGCATGTGCCCAAAGGCATGGCTTTCCTTTTCCACAAGAGTCTGGGCAGTGAGCTCGGAGTCTTCTTCAGACCACAGTTCCTCTCTGGCTTCAGCCCCAGTGCGTTCAGTCCTCCAAAGAGAGGGTGGGGAGAGGATGTGAGCATGGTTTCCAGCTCCCAGGCCCCCACCCAGAGGGAAAATACACAGAACGCTGGGCATTCCAGCAGTGGTCAGCAGAGAAATGTGTGGGGCTGGGCCTACCCCAGAAGGCCAGGGGCTCCCACCCAGACCGCTCAGGGAGGAGCAGCCTGGAGCCTCCGCCTGCCTGCCGGGAAGGCCTCCACCCAAAGGGAAAATAGGCAGGAGACAGGCCAGAAAAGCCCCCAGGGCTGGGCAACCCAAGGGCTGAAAGGTCCTGGTGCTCGTGGAGGGAGTGGAGGTTTCAGCCTCCACCCTTGGAGGCAGGGATGTCAGGGCAGCAGTCCCCACTCCCAGACTTGTGAGGGGTGTGGCTGAAAGTATCCAGGGACAAGAGAGGCTCCTGCCAAACCCCTAAAATCTTCAAGCTGGGCAGTCCTGGGGTTCTTTCTGCGGAAAGGCTTCCTCACTTGTAAAAAGGAGGATGAATGTTTTCTTGATGAAGAATGATTTCTAACATCCAAGTAGTTGTTCAATCTGCTAACTTGGGGTCTATTTTTAAAGCTTAATGAACCTTTTCTTATATTAGCCTTATGGTCAATGAGTTGAGATGAGAGGACACTTTTGCCTGGAGAGGCCTAAAGGGGAAAAGAACCGTCAAATGTCCAAGACAATAAAAGAGCCTCTCTTACCAAAGGGGCTCAAACAGGTTCTGGAAAACAAGAAGCATCTTTGGTAATACTAGTGAACGCCCCGTGTGCTGAGCAAGGTTGATGCCAGATGCAGTTCCAGGGTTTTACGCATATTAGCTCATATGATCCTCACAACAACCCTCTGAGGCAGGTGCATTTTTCAGGTAAGGAAACTGAGGTACAGAGAGACAAATGGGATTCAAACCTTGTGCTCACCCAAGGATGCAGGCAGTCTTGGCAGAGAGCCAGGAGTGCAAGCTGGTCAAGCTAGGGACCTGCTAAGGAGATTACAGAGCCCCCACCGGCCAGCTCCAGCAGCTCACAGCTCAAAGGAGCCCTGAGAAAGGAAAATCTGGCCCACTTATCTCCCGGGAGAAAGGAATGCACTCTCCCGCCAGGATAAGTGGCTGTTTTGACAGGAAGTCTCCACCCTAGCTGTGGGTTCCTCCCAGCCACCACTTACTCCTTCTGGCTGTCCCTGCCTCTGGCATCCCACTTCCCATCCTGCTTAGACTCCAGCCACCCCCACCCCAACACCCGCAAAATAACCCTATCCCAAATCATCATCCCCTAGATCAGCTGCCCCTGCCCAGCCCTGTCCTCCCTTTTATTCAAGCGTTCTGGCCTAGGAGCTCTTCCTTGCCTATTCTTGCCTGGACACCCTCTCCAGGCAGGTCACCAACCGGGGGCAGGGGTGGGTGGGTGAGGGAGGCCAGGTGGCCCCTAGCAGGGCACAGTCAGCAGCGCCTCTCACATTTATGTAAGCAGGGCCCCCTCCTGCCAAGCACCATGCTGAAATTATTCAAATGCCCCAGTCCCTCAGTTCATGGGCAGCAATCCCAGACCCCAAGTCCTACTCAAGAAAGAAACAGAGCAGAAGCTCACTTAAAATCTTACGGCATAAGGCTCAGTATTACAGGACCATAGAATGTTAATGTCAAAGGGAATCTTTAACTTCAAATCCATTTTACAGATGGGAACACTGAGAAAGGAGAATCCCACGCCACATAGCTAGCAGCTGGTCAGGCAGAACCAGAACCCAGTGTGGCCATGCTCCCAGCCAGCCTGTCCTGTGGGTCCCCATAGGCCCTGTAGTGGCACTCATCTCGTTTGCCATCACTGCCTGGAGACCTGTCTAGTCTGTAAGCTAGGAGGGGGCAGGGACAAGGCTGTCTTGTTCTCTGGTATGTCTCTAGTCCCTAGACCTGGGGCTTATGCAAAAAATATGAAGCATTATTAATAATAAACAAGCCATTGTATTTCTAAACTCCCCACTCAGCAGTCAGCCCCTGCATCCTTTGTGTGCAGAAGTTTTTAATTTTGATGAGGTCCCATTTCTCTATTGTTTTTTTTGTTGTTGCTTAGTCTTTGGGTTAAAAGTCTAAGAAACCACTGCCTAACACAAGGTCCTGAAGATGCTTCTCTACATTTTCTTCTAGGCTCTTATTGAGATCTTTGATCAATTCTGAGTTGATTTTTGCATATGGTGAGAGGGAAAGGTTCCACTTTCATTCTTTTGCAAATTGAGACCCAGTTTTCCCTACACCATTTTTTGAAGAGACTATTCTTTCCCAATTGAGTGGCCTTCACCCTCTTGTCAAACATCAGTTGGCCATAAATGTGAGGATTTCTGAACTCTCACTTTGATTCTATTCATGCATATATCTGTCCTTGTGCCAGTACTATGCTGTTTGATAAGTTTTAAGACTGGGAACTTTGTTCTTCTTTTTCAAGATGGTTTTGGCTATTTGGGGTCCCTCATCCTGTCATATAAGTTTGACAATTGAGTTTTCCATTTCTGCAAAGAAAGTTGTTGGAATTTTTACTGAGATTGCATTGAATTTGTAAATCACTTTGGGTAGAATTGATATCTTAATATTTAGTCTTCCAATCCATTGAACATGGAATGTCCTTCCATTTATTTAGCAATGTTTTGTAGTTTTCTATGTACAAGTCCTTTACATCCTTGGTTAGATTTATTCCTAGATATTTTGATTATTTTTGTTGCTGTTGTGAATGGAATATTTTCTTGCTTTCTTCTTCCATCTGTTCATTGTTTGTGGTGTTGGGTGTTGATCTTGTACCCTATCAGTTTGTTGAATTCATTTATTTGCTCTAGTAGCTTTACTGTGGATTTGTCAGGATTTTCTGTGTATAGGATGATGTCATCTGCAAATAGGGAAAATTTTACTTCTTCCTTACTAATGTGGATGCCTTTTATTTCTTTTCCTTGCCTAAATGCTCTGGCTAGAACTTCTAGTACAATGTTGAATATAACAGTGGTGACGGTGGGCATCCTTACCTTGTTCCTGATCTTATAGGGAAAACTTCATCCTTTCACCATTAAGTGTGATGTTAGCTGTGTGTCTGGAATACTTCTTACAACTCAGAATTCCAAGCATCAGTCTATAAGGGGCCAGGAGCCAGAAATATATACTGTTAACAAGTTTCCCCCAGTGATTCCAATACCCAGGTAGGCATTAAAGCCTGTTTGTTTATGGCACCCATAGGGCAAGAGTATCTTGATCAAGACACCAGACCATTATTGTAAAGATGCTTTGAAAGCCTAAAAGGTCCTTAACATTCCCCAGCAAAAAACAGTGAACAGTAACAGATTTTCTCCTTCTTTTCTTCCTCTCTTCTTTTCCTCCCACTCCCCTCCCATTTCTTCTTTTTCACTGAGGAGACTAATTTGAAAAGATGAGCCACACTGGAATGTTCTGAACAGGTTCCAGATGGTGAAAATATCAGCCCTTTGGTCCCTGATTGCTCCTCCCTTCACCCTGGAGTGCTCTACAAATATTATCATGTTCTGGCTGTGCAACAACATGAAAATGGTTGGGAGGCACTAGGTCAGGTGTGAAGAAACTCATAGAAGGGGGAAAACTGCTCAGTCCAGAAGAGATTGCTGAGATATTTTCTGATTCTCAACAAAGTGCAACTTCCACACAAAAGGCAAACCATGATATGCTCACACTGATCCACACTGGGATTGGCATCTGATAGGCCAGGACAGGTTGGAAAGAGCCCTAAAGAGGCAGAGGGGCAGGTGACAAGGAAACCTGGGCAGCAGAGTGCAGTCCCTCCATGACAGGGAGGGTGCCCATATTAACCAGACCACCGTATATTTGTCCAGAATCTCCCTTTTGGCAAAGCTTTCTTATTTTTTATCCTATTTTCTCAATTCAAGTATTTTTTTTTTTTTTTTTTTTTTTTTTTTTACATTTTGGTTTCCTGAAGTCTGAGTGTGTCTTACAACCAACACTGTACATTTAAGGTAATGATTTTTTCTTATCTGAAAACTTGGTGTGTCTTAAAATTGATGGTGTCTTAGAATTAAGGAAATAAGGTTTATCAACTCGTTTAATCTCTGAACAATCTTTGAGGCAGGTACTGGGTTCTTTATTTTCCAGATGAGAAAACTGAAACTCAGACAGAGGTGAGAATGAGTAAGTGGCAGAGCTTACACAGAATGAGTAAATGGCAGAGCTAAGACTAAAATCCAGTCTTCCAGCATTTCCTCCTTTACACTTGTTTTAATATGCTAAAAACTGCCGAAAGCAATATACCAGAAATGAGACGGCTTTTAAAATGGGGATTTATTGGCTTACAAGCTTACAGTTCTGAGGCCATGAAAATGAAGGTATTAGGCAATGCCTTCTCCCACAGACCAGCTGCCGGTGATCCTGGACTCCTCTGTCAAATGGGAAGGCACATGGCAGTGTCCAGGTCTCCTCACTTTCGGCTTCCTGGTTTCCATGGCTTCCTCTCTCAGCTTCCATGGGTTTCTCTCTGCCCTATGGCTTTCTCTCTGTGCTTCTGTGTGTTTCTCCATATTCATCCCATTTATAAGGAACTTCAATAAGAGGATTAAGTTCCACCCTGTGTCACGCCCTACTGAAGTGATCTAATCAAAAGGTCCCACCTACAATAGGGTCACACCCATAGGAATGGATTAGCTCTAAGGGCATGATTTTCTGGGGTCCATCCAGCAACAAATCATACTATATGAGCAGATTTGTTCACATAGTAGGAATTTGGGATTGCGAAGTAATTGCTGTGAAAGAACTGCTCTGAAGAGTGGCTTCCATCCTGAGTTGTTGGAGTGGGAAAAAGCAAAATGTGAATTTTCTTTTTTCTTCAAATAGGAATTTGAGAAAAAAATAGAAATGTATACAGTAAGGTTTGTTTGGTTGCTATTGTTTGTTAGTTTTAAGGATATAACTAAAGTTTCTTTACTACTTTAGGAACTTAAGAATGTGTCATGTATAACTAATATAGTTATCACATTTGACATATTTAAGTTTAATATGTTCATTCAGATAGCAATTACAGATTTATTCTTAAATTATTTATTTTATTTACTTTTAAATGTTTTTAATTTCTTACATTAGGACTACAAAGTGTTGTAATTTAAGAAACCTAACATTTTGGTTTCTACCAGTTTAAGAGGAACCAGGAAAAATTTAACAGAACAAATTATAAAAATAATTCTAAAAATGTTATTCTCTACACTATCTGTATTAGTCAGCCAAAGGGGTGCTGATGCAAAATACCAGAAATCTGTTGGCTTTTATAAAGGGTATTTATTTAGGGTAGAAGCATATAGTTACCAGGCCATAAAGCATAAGTTACTTCCCTCACCAAAGTCTATTGCCACATGTTGGAGCAAAATGGCTGCCAACGTCTGTGAGGGTTCAGGCTTCCTGGATTCCTCTCTTCCCAGGCCTTGCTTCTCTCCAGGCTCAGCTCCTCTGCTAGCTCCACAAGGCTAGCTGTAGACTATCAGGCGAACGGCTTGTTTCTCTTCATGGGGTCTTTTCTCTTTCCTCACGACCAAGCTCCTTTGTGTGCTTACTTTCCGAGGCTCCAGATCAAAAACTCCAGCATCAAAACTCCAATATCAAAACTCCAACTAACTCCTCTGCTCTGCCATGTAGTTTTATCCATGAGTCCTCGCCCACCAAGGGGGCAGGGACTCAACGTCCTACTGATGTAGCCCAATCAAAAATAAAAATCATAATTTAATCATGCCCAGGTACAGACCAGTTTACAAACATAATCCAATATGTACTTTTGGAATTCATAAACCATATCAAACTGCTACACTATCCAAGAAAGTCCCTTTTATTTACATAGTACATTATTTCTAGTCCTTAAAACTGCTCTTCGAGGTAGGTATTACTTCCATTATCCAGATGAACAAACTCAGAGGGTTTTAATGACTTGTCCAAAGTTACACAGTTAATAAGGGGCATGTGTTCTGATAGCCCTAAACAGGGAATCACGTGTTACTGTCATTATTATCCTCCCTAATTGGATGCATGTGTCAAAGGGCAGAGAGGTATCTTACTCTCCACTGTATCCTGGTTCTAGATCCTAGCACCAGGAGGCTCCAATAGCTAAATATTGAACCACTGGAGCAAAAGAAGATAGAGAGGGAAGAAGGAAGAGGTATATGTGGAGTATGGTCCACCTCTCTAGCAAACACTCTTTCCACCCTACCACTTGACTTCTTTGGAAGTTTTGCTCTGACAATCTGTTTAATTAGCTTCATTTTCCTATAACTCTTATCAGAAGCAAGCTGCTCTGATCAATGTTTTCTAGGAAGGTACCCATCAGCCTCATGTTCTTTGCCCATTCATTCACTCAGCAAAGTTTAACTGTGAGCCAGCCATGTGCCAGCTACTTGCTAACATTTAGGGTTAAAAAGGCAATAAGATGCAATTTCTGTCTTTGAGAAGCTTGCATCCTAAAACATGACCTTTATATTTCTTACTCATTTCTGCAAGCCCTCAAAATCCAACATATAGATTTTTCTGTAACCATCTACTAAACTCTCTTAGCTACCACCGGTGCTTCCTTATGCTGTTTCTGAAGCTTTATTTTGTATTTGCAGAAATGCCAAAGCATGACCCAAATTGAGAAACTCTTTTCTACCTCTCGGCACATTCTTGTACTTTTTCATTTAGGGCATGTCTCGCATGCTGGAAAGCATACAAGAAGCATGAGGCAGGTGGTATCACACAAAGCCCTGGGTTTTGAAATGGATATGACTGGAAGAACCAGCCTCTAGAGCTGGAAGAAACCTTACTGTTTTGACAGGCAAGTAAACAGAATAGAAAACTCCCCACACACACCCCGAAATTGCTGCTGGACTTCTAACTCTAAGGCAGTGTTCTTCCATGACGCCTCCTCTGCACACCAAGGGATGAGGCTGTAGGTTGAGAAGGGATCACACCCCACTGACTTCTAACAGACGATGAATTTTAAAATTAAATTTTATTGGGAGGTAACTGAGATGCACTGATGTTAGGGTTCTGGCCCTGCGTTCCATGGAAGTAGAGTTCATGGAAGTAGATAGGGAGGACACTGGCTTCAGACTCCCCTCTCACTTTACGATTTGGCAACTTCTGAAAATACATTTTAAATATATCCCTTGCTTTGTAATTCATACAACAGCATGGTGGCTAGTGAGCAACATGCTCTTGATGGTTAAGAAAAAACACAGACACTGAGGACAGATAGCCAGGGCTCAAAAAAAAAAAAAAGAAAAAAAAGTGAGATGTAAAATGCTTAGCGCAGTGACTGGCACACAGAGAGTGCTCAGTGGCCACCTTGTCACCTTCAGATCTTTTTTCTTTTCCCAATAAATTGTTACAATCTTTCTTCTCTACTTGCAAGCAGAAATATACTTAGTGCTTCAAAAAGTATTAATTTTATCTGGTAAAATTTGGTAAAGAATGTCTGACAAGCATACAGCAAGACACAAATGCACTGGCTGATGTGGACAATTTTGTGGGTTTTTGTTTGTTTGTTTGTTTTGTTTTGTTTTGTTTTTTTAGTTAGGCCAGTAAAAAGAATTTATTTGGGAAATGGGGTAAAGAACAGAGCTCGCTGAGAAATGGGAAGAAAGATGGAAATACACACCAAGATTTGATGTGGGCCCCTCTAGGCAGAGAGAGCAAGCTCTGCCTCCTGTGATTACCTTTTAAACTGTTAATTATTCCTCCCCCTTGCTAATGATAAGGGGATGGGCCCCAGCGGTTATTGATTACCCCACCTATGGTGAGGCTTAATCGAGGCCAAGGGAAGGTCCAGGAAAGAGAAACTGGGACCTCAAGGTTAAGCTCAAGGTCCCAGCGAGCTGGTGTGATGGTTTGGAGCTGCATGTAGAAAACCATGTTCTTAAACTTAATTCATTCTGTGGGTGTGAATCCATTGTAAATGGGACCTTTTGATGAGGCTACTTCAGTTAAGGGATAGATAGGCTACTTTTGATGAGGCTATTTCAGTTAAGGGATAGATGGGTCTTAATCCTATAACTGGAATCCTTTATAAGAGAATGAAATTCAAAAAGAGATAGAAAGCCACAGAGGAAGCAACTAGAAGCTGAACTTCAATGGAATCCTGAAGAGAGGGGAGGAACCTGGAAGACGCTGCCATGTGCCTTGCCATATGACAGTTTAGGTACCAAGGATCGCGAGCAGCCAGCCCCAGAATGCCAGTCTTCAGGAAGAAAGCATCACCTGGATGATGCCTCAGTTTGGACTTTCTTTTAGCCTCAAAACTGTGAGCAAATAAATTCCTGTTGTGTAACCTGACCCATTGCATGGTATTTGCTTGAGCAGCCTAGGAAACTAAAATGGCTGGGTTATGAACAACTTTTCTTTTTTTTTTTTTTTTAAAGATTTATTTATTTATTTATTCATTTATCCCCCCCTTGCTGCTTGTGCTCGCTGGGTCAGCTAACCACGCCGTGCGGGCGGGCTTGCCTTCACCAGGAGGCCCCGGGAACCGAACCCGGGGCCTCCCATATGGTAAACGGGAGCCCTACTGATTGAGCCACAGCCGCTTCCCTGAACAACTTTTCTTAAATATTATGTTTACTCTGTGGGTGGGGCGGGGGAGGACTTCATAACCCCATATTTTCTATTTCTCAGAAAAGTGACACAAATTTGTGGAAAAGTAGGGGGAAATTTTCCCTTCACATCTCTAGACCCTGTGTTCAAGGTGAAAAAGACTGTTGTTTGGGCCTCAGACTTGTGAGTCAGACATTATTTTCACATGCAAATGACGGCCACATACAGTGATAATCCAGGCCTCGGAGGGGGGCAGAGACCCCAGCCGGGCTGTCAGGTCGTGCTGTCACAGGTGTAAATGTGAGCTGCGTCCTGGGCCCCCGGGAGCCCTCCCAAATGGGAGAGGAGAGGTGTGAACAAGGCTAAAATCACAAGGCATGCTAGAAACCAGGCAAACCGTGGCCTTGGTTCAGAGTGAGAGGGCGTTAATCACTGACTCGTGGGTGGGGCTGGCCAAGATTTACCAGAAGAAGTGAAGTGTTTGGATTCATGAGCCAGACACTGTGTGTGTGTGTGTGGGTGGGGGGAGATAGAGAGAGAGAGAGACAGCCTCTCAGGGGGGCCAGGCCAGCAGCGCGAGTGTCCATGTGTGGCCTTATGTGCAGGTCCCAGTCACACAGCTGTGTGGGGTCAAGCTTATAAGTTGGAATGTTGGTTTTTTTCCTTCTTATATTTTATTTTCTTTTGTTTTGTTTTTTTTCCTATCTTGGAATGCTTTTATTATTTCGGATGAGAAACTACTGAGAGGAAAATCAGTCAAGGATCTCACTGGTTAAAAGAAATTTTGTTTGCATGCATTTAAGGTGTATGCGTGTGTTCCTGACAGTGGTGGCAGAGGGCCGACAGGGTAGGAGGTGGTGGGGGGCGGAAGGGAATGGAAAAAAAGAGGTAATTAGAAACAAATTAAGAGAATGAGATCACTAAATTGTTTCACAAATTGTGTCTGGTCTTCCACTCTAACCCACCGCTGCTCCCTCAACCAGGCTCTGCCTTGCCTTGTCTAGACAGTTACAGCCTCCTCTGGGTGGCTCCCCTTCTTTGTGCCCTTGCCAGCTGTGCCCACACTAACCCTGAGGGGTTGCCCAAAGAGCGAATCTGATCCTACCACTTCCCCGCTTAAAAGAAAGACTTATTGACCTTGCTAAGCATTTATGATTTCTGCATCTTTGGAACTCATGTTGTTTTAAAGTTATTCCTGGTGATTTAGTTAGTTTGTTTGCTTTTCTAAATAGAAAAACTAAGAAAATCTGCAAGATAAGAAATGTCATGAAGCTTCTGTTTATATTACATCCCATCTGGGACTTCTGAAAGTTGCCACATTATTTTAACTTAAAAAATAATATAAGTCGTGTGAGCTCAATTATGTTAAAAGAAAAGAAAAAAAAAAAGGATAGAAAAAAGTCCATAAGAAAATAGTCTTTATACTTCAGTTTTCATATTAAATGTGTATTCTTTTAAATAAAATTACTTAAAAATTATACTTTGTATATACTATTTAAACACAAATATGAATAAAATATGTAAGACAGTAATATTGGAGGAAGTATACATATTATTTTATGAAGTGGTCTCTGAATGATATGACTATGGATGATTTTTTTCTTCCTTTTGCTTCTCTGTATTTTTCAAACTCTCTGCGGTATGTATTGTCTTATAATGGAAAAAGCAAACTTTGTTTTGTTTTTCAAATTGGCTACCTCCACCCTGCCCATGAGATGAAAACTGGCCTCTCTGTGCTGGATAATCCAGGAAACCTTGACACCCACCATGCTTATAACCTCTCTTGAACCATGAGAATTTATTTCTGCCCCAAGATGTCCTTGTACCCTGCTACCTCGGACATAGTCTCTGGAGCAGAGATTGGAGCCTGAGCCAAAGGTGACCATAGAGACTGTGGTCGTGAGCAGTCCACGATGCAGGAAGGAGGTAGTTAGCCAGGAGACCCTGCCTCTCTCTTTGCAGGTGTGACAGGGGAGCCCCTCAGAGGAGGCGACAGGGAACTCGGGGAGCCAGCTGCAACTGTCATCTGAAAGGAGACAAGCTAATAGACTATTTCTCCCCAATCCTGGAAACACTGGCAACCACGGTGGCAACGCAGCTGCTGAGAGTTTCCTGAGCTTCCCTCTGTCTCCTCCCATAAACCACCATCACCTCAGAAAGCCAGGTCATGTCTCTTCCTTAAATCTGAAAGAGCCTTATTTTCTTCTAGCTCTCCCCCCCCCCCGCCCCCCGCACACCTCACTTCCCATACCTTCTGAAATTCTTAGTGCACTTTCTCATCTCTGAGCCTTTACACAGATCATTCCCTCTCCCGGAGATCACCCTCCCCAAGTCAGTCACCAGGTGAACTCCTGTGTAACCTCCAAGGTCCAATCAAACGTCAGCCTCCCCTTGCAGACCCCTCTGACACCCCAAGGGAAAGGTCCCTCCACTATCATCCACCAGCATCTAGAATATTTTCCTTTATAACCAGGATATAGTGATTATTTGGTTAGGGGAGAAACGATGCCTTATTCTTGTATGTATCTCAAACTTGTAGCATTGGATCTGCACATAGTGGCACTCAGTAAAAGCTTTTGATTAGAGAGGGAGAGAGGGCAATGAAGGCAGGGGGTGGGGTACAAGGAGAGAGAGAGAAAAACAGACACAGGGGCAAAGGAAGGGCCAGGTGGAAATGAAGGGGTCAGGGAAAGAATGCTAGGAAGACAAAGCCTCAAAATGCTCCGTGAAAAATTGCTTCGGGAAATAAATGCATGTTCCCATTTCAACCTAAGGTTTCAACTTGAAGTAAATAATTTCTCTGGGGGGCGGATGTGGCTCAAATGGTTGGGCGTCCGTCTGCCATATGGAGGGACCTGGGTTCGATCCCCGGGACCTCCCGGTAAAATAAAATAAATATATATAGAAGGCGCATGGGCTGCCAGGTTCTGTGTGACGCTGAGCTGTCGGGCCCTGGGAGCCATGCAGCAGAATGATGACGTAACAGGGGAGAGACAAGACGAATGCTCTGAAAAAGCTCCAGAAGCCAGGAGCTGAGGTGGTGCAGGCAGCAGGATACCTCTCTCCTACATCGGAGGTCTCCAGGATCGAATCCTGGTGAAGACTGGAGGAGGAGGATGAGAAGAGATGGCAGGAAACAGACACGGAGAATTGCCCAGCAAATGGACACAAAACAGCAAATGGGGAAGGGGGAGTTTAAAATGGATAAAGTAAATAAATAAGTTCTTTAAAAAAAAAAAAAAAAAAATTTCTCTGCTTATTTTCAGTCCTAGTGAGACCTGATGCTCAATGGGCTTTTCTAATTACAAGTATATCAAAACTTTATAGAATCCTCTGTATACAACTTAAGCTTTTCCCTAGGATACTACTCCTACATATTTCAAGTATAGAGTCACTGTTTCTCCCAGAGCTATAACTAAAACTTATTTCTCAATAGCCTGTGAACTCAAAAATGGGGGAAGGAAGTTCTTACAGTCACTTGGAAGGTTTACACAATGCTAATCCACAGTTTCTGACTGTTATGATTAAGTATCAACCCAGAAGGTCATACCTACTCAAGATAACAAGTATTTTCAAATATTTATTATGACACTAAGTCAGAAATCATATTGCAGCAATCCACCAAGAGAAAAATACTTTCTATATATTTCTTCTGTAATATCATCCCAAGTGACTTCAAGAATCTCAGAAACCACCCGTTTAAAAAGCATCTGTCAGCTTCTCATAAATGGTTCCCAGAAGCGGAGCTATAACAAACACAGCGACCACAGCCCCGAATACATGGCTGTAAAGTTTGCCAAAGCAAGACAAACAATGCTCTATCACAAAGAGATATACTAATACTTCAATATACAGGGGAAAAAGTAAAGGAAAGTCTCTAAGTTTAATAAGTTATTAAATGTGGTCAGCTTGTCATTTTAAAACATTAACAACAGATTCTGGATCAAGGTGGCAGACTGAACACCTATATCTAATTTTGTTCCTTCCACAAATCCCACTAATATACAGGAAAGAGGCTTTCTAAAAAGGATATAGATCCATTAGAATGGGGAAAACAAACAAAATTTTGGAAGCTAAAAAAGTAGATGGTCCAGTAGTACTTACTTATCAGACCCTGAATCTCAAGTTTGCAGAGAACCAATCTGATACACCCTATGAAAATTTCAAAAGTCTCAGGAAAGGGAAACATCAAATAACTGTGGCCCTGGGTGTGAGAGGTGGCGGGTGAAAATAAAGGAAGGCCAGGGTGGAAACTCTTCCAGAAGCTGCTCTTGCTCCCAGGCACCTGCTCTCCTCTTCAGCCAGCAGAAGGCTGGATGTTTAATCTCTAGGGAGAGTAAACAAAGGGCTCTGCCTGGGGATGCCAGGCCCAGCTGAGGGACATCGAGCGTCTATGTTTCCTGAATGCTGAAACCAGAGACCCCCAGCAGTCTCCTCCAACTCAGCTCTCCAACAAGGGCAGCCAGACTGTCATCTGACAGGAAGAAGATGGGAAGACTCCTCCTGGAGAAAATGAAAGAACTCAAGAATCAGCACCTAGGGGTGGGTGTAGCTCAGTGGCTGAGTGCCTCTTCCCATGTATGAGGTCCCGGATTCAATCCCCGGTACCTCCTAAGGAAAAAAAAAAAAAAAAAAAGAATCAGCATCTAAAGGTTCAAACCTAGGGGAGGGTCCCGAACAACTAGTCACCCAGGTTATCTCAAAGTGACAAGACCTACTGTGTGCTCAGTACTTCCAATCAACTTTTTAATCTCCAGTTCTTTTTTTTTTTAAAGATTTTATTTATTTATTCATTTATCCCCCCCTTGCTGCCCGTGCTCGCTGGGTCAGCCAACCACGCTGTGCGGGCGGGCTTGCCTTCACCAGGAGGCCCCGGGAACCGAACCCAGGGCCTCCCATATGGTAAACGGGAGCTCTACTGATTGAGCCACAGCCGCTTCCCATAATCTCCAGTTCTTAATCATGAGTAGAAAGCCAAGAATTACCAGATATCTGATGAACTGCCTCTTAACAGGATAAAGACAACTGAGAGGAACCAGGAACTATGCAAGGGTAAGAAAACATAAAAATATATATCAATAAATCCTCTGAGAGCTAAGATAAGATGTTGCATCCATGAAACAAAGAGGATATTATTAACCAACAAAAGGGAACATTCCTAAATATTAAAAACACGATGGCAAAAATGAGAAAGTCAGGCTCCATACCCTGATCAAGATGTTGTGGTGAGATGCTTCTGGGCTGTCCCCCCACAGAAGCTTTGAACAACCAGCAAGAACAGGCAGAAACATCGTTCTCAAAAAGTTCCAGAAAATACAGGACTGCAATAACAGGGTGAGCTTCAAATCAAGAAAAATACTACCTAAAAGTGGTAGGATCTTGTGGCACCCTGGCTGGCCCCTTCTCCACTCCCTGACAGGTTTGCCATGGAGTCAGCCCATGCTCCCAGGGCGGATCCCTGATCCCAGTTCCATATAGAACAGAATAACCCTCATGCACATACTGGGAACATGTATGACCGGCCCAGTCTGTCTGGAGGTGGCCTGAGGGATTCATTGTCCCAGAACTTGCCCTGTGCACAGAAGGTAGTAGGGAGAACACTGAGGGAGAGCAGTCAAGCGGCTGCCTGTCGCAAAGTATTGCTGGATGTTGGACATAGAGTGAAGTGCCCAGTACTGTGAGTCAACTATTTCCTAGTACATGGGGGAATTCCCAGGACCACAGGAGCATGCCCAAGATAAGATAAATGCACAGAAAGGTCTAGGGAGGCCCTTACGCTTTGGTCTCAAGCTATTCTACAATCTCATCATATGATGGTTTAGTTTCCTAACTGCTAAAACAAATACCATACAATGGCTTGACCTAGCAACAGGAATTTATTGACTCTTGGTTCCAGAGGCTAGAAGGCTTGCTTCTTCCTGGGTTCAGTATCATTTGGCTGGCCGGCAATCTTTGGGGTTCTTTGGCTTTTCCATCAAATAGGAACGCACATGGTGGCATCTTCTCTTTTCTCTTCTGGCTTCTGTTAATTTCCAGCTTCTTGTTTCTCCCATGGCTTCTCTTCTTTGTCCAATTTCCTTTGCTTATAAAGACTTCGGCCATATTGGATTAAGGCCCACCCTCATTCAGTCTGGGCACACCTTAACTAATATTTACAAATGGGTTCACATCCACAGGACCAGAGAAAATGGAAGCTGCCATTTTTGATCCTGTCATTTGATAGAGGACTCGAGGATAACTAGCAGCCAAAGCTGAAGCACGAAGCCCCCAAGAGGCTGGGCCCACGTTGCAGCTCAAGGCTGAAGAGATGATCCATATGGCTGATAGCCCACAGTTGAACTGGGGAAGAAAGCAGAGCAGCCGACACTGAAAGAGGAGACCTGGAAAGAGACAAGCCATATGCCTGGCTGCCATCTTGCTTTGGTGAGAAAGCATCTCTACCGATGCCTTGATTAGGATATTTTACGGCCTTGGAACAGTAAGCTTTTACCCTAAATAAAACTCCCATTGCGAAAGCCAGCCCTTCTGGTACTTTGCATTGGTAGCCCTGTGGGAAATTGAGTCACCTTCATTTTGTTTTTAGCTCCGGGCCTTCACTGTCATAATGCTAGCTGGATGCAAGCTTAAGGACAGATCTAAATTCCAGTTAAAACATACTAAAATATAAAAATGTTCAGGTTTCAACAAAAGATTATAAAACATAAAAAGAAACAGGAAGTGATGGCCCAGGCAAAGGAGAAGATTAAAGCATCAGACACTGTCAGTGAGGAGGACCAGACCTGGGACATATAGATGAAGACTTTTTAAAAATGGTCCTAAATATGCTCAAAGAGCTAAAGGAAAACAAGGACAAAGAACTAAAGGAAATCAGGAAAACAATAGACAAGCACAGAGACTATCGATTGGCAGGTAGAAATTATAAAAAGGAACCAAACAGAGCTAAAGACAACAGGAACAGAAGCTTAAACTTCCCTAGAGGGGTTCAACAACAGATTGGAACTGGCAGAAGAAAGAACCAGAGAATTAGAAGATAAGACAATTGAAATCATCCAGTCTGAGGAGCACAAAGAAGAAAGAATGAAGAAAGTGGAACCTGTGGGACACCATCAAGTGTATCGTTTTATGCATTGTGAGAGCCCTAGAAAGAAAGAGAAAATGGGGCAGAGACAATATTCAAAGTAATAATGGCTGAAAACTTCCCCAATTTAACAACAGACATGAATATACACATCCAAGACATTCAATGAGATCTAAACAGGGTAAATCCAGATAGACTCACACCACGGTATATTATAATCAAACTGTCACATGCCAAAGATAGAGAATTCTGAAAGTTGCAAGAGAGAAGCAATGTGTCATGTACAAGATAGCCTCAATAAGATTAAGTAACATTTTCTCATCGGAATCCTTGGAGGCAAGAAGGAATTGAGATGACATAAAGTGCTGCAAGCAAAAAACTGCCAACCAAAAATTCTATACCTGGAAAAACTCTTTCAAAACTGATGGAGAGATTAAGATATTCCCAGATAAAGAAATGCTTAGGGAGATCATCACCACTAGACCAATCCTAGAAGAGAGGTTTGCAGATTGAAAGGAAAGGACAATAGACAATAATTTGAGGCAAATGAAGAAATAAAGATCTCTGGTGAGGGTAACATCAGGGGTAAATATAAACACCAATATGATTGTAGTTTTGGTTTCTAAACTCCGCTTTTTATTTCCTACAGGATCAAAAGCATAAAATACAACAATAAATCAGTGGTTTTGGTCTCAAAATATATGAACATGTAATTTCTAACAAGAACTATATAAAGGTGGGGGGCCCAGTAGGGTATAGGATCATAGTTTGTGTATATTATTGATGTTAAGTTGGTATCAAAGCAAACAAGATTGATAAAGATTTATTTAGTAGGTTAAATTTAACCACTTGGTAAGTACAAAGAAAACATTAGAGAATATGCAAGCTTATAGAGACAGAAATTAGAATAGATATTACCAGGGGCGAGGCACATGGGGAATGAGGTGTTAATGCTTCATGAGGGTGCAGAGTTTCTGTTTGAGGAAACGGGAAAGTTTTAGTAATGGAAGCTGGTGACAGTATCACAATATTGTGAATGTAATTAATCCCACTGAATGGTGTGCTTGGGAGGGGTTGAAATGGGAAAGTTTATGTTGTATATATGTTCCCAGAAAAGAAGGAAGGGAGGGAAGAAGGGAAGAAGGGAAGAAGGAAAGAAGGAAAGAGAGAGAGAAAGAAAAGAAAAGAAAAAAAGAAAAGGAAAAGAAAAGAGAGAAAATTAAAGAATGGTAATTAAAGGCAATACATGATCCTGGATAGGATAAACAAAGAAGAAGAAAAGACTCAAAAGGACATTATTGGGACAGATGAAAATACTGGAATATAGACTGTGAGTTTTATATCAATGTTAAATTTCTTGAACTTGATAACTGCACTTAAGGTGGATACATAAGTGAATATCCTTGCTCTTAGGAAATGTACATGGCAGTTTAAGTGTTCAAGAAGCATGATATACACAATCTACACTCAAGTGTTCAGAAAATGGATTGATAGATAAGCAGATAGATAGATGGATAGATAAATTGATGGATTTTTAGATTGATGGATAGATAAAACAATAGGGCAAACATGGCAAAATGTTAAAATTGGTGGATCTGGGTATCTGGGGGGATAGGGGTATGTTGAAGTTCTCCATATGGGGTTTGTATTTTTTTTTTAATGGTCTATAAGTTGAAAGTATTTCAAAATAAAAAGTTTACAATTTTATAAAAAGAACCAAAGGGGAAAAATGAGAAAGACAATAGAAGGTGTAGAAGATCAAGTTGGGAAAATCTCAAAAAAATAAAAGTGGCAATCAATGAGAAATAATAAGAAAATTAAAGAATCCGTTTAGGAGATCCAATATTCAAATAACTGAAGTAACAGAAAGGGGGAACAGAAAGCAGAGGGGAAAAAAACAAAGAAATAATTCAAAACCATTTCCAAGAACCAAAGGATGTGAGTTCCTAGGCCAGGAAGGGCACCAAGTGCCCAGAAAAATACATGAAAACAGACTGTGATGGTAGCATATCAATTTGAAATTTCAGAAGACTAAAGGGCAAAAAGAACTGCCTACAAGCCTACAGTTCCCTACAAAGGACCATATCAGAATGGCTTTAGATTCCTCTGCAGCAATACTAGCAGCAAGGAGAGAATCCATCAAGATTTGAAGGAAAATAATTTCCAAGTTAAAATTTGATGCCTAGTCAAATTGTCAGTCGAGTGTGAATACAGAATGAAGATTTTTCAGATACATAAGGTCCAGAAAGATAATATCCCACGTGTTCTTTCTGAACTCATCACTAGATGATGAACTCCATCAAAATGACAGAGTATACCAGGATAACACGGGCATCAGAACAGGAGATGGAGACGAGGTCCCGGTTTCAATCTCATGTACAAGGTCCCGGTTTCAATCCCTGGTACTTCCTTTAAAATTTTTTTAAAATTATAAATGAATGAATGAATGAATGAATGAATGAATGAAAGGCTGGTGAATGGAGACCTGAGATGCCAGAAGTAGAGAGTAGCCGCCTGGTTTGGAGCAATGTGACTAAGGGCATGCTGGGTATCATCACCAAACTCCCCGCAACCGCTAGACCTAATTTTTAACCGCAAGTCAGAACACTGACATGGCTCAGATCCTTATTTGTACTTGGCTAATCTTAACTATATGCTGACAATGTTCCTGCTCTCCCTCCATGCCCTGCTGCTTTACTCCATGGAAGTGTTATGTTTTGACCACTCCTGAGAGCTAGAGGTAGGCAAAGATGCACTTAGAAGCAGAAATACAGAGCAGCTCACTTCCCCAAGACATTCCCACCCGATATCTAGTACCTGATACATAGTACAGCCCTCTTGCCCTTTCCTAACATAGCTTGTGACTCAGATTTCTCCCAAATAATATATTGTTTAGGGATACATACAGAATTGGTGAGTCTACAAAGAAAGGCAGGGACATTAACAACCAAAAGCCAGACAGTGATTACTTCCGGTGGGGAAGGAGGGAGATGGAATTGGCAAGGAGCAAGAAGGCACATTCTATTTCTTAACCTGGGTAGTTAAGTATTTCTTAACCTGGGTAGTTAAGTATTTGACTATTCTTTAACCAGTACAATGTTTTATATGTTCTTCTGTAAGATACGTTTGATAATAATTTTAAAATTAATTCTAATGTAAATTTTAGAAGCACTAACACTTTCCCCCACATTTAGGAGTGAAACCTCCTCCCACGCCCCCATCCCCATGTTCTCTCTATGTAAAGTACTGCATTTCATTTTACAGAGAAATACATTGTTTACCTTCATGAGGTACCATTTCCATGTTATGAGATTTGGGTCTACATGTCTGTAAAGACAGAATCTCCTTTCATCTCCTCAATTTCAGGCATAAACTGTACCACCTCTTAGAAACTGACATGAAAACCAGCTTAAACTAAGTCAAGGGCCAGAAGTACCCCATTTCTAGTTTAAGGCCTAGGTCTGGGGCCATTAGATTCTCAAGAAGTGATCAAATTTAGTAGTTAAGAGCTTGGGCTCCGGAGCTAGAATTTGGGTTTGATTCTCAACTCTACCAATGATGTATTCTTAGGTGAGGTACTTACCTCTCACCAGCCAGTTTCCCCATTTGCAAAATGGGAATTATCACAGTATCTACCTCTTATGGTAAGAATTAAATGAATTAATACATGCAGAGCAATATGAAAACAATACCTGGCATATAGTAAGTGCTCAATAAAGTTAGTTGTTGTCATTATATATAATGACAACAACTAGCCTTTATTGTCTGACTGTACATGGTAACTATTACTCTGTAAAAGTAATTATTTCTATCAAAAGGGTCCATGAGTGCTAGACCTTGCTGTGGCCAGACCCTCTCCTCGTTGCCCTCTGCTGTTCTGTACCTATAACCACATTTCAATCATCCACTAATGCAGATGTGGGTTTGGATGAAGCAGGTGGTGTTTGTAACAACTTGTCAAAGCTTTCTCACACCCAAGATGAGGCCTGGTTCCCTGAAAGTGGCAAACCAGCCAGCCTTGTAAGGAGCCTCCTTGGTGGGTGTGTGATGACGTCTGTAAACACAAGAGTCCCATGGGACTCAGGGCTGAATTGTGGTCCAGGGGAAAGAGCACTGGAGTGGGAGCTGGGAGAAGTGTGTACCACCTGTGGCTCTGTGCAATGCACTGACGGTCACTCAACCTCTCTGTGCCAATGTTTCTTCACCTATAGAATCGAGCCCATCATCCAGATTCAGCTTTCTTCGGTTCTGGGATTCTAAGTGCACACTAATTTGCCCTTAATTTCCATATAATTCATGAAGGGGGAAGGGAAGTCAGTCATGGGGCAGTGAGTCTTCTGAAAACACATCTCATCATCCAAAACTGACTTCAGGGCTGGTGCTGACCTGCCTGGGGTTCCCATCCCCATGTCGAGGCAGGGCCCATAACAATGTTATCACTTTTTAAAACATATGCCTAAACTAGTTCTTATTCCAGACAATTGGCAGGTGCCCAGTTAATAGATTATTCCACCAGACAGTTGAATGCATTGGCCATTGGTCAAAAATGAAGTCACTGCAATCCTATGTGCTATAACTGGAAAAGCCTGAGGAGAAACAATTGTCTATTTCTTTAACAGATAGAAATCCATATTCCAGTATCCCTAAATTTGCCTTGCTTGGTGTGTGGTTCAAGAGCAAAAGAGGATTTTGCTCAAGATCAAGTTGGTTTTGTTCCCTGGACTCATATGTTGTATGTCCACGCGTGTTTCTCATCAGCAAGTCCCCAACCAGATTCCACCGGATTTGTGGGAATCTCTGTCCAACATTGCCAAATCCCTGGTCTTTCTCTCAAACCTGCACAGTCAGAAAGAGCGAGTCAGAGACTCCTTTCCCAGCTCTCGTTTAATTTTATTCATGCACATACGCTCACTGGATATGGGAGCTCTGAAGCAGGTGCATTAAAAAAAAAAAGTTCTAAGGCACACAAAGCTGTGATCTGTCAAAGGCTAAAACGTCTTACCTGCACATAGGCATTCACAGACAAAACTAGCCCTGCTGAGCTGCTGCAGGTAAGACTTGTGCTCTGATTTTACCAGTGATTCATCCACATTCTTTTGTCAAGTACTTAATGCTTCCCTAAGCATGTCCCTCCTTGCAAACAAAAAAGTCCAGGAGGAAAACTTTCAAAGCCAGTTTCTTCTCAGCTGCAACCCTTCCTTCCTTCCTTCTTCCCAAGAAGGTCTGACTGAACTTGCAACCTGACCCCACCCTGGGCCCTCCACGCAGGCAGGCATTGTGCGATCCCTTGCCAGCCGCAGCCTGTGCAGACAGAATACCTGAGAACCGCTGCCAAAACAGGAAGGTCGGCGCCTCTCTGAAGGGAGGCCTGGGGTGTGGTGGTCTCCCAGGCTGCTGCAGATAAGAGTCCAAGGGGCTAGGGTTTTCCACACTCCCTTTAGGTTCCAGAGCCTTTCCCTCCTACCTTCTTCCTTCTCTTTGATTCATTCTTCCTTCATTCACCTAACAAGCACATATTGAGCACCCTCTGCATATAAAGCCCTATGCTGGTGTTGGTGGACACAAAGGTGATTGAGATAAATCCCTACCCTGTTATGACAGGCCACTTAGGAGGCAGTCTGGGCACCTTGGACTCCTCTGGAGCGCCCAGTGAAACCACCTCTCTGCACATCCCAGGACCTGATCTCACCAGCAGAGACTTGGGATCCAGAGTATGTCATGACAAAGTAAATACAGGGTTTAAAGAAAGGGGAAGGGGCAGCAGATCCATGCAGCCTGACCCCATTCCCTGGGTTTCATCTCTCCCTTAGCACAACATTGGGCAAAAGCCCCTTCCAGAGGCCCACCTGAGCAGGGAGGGGGCCAGACGGGGGATGCCCGACTGTGGCTGCAGAGTAGAATCAGCTGGAGGGCTTGAAAATACAGATGACCAGGCCCCACTCCCAGAGGTCTGGGGAAGGCCTGGGATTCTTTTTCCTTCTGAAGCTCCCCTGGTGTTTCTAATGTGCAGCCAGGGTTGAGAAGCCAGGGATAGAGCCTGGAATGAGAGTCTGGGAGGTCTCCTTTAGGATGCTCATCAGTATTCCAGGAAGACATCGCTCCTCTCTGCTGGACAAGAAAGGGAGCTGTCCTGGGTTCTTTCACCACTCTAGGCTGCTGGTCCTGCATCTGTGTGTGAAATGGGAAAATAACCCTGCCCAGCCTCCTTCACAGGGTCATTATGATGGTCACATGGGACCCTAGCCCTAGCTGTACAGCATCACCCATCCAACCACCCCATAAGTACAAGGAAAGAGCCAGAATTCCACACCCAATCCACACAAAGGATTTCATGTTTGCTCAAAGTACGTCTATGCGCAGGCAGGAAGGGCTGTTCCAGCTGCCATGGGATGAGGCTCTCTGGTCCTTGGAGGCCAGAACACAAACAGTCAGAATCGTGACTCCACACAGAGGCCATCCTGGGCACTGCAGGCCCTTCCAGGCAGGCCTGCTTCCCTCGGCCTGGAAAACCTTTCCCAGTACAAAGCCATGCGAGGAGATGTTCTCCCCCCACGGGGGCAAAGGAGCCTGCCAGGAAGGCTCCGGAAGACACCTCACTGGGAAGATGATTCTACAGAGTCCTGGGGTGAGCTGGGCTGCTGTCCTCATCTCCAGAGGAGAAGGGTGCCAGGGAAGGGGAGAGCCCAAGGCCGATGGGACCTCGTGAGGGGTTGGGCGGGCCTCTCGCTGGCAGCGCAGACGGGCTGCCTTCATCTGCTGGGGTAGAAGAGGCTGCCCAGTCTGACATCTCCTTTCATTGAGTGAGCTCGTTCCTTGCATTAATATTTTATTGAATTCCTACAATACACCAGGCACTGAGTCTTCCCAGAAAACCCCATGCCTTGCCCTCAATACCCACAAATGGCCCACTGTTCATGTGTTCCTCATATCCTGAGTGGTAAGGGGAGCCGCCACCTGAAGGGATTCTGGAGAGTGTTCTTTGGTAAAGATTATTGCTTTGAGTGTATCCATTTTGTGTATTTGGACATTTGTCAGAGAGAATTTTTTTTTTAATGCAGAACAGTGAAAAATGCCTCATCTGGTAACCTAAATTCCATCTTAAACATGGCTCTGCTGCTTCAATATCACGCACTCTACCTAAGCAATGCCAGCCCATCCCTCTGCTTCGTCCACTCCCACACTGCCTGTGCTTTTCTCTCTGAGCTCTGGGCCATCATATCAAGCTGCCTACTAGACTCCTCCACTTGGGCTCGACCTCCTGCGCTGACCTCACCAACTTTCCCCGCCTCTGCTTGCCTCCCTCCCTCTGGGAGTATATGACCCCACCATCAGGCCACCTGGTGCCTGCCTTGTCCCTTCCCTCTGCCTCTTCCCCACAGCCCATTCTGCCATTTTCATCTCTCTTTTATCCGTCCCCTCTTTTCCATCCCCGTATCATCCTTTCTTTCCTGGATTACCATAATGGCCTCTCAAATGTGTTTCCTGCCTCCATTCTTCATGCCTATCCCAAGCCATTTTCCACACTGTGACTAGAACAATCTCCCTAAAATGTAAAACTGATACCCTGTTTCCCATTGCCCAAGATAAAGGCCAAGCCCGGGGCACGGCTACAGGGCCTTCCACGTTCACTGATGCCCTCCTCACACCCAAGGCTCTAGTTTTTCCCAGCACAGCAGGCTCGAGTTGCCTTCTCTGCGCAACATCCTGCTCTCTCTTCTTCATCTGACTAAATCCTGTACTCCCTTAAAACTCAGCACAGAAGTAGTCTCCTCTGGAAAGGTTTTCTTGACCCGCAGGCTGAGTTGAGAGCCTCAACGCAGGGCTGTCACAAACCTTCAATTTGTTAAAAAAAAAAAAAAACACAAATCTGCGAAGCACACTAAAGCACGATGAAACGAGGTGTGCCTCTATATTATCTCCCGTACATGTGGAATATACAGGAAATATACATCAGCACGTTTCTAAAACTTTTAATGAGGAACCGGAGCCTCGGTGTTCCTGGGGCTTACGCAGACAGCTGCAGGGGCTTACCTTTACAGAATCTCCAGGAGCCTGGTAACCTCAAGGTGTAAATATTATTTTTATCTTCATCTTGCCAATGAGAAACCCGAAGCTCAGAACACTGAACATTGCTCAACTCCATATCCGGGGTCTTGGATTTTAGACCATATCTCTTTTCATATACAATTTCCACTAACTACTCAAAACTTAAGTTAAACACAGCATAGCATAGAGAAGTCCATAAACAGAAGCAGAGTTCTAGTCATATATTTCACAAAGCAGTGAGCAGTGACACATTTTGGAGGAAAAGAGAGTTCAAAAAGGTGCAAAATTGGAGACCAGACTAAACAAGTAATTTAAGGATACACCATGAAACTTACTGGATAAAAACTTAATGAGTTCAGATTTTGTCTCATGGGCAGTGGAAAGCCACTGAAGATGTATAAGCTGGGGAGTGACAAAAGCAAAGCAATGCTTCAATAAAATAAATCTGGCTTCCATATATATGTGTAAGCATCTGGAGATGGGTGGAGGTAATCAAGGGGGAAATCTTGGAAGGATAAAATTAGATTAGAGAATAATCTAAGTGGTAGACAAAAGACATGACATCAGCTGATCCAAGGGGAAAGCTATGGATATGAAAAGGGCAGATGGGCTAAGCTAGATGGAGAAATGAAAGTTAACTCCAAGCTTTCCAGCCTTGGGGAAATGGTGATAAACCTTCATAAAATAAGGTAATTATTTGCTTCTTGGATTTTTTTTTTTTTTTTTTTTTTTTTTTGTGGGGGGGATACAGGAATGGAGGAATAAATAAAGGGAGGAGGGAGAAATTGAGGTCTTTGGCTTTGCTTGTCTTGAATTTGAGGTGATGACCAGAGCCAACTGGGCAGCAGTGATGCAGGCAGGTGACTGCTGAGAGAGCACAAAGGCAGGCACTGACAGCAGAGGACTGAGCTTCCCCTGCCCATATTAGGGCACAGGGAGACCTAGAAGGAAGGCAAGACAGCGTTGTGTTGCAGAAGAAATAGGAAGAGACCATTTCAGATCAGTATAAGTGGTCAATGGTGGCAAAATCACTGGTGGTCAATGGGTCAAGAGGAAAAGTTCCTGGACTTGGAATCAGGAGGTCACTGGGACCTCAGGTAGAGCAATTTTAGCAGAGTGCAGAGGCAGACACGCTTGCCCCAGCCCTTTGCCTAGCTCCCTAGCCATCTTACAGCTCCTCATCAAGCTACTATTAGCTGTGATAACCCCACCAGCTCCCACCTGCTGGGTACAGCACAAGATGAACCTGTGACTGTACCTGCTGTACACTGTCCAATGGACACACCTCACAGCAAAAGCCAAGTGTCAAAGCAGAACACAGAGTGTGAAATTGGCCCTTGAGCAGAGGCTACTAGAGAGCAATGCTAGGCAACAGTCTTCCTAGGTGACCAAAACTGCTGAGCTTGGAGAGGCATCATTTCATTTTTTAATTGCAGAAGGTAGAATTAAAACATGCCACATGTCACTTTATTTTCTAAAATGTATTTTCTCCATATTTGTCTGACTTCTATGGCAATAAATTTGCTTTGGCATGACACTCATTTTACATAAATGAAAACATGATCCAACAAAATGGCATTTTAAGAGCTTAAGCCAAATAAATGCTTGACAGTGTCTTGTTTAAATTAAGTTGTCATGGTGTTTAGCTTTTTTACAATGATGAAGCTCTGTATCACTGCCTTGTGAAATGATGCTGGTTTTGGAAGAAACATAAAGGAGGTAGGGAGAAAAATGAGGGGCCCATGCTGGCTGCCTGCAGGCTAAGATATCAGGAGGTGGAAAAATGGAGGCAATGAGTAAGAAGCACTTTTATGGGAAGTTTGGAGATAAGAGGTGCAGCATCGAAGCTTGAGATGAAAGGACACAGTGGAGGGAAGGATATGCCAGGGGAAAAATATGGGAATTAGATTAAAGTTTGCAGACTGGTTGTGAGACACCTGCCCCAGCCCTCCCTTCCCCACCCTCCCCATCCACATTGCTCTCAGAACTGTGGCAGCCAGGCATGCCCTTGGCAGGAGTTGGTGAACCTTCTCTGGAGAGCATGAACTGTACCAGGAAGGACCAACAGAAACTGACATTTGGGAGTCTCCCAATTAACGGCCCAGCTTGCTAGAAGACTACCCCACGGTGATGGACCTCTGTCACAACTGCCACCCACCTTGATCACACACAGAACTCCTAATCAGCCTTTCAGTGCTTCATTATTAGGTATGAATAAATAACTACAAGATATTTGATGGAAGCTTCCAGCGATTGCAGAGAAAACAAAACAAGATAACAGGGGAAAAAAGACCTACCATATAGAAAGCAGGAAAAAGTTTCAAAAGAAAATAAAATCCCTATGATTTACAGCCTCCAAGAGTCAGAAGGAAATATTATGTCCATGAAACAAGAATAGGGTGCAACTTTAAAAATTATCAATCAGAAGACAACAAAGAGCTCTTAAAAATTGAAGCTAAGATATGGGAAGCAGATGTGGCTCAAGCCATTGGGCTCCCATCTACCATATAGGAGGCCCAGGGTTAGATTCCTGGGGCCTCCTGGTGAAGGCAAGCTGGCCCACGTGGAGTGCTGACCCATGCAGGAGTGCTGGCCCACGCGGAGAGCTGGTGCAGCAAGATGACGCAACAAAAAGAGACACAGGAGCCAGAATGGCAGAGGTAGGGGCTGACCTTCCTGTAACCAACATTTTTATAAAGGAAAAGACTGTTTAGAACACACATCAGGGGCAGCCTTGAAGGAGAAAAGCAGAGTTTCTATCATAAAAAGTCAGCATGTTGTGTAAGAAAGCATATAGAGAGGCAAAGAAGATGTTGCTAGACAGGTCCAGCTTCCCACCACCAGGGAAAGGTTTTGTTTTTTTTTTAAGATTTATTTATTTATTTCTCCCCCCACACACCCCTCATTGTTTGCTTTCTGTGTCCATTCACTGTGTGTTCTTCTCGGTCTGCTTGTCTTCTCTTTAGGTGGCAGCAGGAACCGATCCTGGGACCTTCGGGAGTAGGAGAGAGGTGCTCAATCTCTTGTGTCACCTCAGCTCCCTGGTCTGCTGCATCTTATTGTCTTTCCTCTGTGTTTCTTTTTGTTGCATCATCTTCCTGCGCCAGCTCTCTGCATGCATCAGCACTCTACTCGGGCCAGCTCGCCTTTACCAGCGGGCCCTGGGAAAACGAACCCTGGACCTCCTATATCGTCAATGGGAGCCCAATCGCTTAAGCCACATCCGCTTCCCAAAAAGTTAGGTTTAAATGTATTTTTAAAATATTTTTTTCTGATTTTAAAGTAACACTAGCCAACTGAAGGAAAAGTATGAATAAGGCAGTATAACTACCCATAATCTGAGCAGAAAGAAAATCACTGTTAACATTTAGGCATAGTTCCTTCCAGTCTTTTTTCAAACATATGTCTATGTAAATGTCTTTTTTTTTTTTTTTTTTTAAGAGTTGAAATCATTCTTCTAAATCCATTTTGAAGGTTATGGTCTAGCTTCATTTTGGATTTTTAACCACAAAGAAAGTAGTCCATATAAAACTATCAGTGATACCAAAAACAGATTCTAGAGAACCAGTTGCCATGGGAATGATTGAAAATAAATTTCATTTTACTCTACACCCAGCCAATGAACTGACCAGGAGAAAGAAAAAATATTTCGAGTAGGTTAGAAGAGCAGCCAAGGAAACTTCTCATTGAGAAGAAGGAAAATGCCACAGCCTAGTGGGTTTTCAAAGAGGCCAGTAGTATCACCAGGAAATTTAACCGATTATGCTTTTTCAGCAACAATGTAGATGGAGGGCAAAATAGCTACTGATGGGGTACTAGAGTGGGTTCTCCCCTCAGTAGCAATGTTTGACTTCCAACAGGCTGGTAGGTCTCCAGTACTGCAGGGTGGCGCAAGGCAGGAAAAAAAAAAAAAACGATGACGAAAAACCACCACCCCTGCCCTGCAACCAGGGGAGATGCTCCAAATATTTAGCAACCTGCAAGGCCAGACTTCAACCGAACAGTGTGGACAACACGTAGCCTTAAGAACTAGAGTGGGTCCTGGGAGCCCTTCTGTAGAGGGGTTAACCTTTTAGGTGCTGGATCACAGGGCAGTATGGGAGTTTGGGGGGAGGAGCCAGGATGGCAGAGGTAGGGGCTGACCTTCCCGTAACCAACATTTTTATAAAGGAAAAGACTGTTTAGAACACACATCAGGGGCAGCCTTGAAGGAGAAAAGCAGAGTTTCTATCATAAAAAGGCAGCATGTTGTGTGAGGAAAGCATATAGAGAGGCAAAGAAGATGGTGCTAGACAGGCCCAGCTTCCCACCACCATGGAATGGTCAGCTTTAGAGCCAAATAAATCTAGTTTCAAATCTCAGCTATGCCATGCATCACCACAAATTAGATAATTGCTTAACCCTAGTTTCCTTACCTATAAAATAGGTATGATTGTTTCTACCTCAGGAGATTGTTATAAGGATTAAATGAGATAAGCCATATAAAGTGCTAAGCCCAATGGCTGGATATAGGAATTGCTGTCAAATGCAGTTGCTATAATCATCATCATCACCACCACCATCATCATTAGAGGTTTTTGTCTGTGCTACAGGTCTTTTTTTTTTTTTAACCCAGCTGGTGGCCCCACCTCCTTTTCCTTATCCATATTCCAATGGAGATGGCTGGTCACTGTTGCCATATAAAGATACAGCCCCAAGTTCTAGAGCCATCTGGACACTATAGCAAGGCACACAACTCCTTGAAATCAGCACCTGTCAGTGGGCCTTGCCTTGGAGTATATGACAATCTATTTCTCAATGTAACAGAGTTAGTTTCCCTACACATGATTCTTCTGCCTGTTTTATTTGAGTCTATAATTAGCACTATAGTCGTTAAATATATGTGTCAGAGACTTAAATCTTCAGTCTGTTCATATGCCTATTGAGCCCTGAAATTTCAGCAGAGTTGCAGCCAACACCTACTCTCCAGTTCATCGGACTTGCCCAGGACAACTAACAAAATGATGATGATGGACAACCCCCATCCCAAAAAAACAGAGTATCTACCACTGTGAGCAAAGCAGGTCCTTCCATCTGCCCCATAAGATCTAAGCCCCCTCTCAATCTGAAGCAGAGCAGGTAACACCATTCCCAAATCCTCAAGATTTAGGAATGAACAAACATAAGGGGGGAATGCAACAATGGACAAAGTAAACTTATTAGTATTGTAATAATGGAAGAACACACAACACTGATGTAAAGATAGTGGTTCTGAGGGGAGGGGGAGGGAATAATAGGTGGAATAGGACAATTAAAATTTTATTTTTTATTTTTAAAGAAGCTTTAGATCACATAAATGTTACATAAAAAATATTGGGGATTCTTACATACCTCATCCTCTCCCCCTCCCATGCTTTCCCACATCAACAACATTTTTCCTTAGTGTGAAACATTTGTTACAAATGAATGCATATTGAAGCATTGCTACTAACTGTGGATTATAGTTTACATTCTGCCCTACACGATTTTATAGGTTATGACAAAATGTATACTGGCCTGTACCCATCATTGCAATGTCATGCAGGACAATTCTAATGTCCCAAAAATGCTCCCATGTTACAATATTCTTCCCTCTCCCTCCCCTCAGACCCTCTGGTGGTCACTGCCTTTATATCAATGATAAAAGTTCTTTCATTGCTAGAATAATAATAAGTCTACTTTAGCCATTGTTCATTCCCCAGTCTTGAGGATTTGGGCATGGTGATGCCCACTCTGTTACTAATTGAGAGGGGGCTTAGATCCCATGGAGCAGATGGATGGAGCTATCTTGCTTGCAGTTGCAGACATTCTCTGTTCCCTGGGATGGGCATTGTCCATCATCATCTCCTTGTTAGCTGTCCTGGGTGAGTCCAATGAACTGAAGAGTAGGTGTTGAAACTGCTGAGATTCAAGGCTCAACCAGCACATGAACAGACCAAAGATTTAAGTCTCTGGGACATATATTTAACAAGTACAGTGCTAATTATAGGTTCAAATAAAAGGGAAACTATAAATGAGTCTGTTACACTGGGGGGGCATAAATTCCAAAGTAAGTCTCACTGACAGGGTGCCGAATTCCTGAGTTGTCTGCCCTGCTTATAGTGTCTAGATGTCTCTAGAGCTCTCGGGAGCCCTACTGTTTGAGGCACTGTTTACTGTGGCAGTAAATGAGATCCTGCTGAGACGTGCATAAGCGTAACCTCTGGAATGACTTCCCAGCTCACTTTGAAACCTCTTTGCCATAAAAACCCATTTTTTAAGCTATTTCCCCCTTTTGGTCAAGGTCTTTTTTCAGATGCATTGCTAAGGCACTTGGTAATAATCCCTTGGTGCCAGGGAGGCTCATCCCCGGAAGTCATGTCCCATGCTGAGGCTGGGGGAATGTAGTGCGTTTATATGCTGAGTTTGGCTTAGAGAGAGGCCACATTGGAGCGACAAGGAGGCTTTCAGGAGGTAACTCTTAGGCTATATATAATACTAGGCTAAGTTTCAATTTCACAAGAAGAGGTTCATAAGTACAATCATCAATATTAAGGGCCTGGTGTAATGTTCTGTCTTCTTTTACTAGTCACTGCCCATGTACTCAGAGGATTCTTGTCATTCTAGTAGAGAATGTAGCAGGACTCCCCAGGATGGAAATTCAATATTTTTTCAGTTATTGTGTGTGTCCACCCACCAAGACAACACCCCATGAACACATGAATATATTCACATGCCTTAGAGGCATGCAAACATAGGGCATTTTTAGGGCATTGGAATTAAGTGTAAACCATAATGTAAACTATAGACCTTGGTTAGTAGCAGTGCTTCAATATTTATTCATCAATTGTAACAAATGTACCACACTATTGTAAAATGTTATTAATAGGGGAAGATGTGGGAGGGGAAGGGTGTGGGGTATATGGGAATCCCTTACACTTTTGATGTAACTTTTCTGTAATCTAAAACCTCTTTTAAAATAAAAGAGGTTTTTTTTTCATATGGGAAAAAAAAGATAGTGCCTCTGAAGTGTGGAACACCAAGCAGTTATCTTTTTCTACAGCATCCTCAGAATATCTCTGTACTATAGAGAGAAACAAAGACTTTTGATGCCAAACCAACTCAAATCACAAAGCTACAAAGTTATAGACATTCTGGGCTTCTCACTCAAAATATAAAGATTTGGGGTTAGAGTTGCCAAGCATCCTCACAGCTGGGAAAATCCAGAGTTAGATTAAGCAGTCATAAATTGGTTACAAATATACAAGACTGTTTCCAAATGGTACAAAATTATACCTGGTTGTGTATTTTCTTTCTTTAAGCTTAGTTAATAGATTTATATATATACATATATATTTTTTCAATGTAATACAGAAAACTACAAAGAAAAATCAAACATGGACCTGTCCCCATCATCAGAAATAATTGTTAATATTTGTTATATTTGCATGAAGTTCGATTTTTTTAAAAGTAATAAAATACAATAGATAAAATAAAGATCACTTTCTTCTGACTCCAAATCTATTTCCTGACCCCTCTTAAGTCAATCACTTCTGTGAAGTTGATCTTATACATTCATTTCTACTTTATTCTTTGTTTTACCTAAATGTTCTGGGTTTTTTTTTTTCAATTAGAAATAAAATAAAATGTAGAAAATGTGATACATGAAAATGTTTACGTGAAGATGGGCACCAAGGTACACCCACTTACCTGATCCATAAACAGTGCACACTAATTATAGATAAAGCCTACTATGGGCAGGGAGAGTTTTGCCAACTCATATCCATAAATACCTATAAAGCAGTGCAGACGATTTTAAGGCCATGTACTGAACCCAAAATGGCTTA